>VZQC01010503.1:185323-275979 GCA_009823505.1 Rhizomys pruinosus
CTCCAACTGTAAATTGGAGACAACTATTATAGAGGTAATCTCTTATAAAACCGGTAAAACTGCCTTCTTTAATTGACTAATAGACATAGGAACTGTGAAAAGGATTATTCTCTATTCAGAACCAAATATAATACTAAAGTCTCCTTAAGCTATGCACTTAAGCAAAATATATTAATACAGGAGCTCTGACATAAGCAATGGATTATTTTACCAAGGAGATATTGGCTAGGGGATCCAAGACCCCACAAAAGGTAAAGGCTTCTTGCCTCTAAACTGGGACACCTTCAAGAAGAGAGGTGATAAGGCTGTGCTGTCAAAGACCTGACGTTAACATGGGAAAGATGTATTGAGACCACACATGCAAGTGTACAGATGGTCTCTGGAATACCAGAGAGTGTTACCAAAGGCCACTAAACCAATAAAGCAAATATGGGTCTCCTTGAGTCAAGCAAGATTCCTACATCAGCACCAGCTACACCTCACTTGCCTGGAAATACTGCACAGCAGAGGGAGCAATATGCCTGTATATCCCGAATCTAATTGGCTATTGGCTCTCTCCTTGGAGGAATAAACCATGGCTGATGCCACAACCTTACATCCTCTAATGGTTAGGAGATGTTATAAGCCACAGTAAGGCCCTGTCATATTTTACAGAAAAAAAATGTAATTCATGGATTAACATACCATCCAAGCATCCGTGTCTATACCAAAGTAACCTACCACAACAATTAGTACTGTTTAAATACCTATGTATCTAATTGCTCGTGCTTCATTAGTAGGATCTAAAGGTCATGCCTGGACAAACTGTCAGTCCATGAAAGGAAACAGCCAGAATTGACCAGAGACCAAGAAAACAGCTCCAGAGAAAGTAGACTGTTTTGCTTCTCATCCACCCGTGCCCCTTTTCTAAGCCTAGGGAACAATCTGTGGAAGAGGGGGCATGGTAAAATGTAAGGGCTGCAATTGGGGTGTGGTGGTTTGAATGAGTTTCCCCCATAGGCTTTAAGTATTCAGACATTTGTCTCCAGTTGATGGCACTGTTTTTGGAGGTCTTAGAAGGTGTGGTCATGCTAGGGGAAGTATGTCACTGGGAGCAGGGTTAGTGAATTTAACAAGCCTCGTGGTCTCCAGTAGCCCTCTCTCTTGGCTTCCTGTGCTCATTGCGAGATGTGACCCTTGGCATGCTGCTCCAGCTCCAGCCGTCATGCCTGCTGCCACAATGGACTCTAATTCCCTGGAACCATCAATCTTAAGCTCAAATAAACTCTTCCTTTTATAAGTTCCTTTGGTCATGATGTTTTATCACAGCAACAGAAAAGTGACTAATACAGTAATTTGGTACCAGAGAGTGGGCTGATGGCTGTGAAGAACCTGACCATGTGGATGTTTAGAGAACTGTGGAAGACTTTGGAACTTTGGGCTAGAAAAGCTGTTGACTACTGTAAGGAAAGCTTAAGGGGCCATTCTAGAAGAAGCCTGGAAGAAAGCATTGCTCCAAAAAATGTAGTTACAGAGGAGGATAAAGAATTAGTCAGCAACTGGGATATTTTGATGGAGAGTCTGGCGGCAGTTTGCCCACAGTCCAAATGCTTGCCTGATCCTCTGTTGAAAAGCGGTGGACTGATGTCTTTGGTGGAGGATATTTCAAGACAGCCTAGTGTGGAAATGGTTGTGTGGCCGTTAATGGTGAATATTGTGCAGATGTACAGTGTAAAAGAGCAAATGGGGCAGAAGGAAATGCAGATTTTACAGTTTGGATCTGAAAACTGCACTAGGAAGATTAAAGGTGGGGCCAAGGCATGTGAAGGAGAGGAGCCCTTTCATAAGGAGATTAAAGTGATTAAGGAGAGGCCTTGAGATTTACAAGTAAAGAAAAGAATCAGTACCTTCAGGGCAAGACCCCACCCAGCTAATCCTCCAACAAGCCCAGGGCAGAGAAAAATTGCAAATGTGGTTAAAGTAGGAGAGATTCCATCCCGAACTTGCAGCCAGATTCGGCAATTTCATTCACGTGGTGCTGGCTTTAGAGGCATGATTTTGCAAGAGTGAAGGTGTTATCAGTTCTTCCTCCACGGTTTCAGAGAGCCACAGAGGCCAGGCAGAGTGCAGCAGAGGCTTCCCTGAATAAAGAAGGCCCTGATAGGCCATTGCGTGAAGCTGTGAATGTGAAGCCAGGTTGGCAGCAGAGACCCCAAGAAGACATTCAAGATGCCAGACCTGTGAGATATTTGCCAAGGAGAGCTGCATACAGGGAGTGGTACTGGCCTAAGAAAGAGATGTATGTTGCAAGCAAAGCTGGAAGAGCTGAGCCATCTAAGCCCTTTAGAAATAAATCCCAGGCGTCCCACATGGAGCTACTGGACTTGGTTTTTGCCCTGCTGGATTTCAGTCTCGTTTTGGTCCAGTATTTCCTCACTATGCCTCTATTCTTCCCTTTTGGAATGGTAATGTGTATTTAGTTCCACTGTATGTTGGGAGTTTGTAATATGCCTTTTGATTTTACAGGAGCTTACAGTTAGGAGATTGGCCTGAGTCTCAGAAGAGACTTTGGAATGTAGACTTTTGAATGGCATTGAAACTGGTAAAGACTATGGGGACTTTTAAGGTTGGACTAAATGCATTTTGCATTTTATATGGTCAGGAGCCTATGGGGGCCAGGGAGTGGAATGTGGTGGTTTGAATGAGTGTCCCCCATAGGCTTTAAGTATTCAGAATTTTAACCCCTTTGTCGCCCGTTTGTGCCCTGTTTTTAGGGTCTTATAAGGGGTGTGGACAGCGGTGCTAGGAGAATTATTGGTCACTTTGAGGGGCAGGGCGTAGTGGTTTTAACAACGCCGCGAGTCCTCTAGTCCCCTCCTCTCTTGGCTTCTTGTGCTCGGTGGGAGAGTGAACTCGGCATGGCTGCTCCAAGCGCTCCTACCCAGTCCACAATGCTCCCGCCATCAAATGGACTCTAATTCCCTGAAACCCTCTCTTGTAATGCTCAAATAAACTCTTTCCTTTGGATAAAGTTCCTGTTGGTCATGGTTGTTTTTATTACAGCAAATAGAAAATGCCTAATCATGCGAGTGAGGGTGAAACTCAGCAACTACTCTGGCCACTCATTGATCCACCTTGGATTGAACATACAAAGCCCCCCCCCCCCCGCTGAGGATTGGGTGGGGACCCTGGGCTGTTGTTGGTTTGGCCACAACTGCTTGAAATTGTTTTTACATAAGGGGTGCATTGTACTCATAATTATCACTTCTTGCTCAAAAAATGAAAAAAATGAGAGAAAGATGGAGAGACAGTTTTGGCAGAATGAATGATTGGGAATGGGATGGCATGGGGTGGGGGGGTGAAGGAGACAAGAAGAAATGCCTGAGCTGAATTGGAAAAATGTGTAGTGAAATAACACAAAGCGCTATATAAAAAAAAACACAGCATCAATCTCAAATGACGCAGAGAAAGCCTTTAGCAAAATTCTAGCATCCCTTCATGCTTTAAAGTCCATAGAGTGGAATTGGACTGGAGGGAATCATTCCTCATGTAATCAAAGCATGATACAGGGAAAGCAAACACCAATATGATCCTAAAATGGGAAGAAAGAGCATTCCCCTTACAGTTTAGGAACTATGGCAAGGCTCCCCCCTGTCACCATTCCATTTCTATATAGTGCTTGAAATCCTTTCCTAGGGCGAATAAGGCAAGAAAAGGGAAATTAAAGGAGTTCTAATTGGAAAGAGGATGTCAGAGCTGTCCCTTTTTGCTGATAATGATGATTGGTCTACCATAAGGGTCTAAGAACTCCACACAGAAAAAAAAAAAAAAAAAAGAAATAAAAATAAGAAAAAATTAAAGTGACTAAAATAGGTAAAAATAAATCTAGAAAATCAGTACCATTTCTTTACAACAACAATGTACATGAAGAAGAGGGACTACAAGGAGACCTTCCCACCTTAACATGCCTCAAAAAAACCACATAAAATACCAGGAAACAAACCTAACCAGACGAACCAAGGATCTCTAGAACAAAATTTTATAACCTCTGAAGTGGGAATTGAGGAAGACATCAGAGTATTGGACAACTCCCATGCTCTGGATTGGGAAAAAACTCTACTTAAAATAGGTCCATTCACCACCAAAACTCAGTACAGATTAGTGCAATCCCAAAAAATCCCCACAAGACTTCTTCACAGGCTTTGGAAAAACATCCCTCAATTTCATTTAGGATAAACAAAAGACCCCCGATAGCCAAAGCCAACCCTGCCAGAAGAGCAATGACAGGGGGAGGAGAAAGACATTACCAGTACATCAACTATACTCCAGGCTTATTCACAAAACAACGCTGGTTCTGGCACAAAAAAGACCAGTTGACCAATGGTAAATAACAGAAAGTATCCAACCTGAGACAACAATTTCAGCCCCTCATATTTGACAAGGGGGCCAAAAAAGACACAGTGAGAAAAGACAGGCATCTTCAGTAAGTGGTGTCTGGCCAAACTGGAACACACCTGTAGAAGAACTGAATAAAACCCCTACCAATCTCAACCCTGTACATAAAATCAATAAAAAACAAGTTAAAGACCTCATGTGAAACCCAAGAACAAATTGGAGATGCATAGAGAGAAACTGGGCAGCAGACTTACAAGACATAGGATAGGAAGGAAAACTTCTAATCCGACAGCAGGCTGCACAAGGGAATAGAGATTTTGACAATTGACAAATGGTACCCATTACACTCAAAAGCTTCTTTATATCAAAAGAACCATAGAAGTTAAGAGAAAACCCACAGATTGAGAGGAAACCTTAAGCAGATACATTTGACAAGCATTAATTTCCAGAGCATGCAAGCTACGAAAAAAGACAAAGAAGAAAGAACAATGACATCACTCAAAAGACGGAGCAGAGAACTGAATGGAGACTTCACAGAAGAGGAAATAGAGCTGGCTGATAGAAAGACGATCTTATAAAACGACTCAGCGTCAACTAATAATCAGGAATCCAAATTAAATACCCTCTAAGGAATAACAACGCCACCTGATAAGAAACTCCTCTCCAGGGATCAAGACAACAAACAGACCAATTGTTGGAAAGTTGGTGGTGAAAGGGGAAACACTCTTCCAATATGCTAGGTGAGAAATGTAAACTGTATAGCCTATGGGAAAAACATAGTGGAAAAACCTTAAAGAACTCAATTGAGCTTTGCAATTTGAACCAGCAAAATACGCAAGCTCCTGGAACTCATCGTACTGCAGAAATACATGCACAGCTATATTTATTGCAGCTCTGTTCCAAATAGCAAAAATCTGGAACCAAACCAAATTACCACTCCAACCTGAGAGTGGATCGAGACAAATGTGGTACATTTACACCATGGAGTTACTAATCAGCTGTAAAGAAAGACAAACATCATGAACTGTTCAAGGTAAATGGATTGAGCTAGAAGATATTATATTTAAGTGAAGTATCGAGAGTCCACAGGAACAAAAATAGAAGGATGGTAATTCCCTCCATAAAATATGTGATGCTTATGCCAATAACCCGTTATAAATATTTCTTGTGAAAGGGATGCATATTAAAAGAACAACAGGAAGATTGCATCAGAAAACTGGCTGAAATGGTGAATCTGGAGGGGTGGAGGGGTGGGGAGGGACATTGGTGTATATTCATTGTGCATTTTAAATTGACGTGAGTTCCAACAAGTATCCAATTTTTCACAGACTCTGTCTACAGGATACATTGTTTTTTAGGACTTAGTAAAAAGTAAATATGGCTATTGGAAAATTGGTTTGAAGGCCTGATAAAAAAGTGGTAATTCATCTGAGTTAATGGGTGATATAATTGCTGTTGTCCACATTAGCTTTAAACGAAAAATCGTAGGAACAATTACTTGGGATGGTATCACAACTGTTTCGTCCCTATAATTTGCTGTCATATATGATCATCAACCTGTGCAAGCTCGTGCACATATAGGATGATTTAACTCAAGAAATTAAACTTTGTTGCCCAAGTTAATCACATACAGTAAACCAAAACATCATGGGTGAACATGATGAAAACTGTGCCTTGACTCCACCCTAGGCCAGAGTATAGTTAACAACATTGATTTGTTTAAAGGTCGGATAAAAACGGTAATGCCACCTAGAGTTAGTTTTGGAAAGAATATGTGGTTGTCCCATCTTGTTTTACATAAAAATTGTAGAACAGTAACTTTGGGATTGGCACATACAAATTGTTCTCTATAATTTTTTGTTGTACAGTATCACTTTGTGGCATTCTCTTTTACCTGGAGGATGATTTAACTTAAAATTAAGTTTGCTTCCCATGTTAACAACATACAGACAGCAAGAAGAATAGAAAATAAAGGGGCCAAAACCACTTTGATGAATTTGATGAATATGCGGCCATTGATTCCATCCCTATATTATGTTGTAATACAAAATGGCCTTTTTGAGACCAATAGTGTCCAAAAAAACAAACCTAAAATAAACAAGGATGAAGAACGATATATATGAAAACCTTTTTGTCAAACACTTTGCAATTCACAACTCTGAAAACTAACACAGGAAAATATTTTATATGTTACCAATAGGTCCAAATCACCACTTAATGGCCGGAAAGAACGAGAAAGCTTTGGATTGTGTAGATGCACCAGGAGTGCCAGCAGAGAAAGGTTGGACCATCTTATTTTAAATTTTTTAAATTAATTTTTAATTTATTTCTTTTTTTTTTTTTTTTTTTTTTTTTTTCTGCATGCAAGTTTGTGCACCTGTGATGTGCAATGCTGTGTGAGGTCAGAAGCGGGTGTCAGATTCCCCTGGAACTGAGTTCTCCTGGATGGTTTCAGACAGATTTCTCGGCGTTGCTAGTGGGGTGGCGGTGAGCGACCCAGATCCTCTTTAAGAGTGGTCGCGGTGCTCTTAACCACATAGCCATCTCTCCAACCCAGGGTGGCCCATCTTAATATTGAAAGGAAGAAAAACCTCAGACTGCTACAAACATCAAACATCAAACCCCTCTGCGATCCTCAAGTGTAATACAAACTATTGATAATGGAGCTAACTAAACTTGCACTTATCTAGGTGCCACAAATTTTGAATACAAAATACTTTCCCACCTGTCAACCTCCAAAGACCAAGGAAAAAGTATGAGAATGAGGGTCATTGCTCATAAACTAAAAAGCATAAACTGTGGAAGCTAACTGTTATATAGGTAATCTCTGATATAAAATCCGGTAAAACTGCCTTCTTAATTGACATCCTTAACATAGGAACGGTGAAAAGGATTATTCTCTTACAGAAAAGAACAAATCTATACTAACGTCTCCTTAAGCTATGCACTTAGGCAAAATATGTTAATACAGGATAGCTCTGATGTCAGCAATGGTTTGTTCTGCCAAGGAGATGTTTGGCAGGGGATCCAAGCCCCCTGATCTTGGATATCTGCAAGAAGAGAGAGGCAGTAAGGCCTGCTTTGCTGTCAATGACCTGATGTAGCATGGGAAAGATGTATTGAGACCACAACTTGCAAGTGTACAGTGGGCCTCTGGAATGCCAGAGAGTGGTTAAACAACATACCACTACAACAATAAGCAAAATAATAAAGGTGACTCCTCCTGGTCAATCAAGACTTCCTCCGCATCCACCAGCTCCACGTCACCTGCCTGGAAAACTGTGCAGCAGTTGCAGCCTTATGTCTGTATATACCAAATATAATTGGCTATTAGCTCTCTTCTTGGAGGAATAACCCACTGCTGATGCCACAAAATTACAACCTCTAGTAGTTAGGAGATGTTATAAGCCACAGCAAGACACTGGCATATTTTACAAAAAAAAAAAAAAAAGTAATTCATGTATTAACATACCATCCAAACATCTGTGTCTATACCAAAGTAACCTGCCATAACAATTAGTGCTGTTTAAACACCTATATATCTAATTGCTTGTGGTTCATTAGTAGGTTCAAAAGGGTATTCCTGGACAAATGGCAGCCCGTGAAAGGAAACAGCCAGAATTGACCAGAGTCCAAGACAACAGCTCGAGAGAAAGTAGACTGTTTTGCTTTTCCTCCACCTGTGGCCCTTTTGTAAGCCTAGAGATCAATCTACGGAAGAGCGGGCATGGTAATATGTAAGGGCTGCAATTGGGGTGAATGGTGAAACTACAGCAATACAGTCTGGACACTTATTTGATCAACTTGTTTGAACTCAGCTTGTGAACTAAGTAGCTAATGGAAATTCAGCCTCCTCAGAAGATGGACTGACATTTTTGGATTACCTCGGCAGTATCATGGAGGTCAATGCAGGGGGATCATTACAGGATGTGTGCTTCCTGGACTTCATTTGGGGGCACAATATTTAAAGCAGAAGCAAGTCAGTAAGGGTTTCCTTCTGCATAAGGTTTTTAATGTAATATTTTAATCATAGTCTACCATCAAATATTTTAGGAATATCTTTAATATTTAGATAGTATATTGGCATCATGCAATAATTACATCATAGGTTCTCAAGCAGAGGCAGTCTATTGCAAGGACCTTCTCTGTTGCCAGTTGTCATAGGCTGTTTAAAGTTAGAAAACTGAATAGAAACATTGAAAATTGTAGAAATGCACTTTGCTTAGTAATACTTGAGTTGTTGCAATATTAGACTATTTGGTTGTTATAGAAAATCCTTAACTGTAATTGACAGTTGTTGCCGTAAAAGTATATTGCCTGTATTTCTACCTCTAGTAATGGGTTTTATGTGCTAGATTTCAATATCCCTGAGCCTGAGAAAATGCACAAGTCGTTTTAAAAAGAAACATGGTTTATTTGCACAAAACTGATCAGATTTGAGAAATCGTTAATGTCCTTGAAGTGGGTTTTGTGGGTGTGAAACAAATGGTGAGAATTTGAATTATTCCCTTATTATAGTATTGAAATTAAGTCTATTTAATTGATCAAATCATGTTCATGCTCTGATTTTATGTACTTGTATCTATCAATAAACATTGTGAAAAAAATAAACAAATACATCTTTATTTTTTCTCTTAATTTTAGTCTGTAAACCTTCAGATTGTTAAAGAAACCAAGCAAACTATCACAGTATTTGAAAACCCAGTGGCTAGATCAGAAAGATATTTGTAAGGTAACAAACAGATAATGTTTCCATAAAAAAGAAAAATAGAAGTGTAATGAAATCCACAAAAGTTCAATAAAAGTGTAATAGTTTATTAATTCACTCTTGTACTATATCTGGATTCCAGGTAATGCATCACTTCTAAAATTATTGCAGTCTAAGAGTAGTTAGTCACTACCCCACCCTCATTGCACTCTAACAGTAGTTAGTCACTACCCCACTATCTCTGAGACCATATGAATATACCATTGTATATATTTTAAATTATCTACTATAATTATTATCTTGCTAAGTGAGCATCACATTAAACTGACTGCTATTGATTTCCCCGTTATCACAGAGATGCACATAACAGACAATGGAATGTTAAGCCGTGAATGGTAGTCCTATATCAAACCCTCTCCATTCAGGATTCAGGGATCCTTACCAAAGATGAGCCAGATAAAGCATAAAAGCCCGAGGTGGCAAATTAGTATAAGGAAAGAGTGTTTTCCAGATAGTAGAGCAGTTATTCATGCCAACTCACAGGCATGATTTTAGCATGCACAAGACCTACACATCCTCAAACTAGACAAAATCTCAGCATGTGTCTGGGGCAGTTGGACTACAAGCTCCAACTCCAGCTGTGGAACTACTGGCAACTGGAAGCATTGAGTCATTTTCTTTAATTGTGTGATGCTTAGTAGATTGACCAGGGTCCATGCAATGGAGGTATACGGAAGAACATTTGGGTACACCAATTAGACTATATAGGACTTAAAATAAATACAGTACCTGAATATCTCTTTGGAAAGCAGTACATCATTTTTAACAAATGTATTTGGTGTCACGTTACATGTAATTTATTAGATAAGGATTAGAAGGAGTTTGAAACCATATATAACCTTTCAAAATCTGCCCTTTGGTATTTGTCATCAATAATCATAACAGGACTGAAAAGGAAGACTCAAGTTTCTGAAGCTGATCTGTTGTACATGAAGATGTAATGTCTCTTACAAAAGCAAGAAGTTGTGAGAAAATTGACAACACTGACAAAGTTTATGTTCACTTCTCAGTTCTTTCGATCTTTTCTCTCATAATTCTACACTTCTTGTTAGAACCTTCAACGATCTATTCTAGGTACCATTATTTCTGCAGCTGTGTATGGTGGTGATGATTATATATTTTACTGCAATACTGCATACAAGGTGGCCACAAGCCACATTGCAAGCATCATGTGCTTTAATGTTTTTTAAAAGTAGTTTTGGGAGATATGGAAGTAAGACTTCATCTTTCAATCAATCCATTATTAACTTTCTGCCTGCTAACTTTTTTTTTTTTTTTNTAAATTATCTACTATAATTATTATCTTGCTAAGTGAGCATCACATTAAACTGACTGCTATTGATTTCCCCGTTATCACAGAGATGCACATAACAGACAATGGAATGTTAAGCCGTGAATGGTAGTCCTATATCAAACCCTCTCCATTCAGGATTCAGGGATCCTTACCAAAGATGAGCCAGATAAAGCATAAAAGCCCGAGGTGGCAAATTAGTATAAGGAAAGAGTGTTTTCCAGATAGTAGAGCAGTTATTCATGCCAACTCACAGGCATGATTTTAGCATGCACAAGACCTACACATCCTCAAACTAGACAAAATTCTAGCATGGGTCTGGGCAGTTGGCACAAGCTCCAACTCCAACGCTGGGAACTAACTTGGCAACTGGAGCATTGATCATTTTCTTTATATTGTGGTGAATGCTTAGTAGATTGACCAGGGTCCATGCAATGGAGGTATACGGAAGAACATTTGGGTACACCAATTAGACTATATAGGACTTAAATATACAGTCACCTGAATATCTCTTGTGGAAACGCGAGCGCTACTCATTTTTTAACATGTATCTTGGGTTCACAGGTATACATGTAATATTTAGATAAGGATAGAAGGTTTTGAAACTATAATCTTTCAAAATCTTCCCTTTAGTATTTGTAATCAATAATCATAACAGGACTGAAAAGGAAGACTCAAGTTTCTGAAGCTGATCTGTTGTACATGAAGATGTAATGTCTCTTACAAAAGCAAGAAGTTGTGAGAAAATTGACAACACTGACAAAGTTTATGTTCACTTCTCAGTTCTTTCGATCTTTTCTCTCATAATTCTACACTTCTTGTTAGAACCTTCAACGATCTATTCTAGGTACCATTATTTCTGCAGCTGTGTATGGTGGTGATGATTATATATTTTACTGCATACTGCATACAAGGTGGCCACAAGCCACATTGCAAGCATCATGTGCTTTAATGTTTTTTAAAAGTAGTTTTGGGAGATATGGAAGTAAGACTTCATCTTTCAATCAATCCATAAAGCTTTCTGCCTTGCTAACTTTTTTTTTTCTTTTTTTTTGGTCTTTTCGAGACAGAGGGTCTCCCTGTAGCCCCAGCTGTCCTGGAATTCGATGTGTAGACCAGGCTAGCCTTGAACTCATAATGATCTGCCTGCCTCTGTTTCCCAAGTGCTAGGATTAAAGGTGTGCACCAACACACCCAGCTTCAGCCTATTAACTTTTTTCAACATAAGAATATGTTTCCTTCAAGGACCATGTAGTTTTCAATGACACAAAGCTATTGTGTGGGTAAATCTTGGCTCTGGCCTAGATATTTAGTTGCTCACAGCTACTTTTGCTTCTATCTGTAAAACCAAACTGGAAATTCATCAAGACAATGTAGTTTCCATTTTTTTCTGCCTCCTTCAAGGCCGTATACAGTACATATACTTGCTGTGTAATGCTAGCAGTGGTGACTTCATTAAATTTGGGGAGGTTAAGGAAGGAGAGTGAGAAACTAATACTACCCCTCTGCTTAATAGTATAGTATTAAACTGACTCATAATGGCTTAATATTATACCTACACATTAATGTACCTCTTAGCACTCATCAGAAATTATTTTTCTACAGATGACAATTAATAAGGAGATCTGTAACTGATCAATATACCGAGAATAAGAAATTGGGAAATGCTCATCTGAAAATAGGACACATTTTGTTCCATTTGCATATATTCTCTTTTTAATTTTCTTGTTATAATATTCCCAAACAGGGACATTCAATAGTAGTTACAATAGCCATCTCCTAACATAAAAGAAACTGTACCCCCAATAGGTGAACAAAGACAGTTAATCTTAAAACATAGGGACAGAGAATTTTTTTAGCATGACCTTATTTAGTAATTATTAACTTCAACTAGTCAATATATTACTCAATAAATCCATCAAGAAGCAAATAAAAAAGTCCAAAACATGGATAGTAACCTAGAGGTCAGCTTAGTAAGCCATTGTGGAGCCTTAAATGGTGAGGCCTTCAAATTTCCAAGTGATGTTTCCTCAACTTGAATCTTTTTTTTTTGGAAAAACAATTAATTTTTGTGAAACAAGTTTCATTTCCAGACAGGATTGATGTCAGCATTCACTGAATTTCATGTTCTTCTTTGTGAACTGTGAAGAAAATGATTGGTAGCTACTGAAGATGGGAAGAGTATAAACCAGGACAAAAACAAAAACACCTATATTTTGATTACAAAGCTAAGATCAGTTTATACCTGCAACTTAATTACGGATTAACTACCACAGAACCTTTTCAAATGGAAAGAATACAAAAAAAGCATTACAAACATATTTCAGAAAAAGTGCATGTTCTAAGTGCATAGTAAACAAAATCACTGAAAATATCTTGCTGGAGAGGGACTTCAGCTTGGGAAGTCATTACTAAAGCTAAATAGTTTTATCTCTCCCAAACTATAATCAAAAATTGCTTTATGAGACTGATTTTGGGCTAGAAGTATCAAACTCTCAATTAGTCAAGAAACAAATCCTTTAGCAGACAAGCATGGTTAGAAGGGACACAAATTTCCCACCCCATCAATCCACCTTACTGAGATTTTCATCAGCACTATTGTCCTAACAGGTCCCCTCATGACAGAACTGGCAGTCTTTCATATGCTCAAACACTGGGATCTTTGGTTGCTACCATATTAGCTGACTTGCAAACAAGAAGCCAGACACTGAAAGAATGTTTTGGAAGAGAACAACTTGCAAAACTCAGGGATGAAAAACCCTGATAATACACAACTGAGAAAATTTACAACCATCATAATTGTGTCTGAAGACTGTGCATGCCATTCTTCTGAAATGAGAACTCGAAGCAGTAAAGTTCAAAATAAAGGTTGTAACAATAAAGAGGAACATGCACAATTTCTCCACAAATTTGTGTGCCAAATATTGATTTTAAATTTTTCACTTGAAAAATAATGCAATAGAAAACCTGACATCATGTTTCATTATCTCAGTTAATACTCAAAATTGTAGTGGTTACCACTCAGGATACAGCATCACCGATACTGCCCAGAGTCAATGTATATGGAAATTAAGTTCTTTACACCAAGTAAAAGGTTGTCCACAACCACTAGGTAGTGTACATATGAACTGGAAATGTCTAGATTTGGGGAGAAAAATGCTGGTCCGTTCATCTGCTCTGCGTTTCTGTTTCTTATTCATGCTCAAAACCTTTCATGTTGCTCTTGGTTTTGTAGGTTGCTTGCCTTTGGGATTTGGGCCTGCTGACTCTGTCCACTGGAAGAGGCCACTTGCTGTGCTTCCGTTTGTTTTAACACTGTCCAATCACACAGGTCGTCATATTGGTAATTCAGAGTCCTGAAACGTTTGTGAAATAGCTGCCTCAGATACTTGTAGTATGGAGCTTCTTCAAAGTGCAGTCCATGGCAATAATTTAAGTACATGGTAAATTCTGCAGGAAGCTCCTTACACAAAACTTCAACAAGTGTAGACATCTTCTTTTCACAAATCTTTTCACATTTTTGTTTCTGTGTATCTGCCTTCAGCCTTTGCCACGGCAGCCTGGTTCCACTAAAATATATCAAAACATATCCTAATGATTCCATGTCATCTCCACGACTCTGTTCAATACCAAGATGTGCATAGAGGCTTGCATATCTGGGAATGCCAGCGAAGTACTCATCTTCTCTGAATGGTATATGTTGTCCTGTCTTCTTGTCCCTGTACTTTTTGGCCAAACCAAAATCAATAAGGAATAACTGGTTTAACCTTGCTAAATGTGAAGCCTCAGAAGTACTAACAGTGATGCTTCTTTCCCTCTTCTCCACTGGAAAGTCTGAACCAGTATTAGAGTGATGCTCAAAACCCAATAAGTTATCTGGTTTAAGGTCTCTGTGTATAAAATTCTTTGTATGCACATGTTCAATTGTGCAGATCATCTGATCAGCTAACATAAGTATAGTTTTCATGGTGAATCTTCTTGAACAGAAATTGAAAATGTCTTCAAGGCTGGGTCCCTGAAGATCCATGACTAGCACATTATAGTCCTTTTTTTGTCCATACCAACTTGTGTAGGGGATGCCAACACCACCTTGAAGAATCTTATACAGTTTGCTCTCATTCAGCATCTTGGGGTCCCTGGCCTTCTGTGATTCTAGCTTCACTGCCACTCCCTCACGGCTGGTGATGTCGATTTCCAGATAAACCACCCCAAAGCCACCAGATCCAATCTTTTCCACCAGTTTGTATTTCCTATTGATGATGAACTCGTCGTTGGAGCAGCTGCTGCTCGTCATTTTGGGGCCGACCTCGAACACCTCTACAGAGAGGACAGTGAGCTCTAGGGCTGGTCCACCCTTCGAGGTTGAGGAGGGTGGCTGGTTGGAGATACAGGGATGGGTAGCCAAAGCTGTCCTGGCCTCAAGTTGCGTAGAGCCAGCCACTGGAAGCTGGCTGGATCAGTGTGCTCATGGCCAGGCAGCTGCTGTGTGCCGGGGGAAGGTAGGATCACTTTGGCTGATGGTTGGGCAACAGGCACTCTCTTTCATCTTGGGGGGTGGGAAAAGGGCACAGGAAACGGGACACTGTATCTTAGGGGGTCAGTACCTGAGCCGCAACTGCTGCAGTTTAGAGTCCGTTGGGAACCATCAGGTGTCATGCCATCTTAGTCCTCCAGCTCTTCATTCCACAAAATGCAGGCAGTCCTTGGAAGCTGCTTTTTCACAGCGCAGAGCACTCTAGGAAAGAATTTCAGGCCCTAGCTGTGGAAAGTCCCACCAGAGGAGGACGCACTTATTACACCTCTTCGCCCAAGGCTCAGAGATCACGGAATGAAAATTGTAGGAGCCACAGTTGATAGATGAATAAAAAGAAAATTTTAAGCCGGCTCTGGTGGTGCATGCCTTTAATCCTAGCACTTGGGAGGCAGAAGCAGGTGGATCTCTGTGAGTTTAAGACCAGCCTGGTCTACAGAGTGAGTTCCAGGCCAACTGAGGATTCAGGGAGACCCTGTCTCAAAAAGACCAAAAAAAAGGGGGGGATTGTTTTCTGGAAACCATGCTGTAGTAGCGCATATGACACCATGCAAAAGGCATGTCCATGTGCGTAAACCCATGCCAGAGAAGTGTCGCAGATGGGGAAGAAGTAGGAAACCACACTCCTAGCTGAGGATCTACTGGTAATCCATAGATACAGGGAGAAGGAGAGTCTGTTTTCTTACCTGAGTTCCCTGGTATATTCAACATATTTTAAGGGATAGATCCACAGACTAGAACATTCAGAGAACTTAATAGACCTGTAAAAATTAGCAATAAAGCATATGATGGGTGTGCCTTATAAGTGTAAAGAAGCATGAAGGAGATCACAAATCGTTAAAATGCATTGTACAATGTTCTTAAATCAATAAAAACATTTTCAAAAAATTCTATAAATGGGGGGCTGCATAGAGAGATAGCTGGCTGCTTAAGAGCAGGAGGTTCTGCCACAAGCCTACATCCTCTACAGGTTAGGAGATGTTATAAGCCACAGTAAGACCCTGTCATATTTATCAGGGGGTAAAAATGTAATTCATGGATTAACATATCATCCAAACATATGTGTCTATGCCAAAGTAACCTACCATAACTATTAGTGCTGCTTAAATACCTATATATCTAATTGCTTGTGCTTCATTAGTAGGATTGAAAGATTACTCCTGGACAAACTGTCAGCCCATGAAAGGAAACAGCCAGAATTGACCAGAGTCCAAGTCAACAGCTCCAGAGAGAGTGGACTGTTTTACCTCTCATCCACCTGTGCCCCTTTTCTAAGCCTAGGGAACAACCTGCGGAAGAGGGGGCGTGGTAGAATGTAAGGGCTGCGATTGGGGTGAATGGTGAAACTACAGCAATGTAGTCTGGACACTCATTTGATCAACTTGATTGAACAAACAACCTGTCACCCCCCACTGGATGGTGGGGCTGTAGGTGTTTGGGCACAACAGCCTGCAGATAGGTTTTGCATGAAGGATGCTTGTACTCATGGATTATCACTTATAGCTAAAAAAAAAAAAAAAAAAAAAAAAAGAAGAAGAAAAAATGAAAAAATATATAGAAGTAATATCATTTCTTTTTTTATTTAAAAAAAAAAAAAAAAAATCTGGGATGGGGTGGGGTGGGGGGGAAGAGGGAAAGGGAAATATGCCTGAAATCAATTAATCGGAAAATGATGTACGAAATGCAAAAAAGACCATTGAGATGAAAAATTGTAAAGTTAAAAAAAGTAAAATAAAATCTACAATCCAAAAAAAAAAAAAAAAAAAAAGCAGGAGGTTCTCTTAACCAATTCTCAGCACCCACATCATAGCTAACAATTCCAGTTCCTGGGGAATCCAAGGCCATCCTCTAACCTCCACTGGCATTTCACACCACACATGTACATACATGGAGAGACCATTCCTAGAACAACCTGGAATTTAAAGGATGGTTTATTACATATGACCAGGCCCCACTCAGCTTAGGAGGAGTGAGGCCCTGAGAAGCTAGTTTCACAATTTTTATAAGAACAATAGCCAATCAGTATTAATACCAACCAATGAGTAATCTGTAGCAAGCAATACAATTACAAAAGCAAGAGTTGGCAGTTAGGGACAAGATTTCAGGGGCACACATGATTCAAATAAAATGAAACTGATCCTTAACTCCCTTCTTATATGGCTCAGAGAAAATAAAACTTAAAGAAATGAAACTTACAACAAGATGGAGTTGGGCAGGCAATATATAAAATGGCATCTGAAAGGAGTTTAAACAGGCAAAGCCCATGAGAGAGATTTAAACAATTTCAAGACTATCTTAAATGTAATCTGTGTACTACAGAAGCAGTTTTTTTTTCTTTCCTACACCCCATATCCTATTTTATAGTTTTCCAGTGGCAGGAATCATACCCCTTGACAGGAAATAAGTTGATAAAATTTACCGACTCCATCGAAACTGTCTCCCTCCCTCCACTGATACAAAGAGATAAAATGTAGTTTTTCTTTAGTCAAATTATCTTGTAATGGGCCTAAGAAATATCACAGTTAACCCAGGAACACTGGCATAATATACAGAAACATAAAAAAAAATTACTTGTGTGTGTCCATTTAATCCAAATCTGTAATTGGCAGACTTGTACAATCCAAGAGTAGATTGAAAACTAACACTGTTTCTGTATATTTTTAATCCTGTTTAAGCCATTAGTAAACTAGCTTAAGAGTTTATACTATTTTATTTTTATGTATACTATTACAAATATAAACTATAACAGGTCTTTGCAAGCCTTAGACTCAGTTTCAATTTACCATTTTTATTCCAAACGATTAGAAAACATTTACTTAGGCTTGGTAAAATCCCATGACTCCCAAACTGTGCCCTGAGAACTAGCTCCTAATTCAACTCGATCTTCCCACAACACCCACTTTTATTTTATTTTTTCTGCTAGGCAGATGTGAACATGTGAGATTTTGGCACCATGAAGGAATCCAGGTCTTGAATAGTCGATTGCTCATAACTATCTTGAGTGCCAGGCAGAGGCAAGTGACACCTAAGTTTTATTTTTTTACACTAAAACCAATTTACACTCAAAAAACCAACCATAAGGTAAACTAACAGTCAAACATAAGTAATGCATACAAGCAACCTTCATGCAGAAACTATTTGTAACTAGCTATGCCCAAATTTATACAACCAAATTCCCCATTGTCCAGTCAGAGAGTTCAGTCTATACTGCTGTAGTCTCACAATTTACCCCAATCTCCTCACCCCTTATATTTTACCACACCTCCTCTTTCGCAGGTATTTGCCTAGGCTTTGGAAAAGGGGCATAAGTGGGTGAGAAGCAAAACAGTCTGTTTTCTCTTGAGATGTCATTTTGGAATCTGGTCTTTTCAGACTGTTTCCTTTTACAGGTTAGCAGTTTATCCAGGGATACTTTTTAAATTATCCTGACAAAGCACAAGCAATGGGAGGTTCACACATTTAAACAGTACTAATTATTATGGCAAGTTATGTTGTGGGCATAGACTAAAATATTTGGATAGTATGCTAATCTATGAACTCTGGCTTTTCTCTAAAAGATGATAAGTTTTTATTGTGGCTTATAACATATCCTAACCACTAGAGGACACAAGCTTATGATATCAGTCATGAGTTATTTATCCAAGGATAGAGCTAATAGCCAATTCAATTTGGGATATGTGGACACACGGCTGCCACTGGCTGCACAACATCTCCAGGCATGTGAGGTGTGAAGTTGAGTAGTCTTGCTTGACTCAAAGAGACCAAAATTTGTTTCTTTGCTTTAGTGAGACCTACTGTCCACTTGCAAGTACTGTCTCTATACATCCTTTCTATGCTTACACGAGGTCTTCAGCAGCAGGATCAAACTGCCACTCTTCTCGTGGATACTCCTGCTCTTAGGCAAATAGCTTTTACCATTTAGGGGCTTAGATGCCCTAGCCAACAACTCCTCAGCAGAATACCCACTGCTGATACCAAAGCTTTCCTGTACTGATATATTTTGTTTAATCACACAGCTTTTAAAGACTTTAAAATTATATTTGACTTTGAATAGAGAATTTTCTTTTCACAGTTCTTACATCTATTAGTCAATTATAGAAAGCAGATATGCCTGTTCTATAAGAGATTACTACTTTAACAGTATAACAGTTGGCTCTCACTTACAGCTATGGAATGGCTTCATTACCATCATGTTTTTTTTTTCTTTTTTTTCTGTAAAAAGGAGAGGTAGGAAGGTTTCTCATATTAGAAGTTAGCAGCACCTGGAAAACTAGTTTCATTGGGGCACATTATTAAGAGTTATTTTAAATATAATGCAGAGAGATGCTTGGTGTCTGTAACTCAGGAAGTCTGAGAGATTCTTGGTGTCTGTAACTCAGGAAGTCTGATGTTTTTCTTCCTTTTAATGTTCAGATGGGCCAGCTATTCTGCTATTTCTTGGTCCACGCTGCACAGCCTTAAGTCGTACCTTTTTCAGGCATTTAAGTTGCTGGTGTTTTTACCTGCGGAAGCATACAAGCCTTATCTTATAGTTAGGTTTAAGATTTAAATTGAAAAATTCTACAAAAGGCTTAGAGAGTTTTCTATTTTACTGTCTCTGACAGGGAGGCCTACTACCCCCTTTTGTATTTTAGGTTTTTACTTTTTGACCCATAAATCTCTAAAAGGCAGTTGTATTACACATACATATAGAGAGGAATGAAGGTGTAAAATACCACTAAATTCACCCAAAATGTTTATCATTATAGTTTATACTGTTAATTTAAGAAGTAAACTTAGTTCCTTTAGTCAAATTATCCTACAGATACAAGAAATGTTTCAGGTGATATGGTACAGAAAATATAGAGAACATTTGTGTATATTAACCCCAAAGTTATTGTTGGAAACTCAATACAAATTATAAATAAAAAGATATTAATATTTTGTATTCTCAATTAGTTTAAATTTATTACCATTTTTATTAAAAATTAACCAATTTTAATTAATATATGCATTTTTACTAAATCTTAAAATATATAATATCTGGGCAAAATTGAATAAATATCAAATAAATTTTAATGAAACTATATCACTAGAATATGACCTCAGAGAAATCAAGTCCATTAACTTATATTGTTTATTTTGTATTTCTGTGTAAATCTCTGCTGAAATACCTCTCTATATAAATGTATAACAATTAGTTTTGAACATACCATTTTCCTTCAAACACTTGGAGATGTTTTTTCCAGGTCTGGCATGAAACCCTGCTTTAAAGATGTTTTACCAATTTGCTAAATGCTCTACAATACATGTTTAATTATACTTTATATTATATCTAAAATAAAATAAGATTTTTTAAACTAATTTATTTACTACGACACTTTAGGAATTGGCTTGAATTTTCTTTCCTTTTTTTTTTCAAAGCCATTGAAGAGGGCTGCATTTCATACAAAATTTCCAATCAAGTCTAGACCCCCTTGCTTCCCCCCGACCCGAGCTCATGCATTATGCCAAACATGTTATTCATCTCTTTCTCAATCTCTTTTAAAATTTTTGATGCAGAAGTTTACTGTTTCAAGCGGAATTTTACTGTTTCAGTCAATTCTTTGACCCAGACTTTTTGTTGCTGTTGTTGTTGTAGTAGTAGTTGTTGTTATTGCTGTTGTTGTTCCTTCCAATCTACATCACTTCAAAATATATGAATGCCACATATATCTTTTAGCATCTTCAGCTTATTATATCTTTCTTTTTTTTTAATTAGGCTGAATGATGTCATGTTTGAAGGCTCCTCCTTGGCAAGTGCAAAGAACCATCAGTACTGCCCTTGTGTTCCACACTGGTGTATTCCCTTCCCATGGTCACCAAATGAGGTCCAGTAAGCACTGCATCCTTTCTTGATCATCCTGTACTGATCTCTGTAATACACCCTGGGTTTTCCAACAATGGCAGTCTATATTCTGAAGAGGCTGAAACCCCAGTAGTAGTTCAGTCCACAAGTTGGATGTCTCAGCAGTCCCCATATGGCACTGGAGGTTTGAAGGATTCTTGGAGAGACATGAGTTTTCAGTCCACATGTGTCTCATGTGTTTGAAGGCTGGCAAAAGCAGTGACAGCCACATGGTAGCTGTACTTGCCAGTAAGACAGGCAAAACAACTGTGTACTTTTTTTTTTTTTACTTTTTGTCTTTTTACTAAGATCTCAAGTTTTATACCTGAAGTACAATTTCTCAGGCCTTACTATTTATTTATTTCTGGTTATACTTTCTTTTTGGATGCTTAAGTCCACACAGTTAGACAAGATTAACCAAGGTTTTCATTTTCTCAAGGACAGTAGAGGACTGTACCTCAGCTTTTTTTTTGGGGGGGGGGAAGGAGTCCCAGATTCCTTTTGGCTTTTCATTTACCAGTACCACCCACTAGAGACAAAGTCTAGTCTGGCAAGGCCAGGCTTTGCTTTTTTTGAAGCATGAGCAGACTTTCCTCTTTATAGACTAGACACTAGCTTATGTCCCATTTGTGGATCTCTAAGACCTCCCTATACAGGAAGACTGGTGACTCACATTTTCAGGGCATTTCAAGAGATGCCCCCATGCATAGTCCATTGGGATTTAGTTGACCTCTGAGGGAAAGGAACAACGTTATCCCTTAATTAAGTCTTTTGGCTAAATTGGTGTGGGCCTTAAGTATGATTGTTAAGCATCCAGAAAGGCTAAGTTACACCAGCCTTTAACTATTGTATAATACTTTAGAAAAAGCTTGGATGAAAGCTCAAGCACCCTTGTGTAAGAAATGCTAAGAAGAACTCCCATAAGATAAATACTGTGGTTAGACATGATGTCATGACAATCTAGTTTTTTTCCCCTCATTCCTTTGAGTTTCTGCATACATACCCTCCACCCATATACCAAAACTCCCTAAGTCTGAAAATAAATGGTAGATTAATTCTAGAACCTGTCAAGTGAATCACAATAAAAGAGCACAGTTGTTTACAGATCATGAGGAACATAACAGTAACATTGCTGAGTTTGCCTTAAAAATAGTTACTTGGTGCTAGCATCCACAAATGAGGGATACCGTTTGCCGTTTGTTTTTTTCTGGCACTGTGATACTTCATTCCACATAGTATCATCTAGTTCCATCCATTTATCTGCAAAGTTCATGATGTCCTCTTTCTTTACCGCTGCATAGAACTCCATTTTGTAGATTTACCACATTTTCTCTGTACACTCATCAGTTGAGGGACACTTGGGTTTGCTCCAACTCTTTCCTATTGTGAAGGGACCTGCAATAAACATGGCTGTGCATGAATCTCTGCAGTAGGATGAGTCTTGTGGCTATATACCCAGGAGTAGTATGACTGGCTAAGGTGGCAAGCTCGTTTTGAGTCTCTTAAGGAATGTAAACTCGTACAACCACTATGAAAACACTGTTTTCATAGTGGTTGTACGAGTTTACATTCCCAGGAACAGTGGATGAGTGTTCTGCTTTCCCCACAACCTCTCTAGCATTTGGTATGATTTATTTTCTTGTTCTTAGTAGGTCTTATTGGCATGAGATGACATCTTAAAGTAGTTTTAATTTGCATTTCCTTAATTATTAGCGACCTTGAATACTTTTTAAAGATGTTTCTCAGCCATCTCTAATTCCTCACTTGTGAAGTCTTTGTTCAGCTCTTTACACCATCTTTTGAGTGAGTCCTTTGCTTTCTTCTTTGTTTTTTGAATAGTTTATATATTCTGGGAATTAATGCTTTGTCAGATGTGTCGGCAGTTAAGGATTTCTCCCATTCTGTGGGTATTCTCTTCACTTAATTGATCATTTATTTTGCTGTGCAGAAGCTTTTGAGTTTAATGAGGTCCCATTTGTCAATTGTCAACTTTATTTCCTGCGCAGCTGTTATCTGATTTACAAAATCTTTTTCCTACGCCTTTTAGGTTGCTGCCAACTTTTCTTTATCACCTTCAGAATTTAAGAATTTTGGGTTTCACTTTGAGGTCTATGATCCATATAGAGTTAATTTTTGTACAGGTAGGGGTTTAACTATTCTTCTACAAGTGGTGATCCAGTTTTGCCAACACCATTTGCTGAAAATGCTGTCTTTCCTCCATTGTGTATTCTTGGCCCTCTTGTCAAATATGAAGGGGCTGAAATTGTATGTGCTCAAGTTTTGATCCTCAGTTCTGATCCATTGGTCTACAGGTGTGTTTTTGTGCCACTACCAAGCTCTTTTTATGACTATAGCCCTGTAGTATAGTTTGAAGTCTGGTATAGATATCCCAGCTGTATTGTTCTTTTCAATCAGGGTTGCTTTGGCTATTCAGGGTCTTTTGCTTTTCCATATGAATTTAGGGATTTTTTTCCAAGCCTGTGAAGAAAGTCTTGGTGATTTTAATTTGGATTGCATTGGATCTGCATGCTAATTTGGGTTGAATGTACATTTAAAATTTATGAATTATTTCAATCCATGAGCATTGAGGGTCTTTCCATCTTCTGATGTCTTCTTCAATCTACTTATTCAGGAATTTAAAATTTTTGTTGAAGAGATCTTTGGTGTCTTCAGTTAGGTTTGTTCCTTGGTATTTTATTTTTGTTTTTGATGTTATTGTGAGTGGGAAGTTCTCCTTGTACTCTTTTTAAGATTCTTGTTCTTGTTTTAAAGAAAGGCTACTGAATTTCTAGATTAATTTTATATCCCACCATTTTACTGAAACTCTCAGTCATTTCTAGGAGATTTCTGGTGGAGTTTTTAACATCCCTTAGGTAAACTGTCATATAGTCTGCAAAAAGGGATAGCTTGACTTCCTCTTTTCCAATTAATACTCCTTTAATTTCCTTTTCTTGCCTTATTGTTCTAGCAAGTATTTCAAGCACTACATTGAAGAGGAGTGATGACAGGCAGCATCCTTTCCTTGTTCCTAACTTTAAGGGGAATGCTTCTGACTTATCTCCATTAAGGATGATGTTAGCTGTGGGTTTCTTGTATATGGTTTGATTACATTGAGGAATGATGCCTCCAATCCAATTCCTTCTAGGATTTTAAGCATGAAGGGATGCTGGATTTTGCACAAGGATTATTTTATGTCAATTTAGATGATTGTGTGGTTTATGTCCTTCAGTTCATTTACGGATTTTATGATATTCATTGCTTTTCATATGTTGAACCATCCATGAATCTCTGGTATAAATCCAACTTAGTCAGGACGGATGATCTTTTTTATGTGGGTCTGTATGCAATTTGCAGGTATTTTGTTGAGAATTTTTGCATCTGTGTTCATTAATGAGATGGACCTCTAGTTCTCCTTTTTGGTTGTATCTTTGCCTGGTTTTGGTATTCGAGTGATACTGGCTTCATAAACGAATTTGGCAGATTTTCCTTTGCTTGTATCCTTCTGACCAGTTTGAGTAATAATGTTTGTAAGTCTTTTGAAATGTTTTATAGAATTCTGCCATGATACCATCTGGGCTTGGGCTTTTATTAGTTGTGAGGTTTCTTTTCACATTTTCAATTTCTTCATATATTTTTGCTCTGTTTAAGCTATCAATCTCTTCTTGGTTAACCTTTGGCGATTCCCAGTACTTCAGATATTCTTCCATTTCTCTTAGGTTTTCAAACTTAGTAGAGTATAAGTTTTTGAAGTATTCCCATATGATTGTCTGGATCTTTTCATTGTCTCTTGTGATATTTTCCCTTTCATCATGAATTCTATAGATTTAGAGTTGCTCTTTCTTTCTTTTGGTTAACTGGACTAGAGGTCTGCATATCTCTCAAAGAGCCAACTTTTGGATTCATTTTTTTTTTTTGTATTGTTGTCTTTTTCAATTTCATTGATTTCTGCTCTGATTTTCATTATTTCTTCCTGTCTGTTGCGTTTTGCTTTCATTTGTTGTTGTCTCTCTAGTGCTTTTATCTGCAGTATTAGATCATTTATTGTTTGGTTTCTGGGTTTTTTTTTCATGCAGACACCCAGGACTATAAACTTTCCACTTAGGACTGCTTTTAAAGTATCCTATAGGTTTTGATTTGTTGTATTGTCATTGTCATTTAGTTCCCAGAATGCTTTTATTTCTTTCTTTATTTCTTCCTTGACCCATTCATAATTCAGGAGAGTGTTGTTTAGTCTCCATGCATTCTTGTAGATAGGAGGGCTTATCCTGGTGTTGATATTGAGTTTTATTTCACTGTGGTCTCATAGAATGCATGAAAATATTTCAAGCATTTGTATTTATTGAGGTATTTTCTGGATCCCAGTATGCAGTCAGTTTTAGAGAATGTTCCATAGAGTGCTGAGTAGAAACTTTGTTCTCTGGTTTTTGGGTGGAATATTTGGTAGATGTCTGTAAGGTCCATTCGGTGTATTGTATCTTTCAGTTCAGAAGTCTCTCTGTTTATTCTTTGTCTGGTTGACTTGTCCAAAGGGCTCAGTGGGGTATTGAAGTCCCCTACTATGACTGTTCTGGGGTTAATCTGTGCCTTGAGGTCCTGGACAATTATCTTTATAAAGTTTGGTGCACCAGAGTTTGGTGCATATAGATTCATGACTGTGAAATCTTCATAGTTAATTGCTCCTTTGATAAAGATGTAATGGCCCTCTTTGTCTCTTCTTATTATTTTACTTTGAAGTCTTTTTTGTCTGATATTAAAATAGCAACTCCTGCTTTCTTTTTGGTACCGTTTGCTTGGAATATTTTTCCCATCCATTTGCCTTAAGTCACTGCCTATCCTTGAGAGTGAGATGGGTTTCTTGTAGGCAGCTTATAGTTGGGTTCTGTTTCCTAATCCATTCTCCCAGTCTATGTCTTCTGATTGGAGCATTTAGTCCATTAATATTTAAAGTTATAATTGAAAGATGTGGGTTGCTTTCTTTCACCTTCTTATCCATTTGAATTTTGTGTCTAGGTTTCTATTCTTATAGTTATGCTTTTACAAATTTCTCTTTATAGGTGCCTGGGGACAGTTGCTTCTCTCCTCTGTCCTTTGAATTGCTTCAAGTATTCTCTGGAGGGTTGGTATTCTGGACATGTATTCTATCATCTTGTTTATGTGATCAAAGTTTTTTCTCTCTCCTTCAACTATAATAGACATTTTTGCAGAATAAAATAACCTGGGTTGGCATCTATAGTCACTTATCACTGAGAATACTTTGTTCCTCATTCTTCTTGCTTTCATAATTTGCACTGAAAAGTCAGCTGTAATTTTGATGGTTTTCCCCTTATATGTAACTTGTTGTTTTACTCTTGTGGCTTTCAAAATTTTGTTTTGCACATCTAGCATTTAAACTATGATATGGCCTGTAGAGTTCCTTTTCTGATATTGTCTATTTGGAGATCTATGTGCTTCTTATGTTTGTATGGGTTTGTCTTTTTTCCAGTTTGGGAAATTTTTCATCTATTATCTTGTTGAAGGTCTGATCAGTACCATTCTCTTGGGATTCTTCTTCTTCCTCTATCCATATGATGTGGAAATTTGATCTTTTCATAGTATCCCACATTTCCTGATTGTTCCAATTTTGTGTAGTTTTAAAATTTTCATAATCTTTACTTGAGCTTTTTAGTTGTTCTGTCTTATCTTCCAGGTCTGATATTATTCTTTATTTCTGCTCCCACCATTCTACTTCTGAGCCTTTTTTCCTATCCTTTCCTATTTATTGGATGAGTGTCAATTTCCTTTTTCATTTCTGTCCTGGGATTTCTTTAGTATTTCCACTTCCTTTTAGAGCTTCTCAATCTCTTCCTGTACTTCCTTGCTTTGCTGGTTGGTTTCCTTTTTTTATTTCAGCATGGGATCCTCTCATTGTTTCCACTTCCTTCAGGAGTTTCTCGTTCTCTCCCTCTGGGTCCTTCTTGAGTTTTTCTTTCTCTCTCATTAGTTCTCTGGCTTGTTTTCTTATATTTTTTGATTTATTTGAATATGTCTGCAATTTTTTTTATCTAAGATTTATGCCTGGGTTACCTCTATGGAGATCTCATTGTACAAATCTTCTATAGGGTCAGTAGAGTTTGGTGTGGAATTATTCTGCATTTTTCCTTTGTTCTTATTTTGTTGTGCTTTTGTCATGTGAGTTACTTTTTGTTTGTATTCTGCTGCGAATCTCAAATTTTTCTTTACTGTGTTGAAGGCTTGCTTTGCTTGCTTCCTTCAGATGCCTTCATTGCTTTTTTTTTTTTTTTTTTTTTTTTTGGGGTCTTAAATTGTCTAGGTTTCAGGATTTCAATTTTGTTCATATATAGAGTCTACTTTACTTTCTCTTTTGTTCTTAAGTCTCTCCCACATCTGGGTTGGTAACAACCCAGTCGGTACCTTGATGAGCACTGTGCTCACTACTTGTGGCCAACCAGTTCCTCTAGGTTGTTTGTAGGGCTTGGTAACTATTGTGGTCTGACTTGGCCTCTCCCTTTGCAATTCTTTTGGTGGGAGTGGGGAGATTTAATGGCTCGCTTTAGCCCACCACCCTGTATCGTGCTTCAGTGGTCTGGCCAACTCCATTCACTTTTAAGCTCTGTAGCATAGAGTCCCATCAGTGGCCAACAGCAGGCCCACCTTTTATATAGGCTAGCAAGACACCATGGCCCCACGGCCACAGAAGACAATGATACAGTTATCCAAAAATCCAATGACACAATTATGCAACAATCTGCCTGGCTGAAAAGCCCAGCTCCTACCTGTGCTCCAGGTGGTCCAGCAAAATCCCCCAATCTAACCTCTGGAGGCACTTGAGCCCCCAAATATTTCTTTTCTTAAACATCAACGGCGCACATCCAGCTGGTGGTGGCCTACACCAGCAAAGCATTTAACTGCTACCATGCCTGTATCATTTTATTAGTAATTCTTTTTTTTTAATTTAATTTTTTATTGATGTTTTGTGCATTTCGTTACATTCATTTTCCAATTCAGATCAGGCTATTTCCCTTTCCCTTCCCCCCCAACCCCCCCCATCCAGTTCATGTTATTCTGCCATAATTGTCCTGTATCTTTCAGTTTATTTTTTTTCATTTTTAGCTATAAGTGATAATCCATGAGTACAAGCATCCTTCATGCAAAACCTATCTGCAGGCTGTTGTGCCCAAACACCTACAGCCCCACCATCCAGTGGGGGGTGACAGGTTGTTTGTTCAATCAAGTTGATCAAATGAGTGTCCAGACTACATTGCTGTAGTTTCACCATTCACCCCAATCGCAGCCCTTACATTCTACCACGCCCCCTCTTCCGCAGGTTGTTCCCTAGGCTTAGAAAAGGGGCACAGGTGGATGAGAGGTAAAACAGTCCACTCTCTCTGGAGCTGTTGACTTGGACTCTGGTCAATTCTGGCTGTTTCCTTTCATGGGCTGACAGTTTGTCCAGGAATAACCTTTCGATCCTACTAATGAAGAACAAGCAATTAGATATATAGGTATTTAAGCAGCACTAATAGTTATGGTAGGTTACTTTAGCATAGACACATGTTTGGATATGTTAATCCATGAATTACAATTTTCCCCCCTGTTAAATATGACAGGGTCTTACTGTGGCTTATAACATCTCCTAACCTGTAGAGGATGTAAGCTTGTGGCATCAGCCATGGGTTATTTCTCCAAGGAGAGAGCCAATAGCCAATTAGATTTGGGATATACAGGCACATGGCTGCCTCTGCTGCACAGTATTTCCAGGCAGGTGAGGTGTAGCTGGTGCTGACGGTGGAGTCTTTCTTGACTCAGGGAGACCCGTATTTGTTTTATTGGTTTAGTGGCCTTTGGTAACACTCTCTGGCATTCCAGAGGCCATCTGTACACTTGGTAATTCTTAACCAAATAAATTACACAATTAACCATAGAATTTTAACTATATGAATTGAGCTGCATCTGAGTTGAAAGGCCAAATTCAATTCAGAGGCTTTTTAGAATTATGTTAATACATATTAACCTTTATATAGACCCAATTAAAGTTTGTTAACAGCAAAAGTTATAGACAAGTATTTTTGTATAGGTTGAATCTGTTTACAATGATTTATAGTCCACCTTTTAATACACATGAATTTACAAACTCAGGGATTAAAACAAAGACTCAATCACCCATTCACACATGTGCATGCACACACATACACACAAATGTACATGTACATATGTACTAAAGAAAAAAAGATTGTGAGGCCAACTGTAAGAGAGGCCCACACTGAATCCATTTTGCATATAGCTACCATTTTAAGCAGTTACTGGAACCTGACCAATTCAGGGAAAGGGTCAACTGCTCAAGTTTTATTGGCAACTGACCTTTTCAGGGACAGGGTCAGTTGCTCGAGGTCTCAAGAATAGCTAACAAAATTTAAACTTGTTAAAGATAACTGTTGGTATGCGGGGGCAGTTGGGCTGACCTAACCATGAGTTGTAATCCTGCTATTATCCAATAAGGCTAGAAGTTACCGAAACCCCTCTAAAACTCCCCTAGACCCTGTATAAAAGGACTGCGAGCCAAGCTATCAGGGTCAGAGTCTTTTTCCTCCCACCTCAGCATGCTGGTTTACTTTTTCCTGAAATAAAGTCTTGGTTTCCCATCCTTTGGTGTGTCTGGTGTGGATTCTCAGACCCTAACACAACCTGTGGGAAGAAAGTTATGTTATTCTTTTATACTCAATGAGAAACACAAAATCATTTCCACAATTCAGGATGGGTTAAAATTTCCACAGACATCCACTGTCCCTGTCTCATGAGTACTGGAGCCAAAGCCTACACCTTTAAAAGACAGTTAATATGATCTGCTCTTCCACCACAAGAGTATTGAACACAGGTGTTTGGGCAGGCCTGCTGAAAATGTGGCTTCCCCAGCCATACCCACTTCCACCATGCCTCCTGGTGGTGGTCAAAGAGCTATCTTTCCAAAATTATGGTGGCATCTCTAGCCACAGCAATTCTGAGTGGCTTAGGCTGTTTGCCAGCCAGCCATAGGCTTTTTCATGTGAAACTCTGCCTGGCTGTGTTCACCTAAGCTACCCTAGGAGACCTCTCCTCATGGCTCCATAGCCGCTGGAACCATTCCACAGACTGCTGCAAAGCTGGCCCCTCCCCCTCTTCTTCTGTTTCACCAGAGCAGAAAGAGAAGGACAATGCTGAAACATGCCATGTAGCATAGTCTCCATGCCAATTGTAAAGGCAAGGTGAGAGGGCACAGAACAACAAACCTTGAGCTAGGTTAACCAGAGTATTTATAAACAGCTACAAACTGAAAAGTGTAACAGTTTCATTTTGGTGTTGGTCTTTTTAAGCAGGGTCTCCTTTTGGTCGCAGCTGGCCTGGAGATCACTACTCAGAGCAGGCTGTCCTTGAACTCACAGACACTTGCCTGCCTCTGCCTCCAGAGTGAGTGCTAGGATTAGGGGAATGCACCACCACAACCAGCCTATCAGTTCCATTTTGAAAGCAATGTAGTGCCAAAAGTCTGCAACTTAAGAGCTCACTTTGCATTAAAGAAGGCTGGTCTCTCAGAATGAAGCAGGAGAAGAATTCAACAGATGAAAAAGAAAATTTAATTAGAATCAACCACAGTAAGACCGTATTTATAGAAAAAAATCTACAAGAATATCTTTTAAAGAATAAGTAACTGGCTTTTCACAAGCTCCCATACAGGCCAATATACAGCAGGCCAATTCCTGGGTAGGGAATTGTCTCCAGAGCCCCAACTGGCCTAGAAATGTACAGCCAGCCCTGGCTCCTATGTGGCAAACAGCCTGGGCCCAGAGCAAGGGCACTCCATAGTCAGCCTACCTTGCATCCAACCAAGAAGTTCCAAAAGAGGGGGTGTGCTCCCAAGTCCTTATTGTGCAAATGCAGACTTAATAGACAGCTTTCAGTAAGCCTTGAGCTTGACCCACGGAAATGCCCCAAATGCCTGTCCTGCCCTTTTTTGCTTCAGTCTCTGACCCAGCTCCTGTAGGAATGAAACTTCGCCTGGCTTGAGGCAGGACCTGTATGACCTGTCTAGCAAAACCTCTGAGAGTTATCTGATATCTCTGTGGGCAATCAGTTGTTTCTGTGACTAATCTATAGCTTGGAAGATCTGGGATATTGCAGTGTTTTCTCACCTCGCTTATCTCTGCAAAGCTCCAGAAACAGATGACCCCTTCACTTGAAATATTGAGCAAAATGTCACACCTCTAGTTTACTGGTTGCACAAACAGGAGCTATTCAGCCCCACTGTAAGAGCCAAAGTGTCTCACCCCTCCCTTCTGCCTGTCTCCCACTTCCTCTCCCAGAGCACAGTAACATTTGGTATATAAACACACTGCTGGGATGGATAAATGATAGAGAATTTTATTCCCTGGACTTTCTCTGAGTCCGTGTCTGTCTTTCTATTCCATTGGGTAACTTTCTGGTGGTCCCCTCCCCACTCCTTGCCAGAGATAATCATAGAGACTGTCTGCCTGCTGGCAGGAGACAACCTTGAAGTTTGCAGTCCTGTGGGACTGCCAGACCTGGTTCTAGGAGGGAAGAATATCATGTGGATTGTGGCCACGCATGACTAAAGGACCATCAGACTATTAGAAAATCCCACAAGCTCCCTTGACTGCGTGAATGGCAGCAAGAGTGAGGAAGCCTGGGCTTCCCTTTGGGGCTGAAATTCACACTGCAGAGTAAGCTCCATGAACACTGAAAAAGACTCAAGAAGTCAAGTGGAGGGGAGAAGAAAAACTCCCCTTTCACAACTTCCCTGAACACCCATAACTTGGGAAAGCTGGGCGACCAACAGATGACTCCAATCTGAGAAAGCCAAAATAGCACCCAGGGGCTTGGTGGATGTGCTTAGATGAGTGGGTGAAAACCATTAAGAGAGTTCAGGATGTTGATATGTCTCAAAGCTTATTAGATGAGGAGTCCCCAGGGCACAGGCCAAGTCACAGTCAGTGCCATCCACAGGAACGTCAGCATGATTATCATGAGAAATTCCTCTGCTTCCATCCTTTTTTTTAATATAATGCTTTTATTGAAGTTTTGTGTATTTCAGACATCATTTCTAACTTCTGTTTAGATATATTCACCTTTCCCTTCCCTATCAACCCCCTCCCCCAGATCATGCACTCTGCCATAACTGTCGTTCATATTTCTCTCAGTCTTTTTTTATTCTTAGGAATTCACATTTTCCTCCTTTAATTTTATATTATTCTAAAATATGAATACATACTTTGTATTCATATACAGTAATTACTAAATTTGAAAGTATGTTATAGATCCATTCTAGAGCCTGTTAAGAGATTTACATTAAAACAACATAGTTGCTTTCAGATAAACAGAAATATAACAGTAATGATTTTCAGCTTGCCTTACGTCTGGGGATTTGGTGTTAGCATCCACAAATGAGGGAGACCATTCGCCACTTGTTTTTCTGGGACTGTGTTATTTCACTTAGCATGATGGCTTCGAGTTCCATCCATTTGCCTGCAAAGTTCATGATGTAATCCTTCTTTACCAATGAGTACATTGTATAGATGTACCACATTTTTGTCATCCTCTCATCAGTTGAGGAGCATTTTGGTTGGTTCCAGCACTTCACTATTGTGAAGAGAGGTGCAATAAACATAGCTGTGCATGTATCTTTGCAGTAGGATGAGTCTTGTTTGTATATACCCAGGAGTGGTATGACTGGGTCAAGTGGTAAGCTCATTTTGAGTCTTTTAAGGGTTCTCCAAACTGCTTTCCACAGTGGTTGTATGAGTTGACATTCTCAAAAGCAGTGAATAAGTGTTCCTCTTTTCACACAACCTCTCCAGCATTTGGTGTTTTTTGTGTTCTTGATCTTAGCCAGGCTTATCAGAGTGAGATGATATCTGAGAGTGCTTTTAATTTGCATTTTCTTAATTATTAATGATGTTGAACACTTTTTTAAGATGTTTCTCAGCCATCTTTACTTCCTCACTGGTGAAGTGTCTGTTCAGCTCTTTACTCCATCTTTTGAGTAGGCCATTTGTTTTCTCACTTGTTCCTTTTATAAGAAGTCTATATATTCTTGACGTTAATGGTCTGTCAGATGAATCACTGGTGAAGATTTCACCCACTCTGAGGGTTTTCTCTTCCTTGATTGCTTCTTTCATGGTACAGAAACTTTTGAGTTTGATGAGGTCCCATTTGTTGACTGTTGACCTTATTTCCTGGGCAGCTGCTGTCTGATTTAGAAAGTCTTTTCTGATGCCTATGTCTTATAGGTTGTTGCCAAATTTTCTTCTGTTACCTTCAGGATTTCAGGTTTTAGGTTGAGATCTTCAATCCACTTGGAGTTTATTTTTTTTACAGGGTGAGTGGGAGGGGTTTAATTTTGTTCTTCTACAACTGGTGATCCAGTTTTGCCAGCACCATTTGCTTAAGATGCTATCCTTCCTACATTGAGTTTTTTTTTTGACCATTTGTCAAATATGAGGTGGCTGGAATTGTATGAGCTCAAGTGTGGATATTTAATTTTGTTACATTGGTCAACTGGTCTCTTTTGGTGCCAGTACCACGCTGTATTTATGACTATGGCCCTATAATATAGCTTGAAGTCTTGTAGAGCAATACCCCCTTTGTTGTATTTTTCATTCAGGATTGCTTTAGCTGTTTGGGGTCTCTTGCTTTTCCATTTGAATTTAAGGATGTTTTTTCCAAGTCTGTGAAAAATATCATGGGGATTTTGATTGGGATTGTATTAAATCTGTATATCAATTTGGGTAAAATGGACATTTTTGCTATATTAATATTTCCAATCCATGAGCATACGATGGGAGATTTTCTCATCTTTTGATGTCATTTTCTTTTCACAGTCAGTTTTTTATTATTTTTTATGTGTATGAGTGTAATGTCTACATGTAGGTTGGTGCACCCATGGCATGCAATGTTGCAGAGGTCAGAACATGGCATCAGATTCCCCTGGAACTGGAGTTAAAGATAGTTCTTAGCCACCATGTAGGTGCTGAGAATTGAACCCGGGTCCTCTGCAAGAGCAGTCGGAGCTCTTAACTGCTGAGCCATCTTTCCAGCCCCTTGATGTAATTTTCAATCTCCTTCTTCAGTAGTTTGAAATTTTTGTTATAGAGATATTTGGTATCTTTGGTTAGGTTTGTTCCCACTTGTTTTATTATTTTCGAGGCTATCGTGAGTGGGAAGGTGTTCTTTTATTACTTCTTCACTTGTTTATTGTTGGTGTAAATAATGTCTACTGATTTTTCCATGGTTAATTTTGTATCCCGCCACTTTACTGAAACTCTTAATCATTTTTAGAAGTTTTCTGGTAGAGTTTTAGCATCTCTTAAGTAAACATATCATCTGCTAAAAGGGAGAGCTTGATTTCTTCTTTTCTGGTTAGTAATGCTTTAATTTCCTTGTCTTGTCTTCTTGTCCTAGCAAGCATTTCAAACACTATATTGAAAAGGAGTGGCAATAAGGGGAAGCCCTGTTGGGTTTCTGCCTTTAAAGTAAATGGTTCCAATTTTTCTCCATTTAGGATCATATTGGCAGTGGGTTTGCTATATGGCTTTGATCATGTTGAGGAATGTTTCCTTTCAGTCTGATTCCCTCTAGTACTTTAAACATGAAGGGATGCTGGATCTTGTCAAAGGTTTTTCCTGCATCAGTTGAGATGATTATGTGTTTTTTGTCTTTCAGTCCATTTATGTGTTTTATGATATTTATTGATTTACGTATGTTGAACCATCCCTGCATCTCTGGTGTGAATACAACTTTGTCATGATGGATGATCTTTTTGATGTGGGTCTGTATGGGATGATTTGCAAGTATTTTGTTGAGAATTTTTGCATGTATGTTCATTAATGAGATGTGTCTATAGCTTTCTTTTTTGGTTGTATCTTTGCCTAGTTTTGGTATTACAGTGATGGTGGCTTCATAGAAGAAATTTTGGAGAATTCCCTCTATTTTTATCCTTCTGAATGGATTGAGAAGTAATGGTTGTAAGACCTCTTTAAATGTTTTATAGAATTTTGCTGTGAATCCATCTGGGCCTGAACTTTTTTTTTTTTTTTTATAAGAGCATTTTATTTTTTTTATTTTTTTTATTTTTAATTTATTTTCATAAGTGTATGATTGTATTGTCTGCATGTAGGTTGTTGCACCCATGTCATGCAATGCCACAGAGGTCAGAAGACAGAGTCAGATTCCCTGTAGGTCAGAAGAGGGCATCTGATTCTCCTGGAACTGGAGTAAAAGACGGTTTTCAGCCGCCATGTGGGTGCTGGGGATCGAACCTGGGTCCTCAGCAAGAGCAGTCAGCACTCTTAAGCACTAGGCTATCTCTCCAGACCCCCTGTGAGCTATTTTTAGTTGGGAATTTTTATTACATCCTCAATTTCCTCAAATATTATGGGTCTGTTTAAACTGTCAATCTCTTCTTGGTTAAGCTTTGTTGGTTACCAGGATTTCAAATATACATCCGTTTCTCTTAGGTTTTCAAATTTATTGGCATATAGATTTTTGAAGTATTCCCGTATGACTACATAGGTCTCTACTTTGTTTGTTGTTTCCCATTTCATCATGAATGCTCTTGATTTGGAGTTGCTCTTTTTTTTTTTTGGCTAACTGAGCTAGAGGTCTGTCTATTTTGTTTATCTTTTCAAAGAACCAGCTTTTGGATTCATTGATTCTATTTATTATTTTCTTTGTTTCTATTTCATTATTTTTCACACCGATTTTTATTTCTTCATGTCTGTGGGGTTTGGGGTTCATTTGTTGTTGACTCTCAAGTGTTTTTAGGTGCAGGGTTAGATGGCTTATTTGTTCCCTTTTTGGGTTTATTTTTTATTTTTATTTTTTTGATGTGGACGCTTAGGGCTATAAATTTCCCTCTCAAGACTGCTTTTACAGTATCCCACAAGATTTTTGTATTGTATTGTCTTTTTCATTCTGTTCCGTGAATCCTTTTTTCACACTTCATTTTTTCCCTGACCCATCCATTATTCAGGATTATGTTGTTTAGTCTCCATGTGATCCTGCAGCTAGTTGGACTTATTCTGGCATTCATATTGAGCTTTCTTACACTGTGGTCTGATAGAATGCATGGATTAATTTTAATCATTTTGTATTTGTTGAGATTTCTTTTTTTTACCCAGTATGTGGTCGATTTTGGAGAATGTTCCTTGCGGTGCTGAGTAGAAAGTATATTCTCTGGTGTTTGGGTGGAATAGTCTATAGATGTCTGTGAGGTACATTTGGTGGAATTTATTGTTCAGTTCTGATGTCTCTCTGTTCATTTTTTGTCCAGTTGATGTGCCCAAGGGGCTCAGTGGGGTGTTGAAATCTCCTACTATTAATGTGTTAGGATTAATCTGTGTCTTGAGGTCCTGCAGAGTAGTGTTTATAAAGTTAGGTGAACCAGAGTTTGGTGCATAGACATTTAGGATTGAGAAGTATTCATACTTAATTGTCCCTTTGCCAAGGATGTAATGGTCCTCTCTATCTCTTCTAATTAGTTTTACTTTGAGATCTATTTTGTCTGATATTAGAATAGCAACTCCAGCTTGTTTCTTTGTACCATTCACTTGAAATAGTTTTTTTTTCCATCCTTTCAGTCTAAGGTGGTGTCTGACTTTGAGGGGGAGATAGGTTTCTTGTAGACAGCATATAGAAAGAATCTGTTTCCTAATCCATTCTCCCAGTCGATGTCTTTTGATTGGGGATTTAAATGATTAATATTTAAGGTTACTATTGAGAGATGTGTGTTGCTTCTGTTCACCTTATTTTTTGTTTGCATTCTTGATCTAGGCTTGTATTTACTCCATTATGCTTTTGTTGATTTCTCTCTTTAATTGCCTAGAGATAGTTCCTCCTTTCCTCTCTTCTTTGGATTGCTTCAAGGACTTTCTGAAGTGTTGGTTTCTTAGTCATTTATTCTTTCGTCTTGTTCATGTCGTGAAAGATTTTTCTTTCTCCTTCATCTATAACTGACATTCTTGCAGGGCATTGTAGTCTGGGTTGACATCTAAAGTCATTTATCACAGTGAATACTTTGGTCCACGTTCTTCTAACTTTTGTTGTTTGTACCGAGAAGCCAGTTGTGATTCTGATGGGTTTCCCCTTCTATGTAACTTGTTGGCTTTCAGTAATTTTGTATTTGTTTTGAGCATCTAATGTTTTAACAATTATATGGCATGGGGATTTTCTTTTCTAGTCCTGTCTATTTGGTGTTCTATGTGCTTCTTGTATTTGTATGTGATAGCCTTTTTCAGTTTGGGGAAATTTTCTTCTATTATCCTGTTGAAGATCTTGTCAGTAGTGTTGTCTTGGGATTCTTCTTCTTCTATCCCTAAGATGCAAACTTTTGGTGTTTTCATAGTGTCCTACATTTCCTGGTTGTTGGAGTCTTGTGGTTTTTAAAACTTTTCATAATCTTTACTTGAGGTTTCTATTTGCAACATATTATCCTGCAGGTCTGATATTCTTATTTTCTACTTCTTCCATTCTTCTTCTTTGGCTTTTTCCCATCCTTTTCTGCTGATTGGATAAATGTTCAATTTCCTTTTTCATCTCATCTTGTGATTTCATTAGATTTTCCACTTCCCTCAGGAGCCTGCCATTCTCATCTTGTAGCTCCTTGGTTCTTTGGTCATTTTCTTTTTTCATTTCGGCCTGGGATCTTTTCAACATTTCCACTTCCTTCCGGAGTTTGTCATTTTATACCTTTAGATCTGTCCAACTTTGTCATTATCTCCCTCTTCTAGGTTCTTCTTGAGTTTTTCAATCTCTCCCCTTAGTTCTTTCCACCCTTTTTCATTATCTCCTTCTAGGTTCTTCTTGAGTTTTCCATTCTCTCCCCTTAGTTGTCTAACCTCTTTAAATATGTCTATAGTTGTTCTTCTAAGGTCGGTGTCTAGGTTTCCTTCCACAGAGATCTCATTGTAGGTATATTCTCTATGGTTGGTAGAGTTTGGTGTGGATTTATTATGAGATTTTCCCATGTCGTTTTTTTTTTTTTTTCTTTTTGTATCTGTCATGTGGATTTGTTTGTTTATTTGTTTCTTTGGATTCTGGAACCTCAACGTTGGCTGCATAGATTAAATTACTAATGCTGTGCCTGCTTGGTTCTCTGTACCACAGCTCCACCAGTTTGACATGGGGGTGGGAGTGTGGAATGGGGATTGGCCCTGCGCTAGTAGGACCCCAAGGGTCAAGGTAGTTCTTCCTTGACTTACAGGTACATCACTCTGCTTCCATCCTTAATGTGTGACTTCAGTGTTTCAGAGATGCTAAACTGTCTTAGGGCCAGAAATTGAGAAACAATAACTACAGCAGAAAACACAGCAAAGCATAGCACACAGTCAACAAGTATATGCCATATATATTGCAACATGAATCCTGCTGAAATATAACTCCCTTAAAAAGTATATTTCCCACTAAAGAAACTGCAGGATGAAATGAATATGGATATCAAACCCTCACCCAATCAAGAGGAAAAGAAGTGAAAATGCCTCAGAAGTAGAATAGAGGAAGCAGAAAAAAGAATATCAAACCTGGAAAATAACACTGAACAACTAAAAGCTCAAGTAAAGAGTATGAAAAATTTAAAACTACACAAAAGTGAAATAACCAGAAAACGTGGGACACACTATGAAAAGATCCAACATCCACATCATAGGAATAGAGCAAGGAGAAGAATCCCAAGAGAATGGTATGGATCAGATCTTCAACAGATTAATAGATGAAAATTTCCCAAAACTAAAAAAAAAAAAAGATAAACCCATACAAATACAAGAAGCAAATAGAACTCCAAATAGACAAGATCAGAAAAAGCACCCCATGCCATATCATAATTAAAATGCTAGATGCCCAAAACAAAGACAAAATTTTGAAAGCCACAAGAGATAAACAAGTTACATAAAAGGGGAAACCCATCTCAATTACAACTGACTTTTCAGTGCAAACTATGAAATCAAGAAGAATGTGGAGCAAAGCATTCCCAGTGTTAAGGGACTATAGATGCCAACCCAGGTTACTATACCCAGCAAAAATATCAATTATAGTTGAAGGAGAGAGAAAAATCTTCCATGACATAAACAAAATGATAGAATACATGTCTGGAAAATCAACATTCAGAGAATACTTGAAGAAATTCAAAGTACAGAAGAGAGGAGCAACTATCCCAAGGCACTTAGAAAGAGACATTACAATAAGTATAACTGTCAGAGTTATACTTAGTTCTCAGTTATCATCTGAAAGTCCTTTAGTCATGTGTGGATGCAATCCACAGGATCTTCTTCCCTCCTAGAACTAGGCCTGGCAGTCTCACAGGACTGTGAGCTTCAAGGCTGTCTCCTGCCTCCTGGCTGACAGTCTTTAGGCTTAGCTCTGGCAAGGATGGGGGAGGGGACAACAAGAAAGTTACCCAACAGAATAGAAAAACAAAGAAAGGTAGACACAGAGAAAGTCCAGGGGATAAAAGTCGCTCTGTTTATTCATGCCAGCAGTGTGTTTATATACCAAAGGTTACTGTGCTCTGGGCAAGGAAGTGCGAGGCTGGTGAAAGGGAGGGGCAAGCCACCTTGACTCTTACTGGGGGGGCTTCAGAGCTCCTGTTTGTGCAACCAGTAAACTAGAGGTGTAATATTTTGCTCATAACCTCAAGGTAAAGGGACATCTGGTTCTGGAACTTTGCAGAGATTGGCGAGGAAAGAAAACAATGCAATATCCCAGAATTTCTGCAGCTATACATAACTCACAGAGACAACTGAATGTCCACAGAGATATCTGATAACTTTCGGAGGTTTTGCAAGATAAGTCTTACAGGTCCTGCCTTAAGCCAGGCAAAGTTTCATAACTACAGACCCTGCTTTTTTTCTCTGGGTAGGTAGGAAGTCACAGCCAAGAGTGGAACACATGTCTCCTGGGCCGAGGCTAAGGGCTTGAGTTGGAAGTACCACTCAGGCCAGGCTACAGGGAGTAGCCAGCCAGCTGGCCTCTGCTCTGAGGGGTCACCTCCCCACAGTGTCCACAAAGTGGGCACTGTTTTCCCCTTCCTTTGGCAGGGCTGTGTGGTCCTGTTTGGCATAAAAAGAAAGCTTCCTACAGTGGGGAGTATTTTGTGTGGAGTTCTTTATTGAGTTCCTTCAAGTCTTTAATATTTTATTTGACTACACCAGATTCATTAACATAAAAGCAACATTCCTCCCCCAGGAACACAAAGGTTCCCGCATTTTCTGCAGTCGGTAATCCAGGGCTCACTGGTTCTGAATCACCACCTTGGCCAGAGAAGTTATCTGTCTTTGGAGTGATTCAAGGCTGTTTGTCGTGGATGCCGTTGCCTCATCAAGCTTATTTTGAAAGTCCCTTCCAGGCTCCACCCGCATTTCCTGCCGCTGCTGTGGAAAGAATGATGCCTGGGCTAGCAGGAGTGGGATAAATATCTCTCTCTTTTGATGGTCCAGGTCTGGTAGCAGCATCCAAGTGACTTCCTCCTTCTCATAAAGGAAGCCCTGGGGAGTGATAATAAAAAGCAAGCAAATTCTAGAACCAGTAGCATTTGCATAGAGGGAAGTAGTACCATCTTACCAGAGAAAAATCGGGGATTTGGCATGCAGGGTCCTGTCGAGAATTACACTTCAGAGGCACCTGGTATCTGGGGCTGCTGTAGCTATCACTAAACAAATAGGAAGTGTTGTGAGTCAGTCAAAGAGGGAAATGCTGTGAAAGACTGGCGCTGTTTCCTCAGGGGCAAGTTCCTGTAGAGAGGTATTAAAAGTAAAGCCAGTAAGGAGAGGGCATGTAAGGGATCCATAGAAAACAAAAAGACATTGGGAGACATTGGAGTGGGTGTTGTCCTTAAGGAGATCTCTGGTGTATTCAATATATTGGGGCCATGTTACTGTGGACTGCAGCCTTCCTTCCATTTTGGATTCCTGTAATAGAATGTGGGATTGAGGGAGGATGGGTTGAGGAGTTAGAACAAGCTGGCAAGAGATGAGGATATCTGCCACAGTTTATCAGGCATTGCTGTAAAAGTTGAGCTCTCCCTGCACTCCAGCTCTCCAGCAGTCACTCCAAGTGTCCTGTATATTAATTTTAAACTGGTTATTTTTTTTTTTTTTGGTCTTTTCGAGACAGTGTCTCCCTGTAGCCCCAGCTATCCTGGCACTCTCTCTGTAGACCAGGCTGGCCTTGAACTCACAAAAGTCTGCCTGCCTCTGCCTCCCAGGTGCTAGGATTATAGGTGTGCACCACCATGTCTGGCTAAACTTGTTATTTTGGATTTGGAACAGGCTTCTTGGGCTGCGAACACACTACAGCCTGCAAGACCAGAATCTGCAACCACCATAAATATCAGCTTTCTGTAAACATTGCCCTTTATTAAGATGGGGGAAGCAGATAAAGGGTGCCTGAGAGGCAGTGGTGGAATTGGGAAACACAGTGATTGTGACTGCCTTGCTGCAGCTTTGCAAAGGACAGTCACTGGTTCTAATTACTTGCTTTCTTCCTTCCCAAATTTCTCTGACAAAAACCGCCAAACATAGATCAAGTCGGTTGTCTGTTCACAGGCTGGGAAGAGGTAGAGTTAGCTTGAAGTATTATTAGAGCAGCTAAAAGGATGGCAGACAGGGGTAGGGACACATGGACTTTGCACAAGTGAGAAGCTGTTCAGTTTCTTCCATGTTATGTTGTTTGGGTTCTGGGAATGACTCCTCCTCTTTCTCTCCTTCTTTCCATCCACAAGTGACAGGTGTGCCATCTTTTAGGTCTGCAAGGAGGAATATGGCATTTCTGGCTGGGATCCAAATGGGTCTCAGATAATCCTGTGGGAAGATGCAAGCAAAGCCCCTCCAAGTTGTTAACAGTGGATCAGGTCCTTTCCTCTGACTGTCTAGGGGGCATTATTCCACCTGACAAGTAATTGAGGAACATTGCTTGGTGTCTGCCAATGTTTGACTATGGCTAGACAATTTGAATCCCCATAAATATTAAAGAGGTTGAGAGTTCCCAATTCTATGACCAGCTGAATGTTAGGAGGGTATTAACTCCCATTTTGTTTTAATAACTGATTTTTTAGGACCTGATGGGACCATTCTATGATGCTCTGCCCCTGTGTGTTATGAGGGATACCTGTATGTTGTGTAATATTCTATAATTGACAAAATGATTTAAAGTGAGAGCTAACAAATGCTGGCCCATTGTCTGCTTTAATCTCTTTAGGAATGCCCATGGTGGCAAACGTAGGAGGTGGGCAGTGTGGTCCTTGTCTCTCTTTCCTGTGTGGGGAGTAGTCCAAATAAATTGGGAATAAGTGTCCATGATGACAAAGACGTACTTTTGTTTTTCAAAGGAAGCTACGTGTGTAACATCAGTTTGTTAGAGGGCATTAGATTTTAACCCCCCTGGAGAAGTTCCCATAGTTTGTAATGCAGGTGTTTTTACCAAAGCCAAACAGGAGGAACAAGTTCTAAAGATTCACTGAAGTTGGGCGGAAGGAATTTCGAAAGCAAGCACTGAGGCCCTTTAGGTTAATATGAGTGGTGGAGTGGGATTTTTATACTTCAGAGAGGGACAGGACATAGATCCCTACAGAGGTGACATGGTCCGCAGGCGAGGTGCCTTCAGAAAGAGGACCTGGCACGAGGCTGTGTGCACGTATGTGCTGTGTCAAGAGAGGTTGAATTCTTTTTTGTAAAAGGGATGAGATGGTAACGAGGAGGAGGGAGAGGGAATTTCCATCTAATTGGACAAAGGATCTGGATAGCCAGGGCAGTAAATTAACCACATAGATACTATCTGAGAAGAGATTAAGAGGTCTGTTGGTTTCTTTGAGAGCTAGGTAAACAGAGTAGAGTTCCCTGTACTGTGAGGAAAGGTCAGGGAGTGGGTGAAACAGGATCTGAAGGGCTTGATCTAGGTTATCATAAATGATGGCCACAGCTCCTCATTTCCCTCTGTCTGTCAAAAGATGCTGCCTGCCTTATAGGCACATCTTGGAAAAGACAGGGGGATGCCAGTTTAATAATGGGAGAGTGGAGACCCATCTGTCATTAGGGTAATGATTTTCTCTCTGTCCTGGAAATCCCATGAGGCTTACATCTATACGAACATGATTTCACATCAGCCACTGGGTATCCGGGAGGAAGAAGGGTGTCACTATGGCATCAGGCTCCTTCCACAGTGTTTTCAGGGAGTGCTCCTTCCCTGAATCATAAGCGCTAAAGAATCCATTTTAGTTAACATTCAGGGAGCTCCTCCTATGGGTATGTGCAGCTACTGTAGAACTCCCGTGGATTGGTAAAGAGCCCCTACTAGTGTGGGTATGGTGTTAAAAATAAGCACCTGTACAGGAAGGTAGGGTGTAAAACATTCTAAAGCCATGCTCTGGAGAGCTTGGTTGACTTTAGTGAGAGCTTCTGAGGCTTCTGATGTGAGCTTTCACTTGGAAGCTGGGGTCCTGTCACCTCACAGAAGATCAAAGAGAGGCTGTAGCATTGTCAGGCAGATCGACAGCCATGGGCAGAGCCAGTTAAGATTTCCTAAGAAGGACTGGAGAGATGCTAGTGTGAGCATGGAAGGAAAGGATAGTACAGGTTTGAGTTGTCTCGCTGCCATGAGAGAAATTTCAGTGCCTAGGAAACAAATGGGGGGAATCATTTGAAGTTTAGCATAGAGCTATTTTGAATCCAAAAGCTTCTAGGGATGGTACAAGCCTGTACCATCTTTAAAGTTGTACCTCTTTAAAGTTGCTGTCAGTTGATAATTTGTCCCAAACTAAAACATTGTCCACATAATGGAAGACCTGCAGACCTTGCTCCATGTGGGGCTTAAGGGCTACTGCTACCACCTCTTGGGACAGCATTGGGCTGTTGGTCATGCCTTGTGGCAGGACAGTCCACTAGTAGTGAGTTGCCGGAACAGAGATGTTAATGGCAGGGACTGAGAAAGTGAACCACTTATAATCCTCAGCGTGGAGGGGAATTGAAAAGCAACAGTCCTTGATATCTAAGGCTAGCAGAGAGGTGTTAGCTGGAATAGCAGAGGCAATGGGGAGGCCCATTTGTGGAGATCCCCATGTATGCATATTTCTGTTAATTGCTCACAGGTCTTGTAAGAGATGACAACCCCTTGTTGCCGTCTTTATGACAAACACAGGGGTGTTCCAGGGACTGAGAGATGGACAGATGTGTCCCAATGAAAATTTATCTTTGACTAAGTCTTTTAGATCTCATAACTTCTCCTCTGGTAAGGGCCACTGCTCAATCCAGACTGGATCATCTGCCTTCCAGTCCTGATGAAGGGAAGTATACTATGCAGTGACCCTCGGGATTGGGAGAGCTTCTTATTGAGATGATGGAGGCAGTTTCCTGAGTTAAATGGCCTGTCTGGGCATTGTTGGTGTCATTCGGAGTGGCAGTAACCACATCCAAAGCCTCCAAAAGATCTCGCCCCAGTAGATCGATATTAGTGAGTGCTATTAATGGGTGAATCTGACCCGTTTTTCCATAAGGGACCTCCTAGGTTTAAAAATTTTTAGTGATGTAGGACTGGGATGGTACTCCTATTCCTAGAAGTTTAGGTCCTGGAAGTAAGGGCCAGTCAGGGGGAATTTCTTGTTGTTTTAAAATGGTTCTCTCTGCTATTGTATCTATCAAACATTTAAAAGGCCTTCACCCAATTTTAATCGTCAGTGCAGGATGTGAGCCTTCTGAAATAGGTGCTGACAAGAGGGTGCATACTGAGTCTTTTTCCCCCTTTTATCCCTGTGCTAGGGGTTGCCTGCCTAGAAGGTGGCAATTTTTTGCCATCTTTATCATACTTTGAATGGGAATCTTTCCTCCAATGGTATCCTTTTTTACAACAGAGGCAGAGAACACATGGGGAGTCTTCAGAATGCCCTCCTGGAGAGACTTGTGCTTCCAGGATCTGTCTTTTCCAATGTCCTCTATCTCTCCAGTCCTGGGGAGTGTTAAGGGAAGCATAAAATCTCTGGAGAATGGACTTCATCCATGGTGCCTGAACACCATCCTCCCTAACTGCTTGCCTGAGCTCGTTTTAAAACATTTTTCATTTGTGGTGACAGCAGAGGCAAAGGCTTGAGCTAGATAATCAGCTTTGTGGGAGGCTGTGCCCACATCCTGAGTTGCTCCTATCCATCTATCATAATGGTCATCTTTTAATCCCTGGCATGCTTGCTTGCATTCAGAATTTATTCCTTCCCAAACAATGCTTTTAAGGAGCATTTCCTTGGCAGTAGGCTTGGGTATCTTTCTCTCTAGGCTGATTTTAGTTCTTAAGATAAAGTCAGACAGGGTTTCCTCAGGTTTTTGCCTTGAAAATAATAAGGAGGAACCTACCTGGGATTCATTAGGTGGTGTAATTCTATCCCAGGCCTGTAGGCTGCAAAGGCAGAACTGGTCAAAGTGTCCTGGGGCCAGTCCAGCCTGCTGTATCCCTGTGCTAATATCTCCTCCAAAAAGCTGTTTGTAACCCCAGTCCACATTAGGTTGCCCTTGATTTCTCCAAACCTGTTGGAGACATTCATCTCTGTACAGAGCTTCCCACTGTAAAAATAGCAGACCTAGAACTGAAGATCTACAAATATCTCTCCAGTCCTGGGGAATGTTAATAGAAGCACGAAAGCTCTGGAGAATGGACTTCATCCACGGTGCCTGAACACCATCCTCCCTAACTGCTTGCCTGAGCTCTTTTAAGTCACTTGCCTGGTATGAGTACCAGTTCAGAGGATGACCCGAGTTGGAGCTACATTAACGACTGTCATTTGTAAATGACAGTATAGGTTATCTGTAATCAGACACAGTCTTTTGTATCAGAGAAAGAAGTATCTAAGGCAGAAGGTGCTCCTGGCACTTTAAGAGAAAGAGGCTGAGAATGAGGGGAAGGGTTAAGGCCAGCCACTGGATGTTTTGATTACCCTATTCTATTTTCACTGAGTCTGGAGCTTAGGGGCTTTCAGAAAAAAAATTTATTGGGGCCCTTGAGGGGAGTTTTGGCAGGTTCTTGAGAAGAGAGTGTCTGTGATTTAATTTTGTTAGTTTCCCTTCTTTGTGTGGCCTGGCGGGAAGGCCCTAAACATACTCACTGCAGCTAAGAGTGGCAAGAACTTGAGAGATGCTGGAGCATTTTATCACTGCCTGGCATTCTGTGCCACCCATGTCCAAGATTCTGAATTCCATAAGTCCACAGGGGACATCCATGGGGCGGGGACATCCATGGGGCAGCGACATTAAGAGTCTCACTCCAAAAGGAGGCAGCTTCCCACGTGGAAATTTTAACTCCTTGACTCTTGAGGAGTGTTTTTATTTTCTTAGCCTGTGGGTCTTTTTGGTGTGTCTGCTTGTTACCCATGATAAAGAAAGGTAGGAAATGCTAGTGGTTAGGGGAAAAGACAGTTCGAAGATTAACCTCTCATGGAAAGGAGAATTCTTCCATGGAGATAGGTCAAAGCCTGGCCGTATAGAGGAGAAAATCTGTAGGGGAAAAACAGATCAAAGACTAATCTCATGTAGAAAAGGGTTTTTTCCACATATATGGGCCAAAGCCTGGCAGCTACCCTGATCCTGCTATCAGGGGTGGGGGTACATACTTTTCACGGTAAAACCTTCTGAGATTTTTCCTCTTGTGAGGGAAAAAGCTGGGAGAGAGACAGCCCGATAAAATACCTTCGGGCTTTGGCCCATCTGCGTGGAAAATCAAGCCCCTCATTGTTGACCCAGTTGTCAGAGTTTACTAATCATCTGATAGTCCTTTAGTCACGTGTGGCCCCAATCCACATGATCTTCTTCCCTCCTAGAACAGGGCCTGGCTGTCCCACGGGACTCTGAGCTTCAAGGCTGTCTCCTGCCTCTAGGCTGACAGTCTTTAGGCTTAGCTCTGACAAGGATGGGGAGGGGACCACGAGAAAGTTACCTGATGGAATAGAAAGACAAAGAAAGGCAGACAGGGAATCAGAGAAAGTCCGGGGATAAAACTCTGTCTATTTATTCATGCTAGCAGTGTTTATACACCAAAGGTACTGTGCTCTGGGCAAGTGTTCTAGTTTCTCTTCCATTGCTATCACAAAACACTCTGACCAACACCAACTTGTGGAGGAAAGGGTTTATTCAGCTCACATCTCCTGGGTCACAGTTCCTCACTCAGGGAGCCCAAGGCAGGAACTCAGGGCAGGAACCTGGAGGCAGGTGCTGAAGCACAGGCCATGGAGGAATGCTGTTTACTGCCTTGCTCCCCTGGCCCATGCCCCGCCTGCCTTCTTATACAGTACACAGCAAACTGCCCAGTGTGGCACCACCTATAGCGGGCTGGGCCCTCCCATTGCTCAACAATCAAGACATTACTCCACAGACGTGGTCACAGGCAACTCCAATGGAGCCAATTCCCCAATTGAGGCTCCCTCAACCCAGGTGTGTCAAGATGACACTAAAGCTATCCAGCACAATTGAACCCCTTGTCAACTTGACACACAAAACACATCACTATTAAATTACTACCTTTCCAGTTCTTGTGCCCAAAGTATGATGTTAACATGAATCACAACCTAAGACAGTACAACATTAAAAGCCCCACAGTCCTTAAAATGTCCAAACACTTGAAAGTTCACAGTCTGTTAAAAGTCTCTTAACTGTGGGCTGCTGTAAAATCCAAAACAAGTACTGTCTTATTTCAAAGGGAAGAATCAGGCACACTCAAACAAAACCTAAGTCCAGCAAAGTAGCTCAAGGCTGGACTCCTGGAACTCACTTATGATCTTCTGGGCTCCAAAGGGTTTCGGCAGCTCCCCTTCTCTGACTCTGCCGTCTGTGGAACACACAGCTCATCTCACAGGCCCAGGTAAGCTCCATTTCACAGCTGCTGCTGCTCTTGTTCGTCATTCCATGGTCCTGACATCTCCAAAAAGCTGCGGTCCTCACTGAAACTGAGGCAGCACCTTCACCAATGGTCTCTTATGACCTCTCCTGGTGCAAACCCTCAGCTTCTCTCCATGATCCCTGCAATACTGGGGTCTTCACTGCAACCGAAGTGCACGTCCATCAATGGTCTTTCCTGACCTCTCACAGTACCAAGCCTCAGCTGCTCTCTGTGACTCCCTCAAATTTCAACACCAGAAGCATATAGGAGACTCTTAGACAATACCAAGTCCTGCTTCTGGCTTGAGATGGAGGCTCGGGCCCCTTCTGTGTGCTGACCCTGAAGAAATTCTTCCCAGATTTCACCACAGTGATACTGGTCTCTTGTTTCTTACAGCTGATTTTTCAGCCCCAGCTAACCAGCATCAATTGTCCCAGTAAAACAAAGGATTCACTTCAGGTTCTGGTCTCTTATTACTTACAGCTGATTCTTCTTCCCCGGCTGACCAGACCCCATAGATTAAACAGTCCTGATGATCTCTGCTTCCCTTTGAAACTAGAAACTTCACAAGCCAGGCCTCCATCATCTACAACTCCTTCAGCAAAACTGCTCCAAGCTCCACAGCAATGATCTTTAGGAATTCAATGATTTTCTACCCCACAGTTCCAAATGCTTCTACAATCCTTCCCCAATGCACCAAGGTCAGGTCTGTCATAGCAATGGCCCACTCTCTGGTACCAATTTCTGTTCTAGTTTCTCTTCTATTGCTGTGACAAAACACTCTGACCAACACGAACTTGGGGAAGAAAGGGTTTATTCAGCTCACATCTCCTGGATCACAGTTCATCACTTAGGGAGCCCAAGGCAGGAACTCAGAGCAGGAACCTGGAGGCAGGAGCTGAAGCACAGGCCCTGAAGGAATGCTGCTTACTGGCTTGCTCCCCTGGCCAATGCCCAGCCTGCCCTCTTATACAGTACACAACAAACTGCCCAGGGTGGCACCACCCATAGTGGGCTGGGCCCTCCCACATTGCTCGACAATCAAGACATTACTCCACAGATGTGGTCACAGACCAATCCAACGGAGCCAATTCCCCAATTGAGGCTCCCTCAACCCAGGTGTGTCAAGTTGACACTAAAGCTATCTAGCACAGCAAGTAAGTGGGAGGCAGGTGGAAGGGATGGGCAACCCACCTTGGCTCTTACCAGGGAGCTGCAGAGCTCCTGTTTTTGCAACTGGTAAACTAGAGTTGCAACATTTTGTTCAATACCTCTAAGGAAGGAGCTATCTGGTTCTGCAACTTTGCAGAGATGGGCAAGGCAAGAAAACACTGCAATATCCTGGACCTTCCAGAGCTATAGATAACTCACAGAGACAACTGAATGCCCACAGAGATATCACATAACTCTCAGAGGTTTGGTGGGACAAGTCTTACAGGTCCTGCCTTGAGGCAGTGGGTGTCTGATTTAGAAAGTCTTCTCCTTCAACTATAATCAACATTTTTGCTGGGTGTAGTAATCTGGGTTGGCGTCTATAGTCATTTAGCACTGGGAATACTTTGGTCCATGTTCTTCTCAAAGCTTTCTTAAAAATTACTTTTGTCTATGTATCTATATTCACCATTTATAATTCAACATCCCATGGTAAGGTAAGATTCACCAAGGGTTACTTTTTGACCAAGGCTGAATAACATGTTTCTCATTTATTTCTTAAACTGTGTCAAAAGGATTTTTGACATCTAGTTGTTCATAATAATATGTAAATTATACATAATTTTAAATTATGTAATAATTTCTCTATAGTCATCTTGATTTCTTACTGAACCTTCAGCACAACTTCTTTTTAACATCCAAATTTGGTAGAGAAGGTTCTTGAAGGAAATTTATGTTCTGTCATGCACTTCAGATTTCTTTCTGCCTCTGATTTCTCCCCACTTCCAGGAGTACTATTCTGCAATATTTGGTACTTCATTTATAACATCAAAGACTTCATTAGTTTCTCAAGACTTCCATAACAAATTATCACAAACTATATGAATAAAGTAATATAAATTCATTTTCCAAGTTCTATCCACCACTAGTAGAAATCAATCTGTCTGGAATTCTTGGTTCAGTTTGAGAGTTCTAAGAGAGTCCTATTAGTTTCTTCTTTAGTTTATAATGGTTGTTGGGCCTCATTAATTATTTGTGCCTGCTGTTGTATAATTTCAGTTCTGTCTCTATAATCAATTAGATTTCTTCCCTATTGTTTTCTTTTTCTGTTTCTTCTCTTTTTATGAATTCATTCAAATGTAGGCCCACTTATTAACAAAATATAACTTCATCTCAGCATTCCAGTATCTGGAAAGATTCTATAACCAGAAAAAATGAAATTCATTCTTTCTTCCTTCCTTCCTTCATTCCTTCCTTCCTTCTGCCTCTTCCTTCATTCTTTTCTCTTTCTTTTATTTTCTTTTTTTTTTTTTTTTTTTTTGGGGGGAGGCAGGTTCTCCCTGCAACACCAGCTGTTCTGGAACTCTCAATGTAGACCAGGCTGGCTTTGAACTCACAGAGATCCGCCTGCCTCTGCCTCCTGAGTGCTAGGATTATAGGTGTGTGCCACCACACCTGGGTTCTTTTCCTCTTCTCTTCCCTTCTCTTCTCTTCTCTTCTCTTCTCTTCTCTTCTCTTCTCTTCTCTTCCCTTCCCTTCCCTTCCCTTCCCTTCCCTTCCCTTCTCTTATCTTTTTTCTTTTCTTTTCTTTTTCTGAGACAGGATCTCCCTGTAGCTCTGGTAGAGCAAACTGACCTAGAACTCATTATGTGCCCGAGGTTGTCGTGATCTCACAGAGATAACCCAGCCTTTGCTACTAAGTGTTGGGATTAAAGATGTGAGTCACTGTGCCCAGCTGATATATTTGTTATAAATTTGATTGAATTTAGACTTAAGTAGAAGACTGATGGACAAAAAACTCATATAATGCCAGCAAGCAAATTTCTAGAATTAACTATAGAGATAAGATTCATCCTGAATGTGGGTAGATCCATACATGAGCTAGGAACCTGGATAGACTCAAAAGACGAAACAGAGAGAGGAGAAATGCTATAGCCCAGAAAGAGTTAATTTAGAATACAGAATTCAGGAGTTGCTAAGCTGCCAACTCAGACCAAGCAGGGAAATGGGTTACTAAAACAAGAGCTAATTTACGGGTACACCAGATTGGGTGCAGGTTCTAAGCCCTAAATTCCTTTTTTCCATGGGAAAATCATCCTGGGACACTCTCTATTTGATTGAATATGTCTCTCTCCTCCTAATTAGTGCTTTTCCCTTAGTGTATAGCTTAGATTAGGACTTGAGTACAATATGTTAGATTGCTAGATTGTCTTCCTTGCTTTTACCAGGATTTACATATGCCCTTAATGGTTAAGTGCCTTCCCCCAAGGCTGTTAATTCACCTAAGTTTTAACTTTTAGAGTTCTCTCTCCTCATCTTCTTTGTGTGAAGCACATTCCTTAAAATGCTAGCCCTTTGTGTATGCTTTTTGAGACCCATGGTTTTCTCCCTATACACGCTTTTAACAAAAGCAACATAATGAGATTTGTTGAGTCCTTCACCAAGACAAAGTTAGAATAAGGAGCTTTACTTGAGACTCATACTAAACTTCTGTAATGCTTGCTTAAAGAGGTATTTCAGTAAAGGGAAAATCTCTGGGAAGCAGCCCTAGTGGCCTTTACACCACTCTTGCAGTGACTCTTGGAGAGGGAGGAGTGGACCTAGACCACCACAGAGAAAGGAGTGTCCAGTTTTACCTTTTTTTCTCTTGTCTGATCCAGTGTGGCCTGAAATGCCTTGATCTACATACCCACACTGTTGTAATTGACTATGCCCTCTGAAAACATAGGCCAAAATTAATCTTTCCTTTTTTATTTCTATTATGTGTTTTTTTCACTTTGTCAAAAATGTTATTGACACAGGTACTCTTCGGACATACATATAACTTTTGACAGGGCAACATTTGATATTTGAGACTCACAAGAATATTTGATATTGAATAAAAATACTTTTGTCTAATTCTTGAAAAACGATGCTTTTATCTGAACCATTCAGAAACTTCATTTTAAAAAATTTTATTGTCCATTTGCATATTTCATATAATGTCTCCTATTCAACTTTAGGACCCTCAATGCCACCAACCTTCCATCAGAACTCATGCATAACACCATCCATGTTAAACCCTATCCATTCAAACTTCTGAACCCAGATGTCCTTCTGGGTTCATGTCCTGGAATCTTTTCAGCATATCTACATATCTTAAGTAAGACACAGTTTGCCTCCCCCAGCAGTAATAAGTCTCCAGTAGTTCTCAGTCCAGGGCCAGATCACCACCCATTTATCTTGCTCTACTCTGGAACTTTATCTGAGTTGGCACTGGTCCTGTGCCTGGTGCCATCATCAACAACAGTTTACATGTGTAAACTTCTAGTAGTCTGAAAATCTCTGCATCCCTATGTTCATTAAGCAGTCCTGGCTCTTACAACCATTCCAACCCCTCTTCCACAGTGATCCCTGAGCTGTGGGTGGATAATGTTTAACATATGGTTCCTACCCAGAGACACCTACTCTAGAAGTTCTTATTCTTTAAAACTTGATCAGTTGTGGCTATCTGTGTGCATTGCATTCTATTGTACAAGGAATTTTCACTGTTGAGAATTAAGGGATGCACTCATTTTCTCTATGCTCTCATATTCCTATGTTCCAAGAACCTTAATTGTAGATGTTAAACTGTAAATATGTCTCCAAGGACTGGGCATCTTTAAGACCTATATTTTCTGTGTCTGACAAGTTGTGGGAATCTGCATTACCCTCCATCTGTTGCAAAGAATAATTTCTTTGATGAGTGGTGTAGGGTATGCTCATCTGTAAATATAAAATCCATATTAAGCATATTGTAAGAAATTCCTTTGATGAGGAGTTATGACAGAGATAGTATTTTTACTAGGTTCTATATCTTCACCATTGATGTGCATTTAAATTTACCAGTGTCACCCATGTGTTCATTCTCACTGAGAAGATTTACATCCAATTGGATAGCTATGGATTAGGCCCCAGGTAACAGTGCCACTGTTGCACCAGTTGAGGTAGTTTGTTGTGCAGGTCATTCAGATTATTAGGCTTTAGTGAAAGATTGGACCATTGACTGATTTTCTCCCTTAGCTTTGTGCATTTTATTTACCTGAGTAAGATAGCTTTCAAACATATATTTGTTACCTGAAGAAACTGTACTTTTTAAACATTACCCAGGTGACCATGTTTTCATCCTGTACATAGGAAATGTCAATTGTCAGACCTAGATTTTAGAAACTCAGTATAATGAAAAGAGTAAATGGGAAATAGATGATATTTTCTTAGTACTCGGACACCTTAAATTTGTAATAGCTTAGTATCCACAGAAAAGAAATAAGGAAAAATAATTCTCCATATCTAGCTAGCATCAGATATCATATGGAATTCATGGCTATAAAGAAGAGAATTTTCTTGATTTTGCTAAAAACAACAGGGCTGATTTTTTTTTTTTTTTTGGTTTTTTTGAGGCAAGGTCTCCCTGGAGCTTCAGGCTGTCCTGGAACTCACTCTGTAGACCAGGCTGGCCATGAACTCAAAAAGATATGCCTGCCTCTGCCTCCCGCGTGCTAGGATTAAAGGCGTGTGCCACCACACCCGGCTCAACAGGGCTGATTTTTAACAAATTTCATTTTCAAACCTAGAAAATTCTGTATGTAGTAAATAGTTTAAAAACACTTTAGCATATTATTAATTATGTAATTACACTTACAACGAGCTTCAACTGTAATATATTTGTTTATTTTTACAAATTGAAAGAGAGTGGTAACAAGGTTCTTAGTCTTTTGGATACTCAGTGTAATTATAGAATCAAAGAAACCCTTCAGTGTCATTGTTAGTAAGATAAATTACTCATAGCATGATACCCACTTGTTTTCCTATATTCAGTGCACATGAGCCACTTAACATTACAAGTGGATTAATTCAAATGAAAGGTGATGTATATATGCCATTGCTTTTTAAATCACATTATCACTAAAAAGAATGCCCCTATTACTGGGAAAATAAAGAAGATTCAATGACAGTATAACAAATAATCAGAAGGTATCGTCAAAGAACTCTATATAAATAGATATCAAAAATACCATCCTAATAATAAAGAATATTTACCCTCATTTACAGTTAGGAAGGAGAAAGATGGGAAACATCTGTGTGTAATTATTTTTGATCATAAGTATAATTTTGTTGATTTGGAGTTACTCTTTCTTTCTTTTTGTTAACTGGGCTACAGGTCTATCTATATTGTGTATTCCTTCAAAGAATCAGATCTTGGATTCATTGATTCTTTTTATTGCTTTCTTTGTTTCTATTTTGTTGATTTCCACTCTGATTTTTATTTCTTCTTGTCTGTTGGGCTTGAGATTCATTTGTTGTTATTTGTGCTCTTTCTGTTTTTGTTCTTTCTTTTTTGGCACTTACAGCTATACATTTCCCTCTTAGGACTACTTTTAGAGTGTCCCATAGTTTTTGTTGTGCTATATTGCTCTTTTCATTTAATGCCAGAAATACTTTTATTTTTTTATTACTTCGTTGACCCATTCATTATTTAGGAATGTCATGCTTTGTCTCCATGGGTTCTTGAAGATACTAGGGCTTCTTCTGCTGTTGATATTAAGCTTTATTGCATCATGTTCTGTTAGAATGCATGGGACTATTTCAATTTTATTTTTGTACTTGTTGAGATTTTCTTTTTGTCCCAGTATGTGTCCGATTTTGGAGAACATTCCCTGGAGTGCTGAATAAAAAGTATATTCTTTGGTGTTTGGATAGAATGTTCAGTAGATGTCTGTTAGGTCTATTTGGTCTAACTTATTCTTGTTTTTAAAAGAATTTTTTTAATTTTTATTTATTTCTGTATGTGTATCAATGTACTGCATGCAGGTTTGTGCCCCCGTGTCGTGCAATGCCAAGGAGGTCAGAAGAGGGTGTCGAATTCTCCTGGAACTGGAGTTCTCCTTGAATTGGAGTTTCAGACGGTTCTCGGCCACTATGTGGGTCCTGGGGAGCGAACCCGGGTCATCTGTAAGAGCAGTCGGTGCTCTTAACCGCTAGGCCATCTCTCCAGCCCATCTAACTTATTCTTTATTTCAGATGTCTCTCTGGTTATTCTTCACCTAGTTAATCTGGCTAATGGACACAGTGGGATACTGAAGTCCCCCACTATTAGTGTGCTAGAGTCAATCTGTGTCTTGAAGTCCTGCAAAAGTGTGTATATGAAGTTCAGTGTGCCTGAGTTTGGTGTGTATAAACTAATGATTGTGACATATTAATGGTTAATTATTCCTTTGATAAGAATGAAAAGACCCTCTTTACCTCTTCTGATTAGTTTTGGTTTCATGTCTGTTTTATCTGATATTAGAATAGTGACTCCTGCTTTTTTCTTAGTGCCATTTGCTTGTAATATTTTTCCATCCTTTCACATTGAAATAATGCCTGTCTTTAAAGGTGAGGTGAGTTTCTTGCAGACCACAAAACTATGGTTTTGTTCTTAATCCATTGCACTAGTCTTTGTTTCTTAATTCGATAATTCAGTCCATTGACATTAAAAGTTATTATTGAGAGATTTGAATTACATCTAATGATTTTGCTTTCTGTTGTATTCTTGCCCTAGGTATTTATTTACATAATAGTAGTTTCGCTTAGTATTTTCTGTTGCTGGTTGGTTATAGTCATTCCTAACCCTCTTTTCTTTGTATTGTTTGAAATATCCTCTGAAGGGACTGCTTTCTGGACAATAGTTCATTCAGTTATTTATGTCATGGAAGATTTTCCTTTGTCCTTCACTCTTAATAGATATTTTTGGTGTATAAAGTGTTCTTGGTTGACATCTCTAGTCATTTAGAACTGGAAATACTCTTTTATTGACATATTGTGTATTTCAGACATCATTTCTGTTAAATTTAGACATATTCCCCTTTCCCTCCTCTCCCAACCCAGATCATGCATTCTGCCATAAATGTCCTGCATCTTTCTCTGTTTTTTTTTTATATGTTTAGGAATTCACATTTTACTCCTTTAATTTTATATTACTCTAAAATATGAATACTTACCACCCACCCATATACAGTAATCAGAGAGTGTGAAAATAAGTGGTGGTTTGATTCTAGAGCCTGTTAAGAGATTTACATTATAACAGCATAGTTGTTTTCAGATAAACAGAAATATAGCAATATCAGCTAGCCTTTCAACTGGGGATTTGGTGTTAGCATCCACAAATGATGGAAACCATTCACCACCACCATCAGGGATTGTGTTACTTCACTTAGAATACTGGCTTCAATCCATTTACCTGCAAATTTCATGATGTCATCTTTCTTTACTGCTGAGTAGTGCTCTGTTGTGTAGATCTGTACTACATTTTTGTCATCTAGACCTCAGTTGAGGGGTATTTGGGTTGTTTCCAGCTCTTCGTTATTGTGAAGAGTGGTTAAATAAACATGGATGTTCATGTATCTTTGTGGTAGAATGAGTCTTGTGAGTATATACCCAAGAGTGGTATGACTGGGTCAGGTGGTAAGCTCATTTTGAGTCTTTTAATGGTTCTCCACACTGCTTTTCATAATGGTTGTACAAGTTTACATTCCCAACAACAGTGGATGAGAGTTCCCCGTTCCCGCAACCCTTCCAACATTTGGTGTCTTTTATTTTCTTGATCTTAGCCAGTCGTATCAGAGTGAGATGATATGTGAGAGTGGTTTAAATTTGCATTTCCTTAATTATTAATGATGTTGAACACTTTTAAAGATGTTTCTCATCCATCTTTAATTCTCCGCCATTGAAGTCTCTGTTCAGCTCTCTACTCCTTTTTTTTGAGGAGGCCATTTGTTTTCTTCTTTGTTTTTTGAGTAGTTTATATATTCTGGATATTAATGTTCTATCAGATATATCATTGGTGAAGATTTCCTTCCACTCTGTGGGTTTTCTCTTCATTTCGTTGATTGTTTCTCTTTCTGTACAGAAGCTTTTGAGTTTGATGAGGTCCCATTTGTTGACTTTTGATGGCATTTCCTGCACAGCAGCTGTCTAACTTAGAAAAACTTTTCCTGCAGCTATGCCTTGTAGGTTGTTGTCAACTTTTTCTTCTATAACTTTCAGGGTTTCGGGTTTTAGGTTAAGATCTTTGATCCACTTGGAGTTTATTTTTGTACAGGGTGAGCAGTAGGGGTTTAATTTTGTTCTTCTACAGATGGTGATCCAGTTTTGCTGGCGCCATTTACTGAAGATGCTTTCCTTCCTCCACTGAGGTTGTTTTTGCCCCCTTGTCAAATATGAGGTGGCTGAAATTGTACGAGCTTAATTTTGGGTATTAATTTTTTTCCATTGGTCAGTGGGTCTGTTTTCTTTGTTTGTTTGTTTGTTTTGTATTGTATTGTTTTTTGTTTTGTTTTGTTTTGTTTTGTTTTTTGCAAGTACCAGGTTGTCTTTATAACTATGGCCCTGTAATAGATTTTGAAGTCTGGTAGAGCAATCCCCCCTGTATTGCATTTTTCACTCAGGGTTTCTTTAGCTATTCAGGGTCATTTGTTTTTCCACATGGATTTAAGGATATTTTTTTTTCCAAGTCTGTGAAGAAACTCATGGAGAGATTGATTGGGATTGCATCGAATCTGTATATCAATTTGGGTGAAATTGACATTTTTATACTATTAATTTTTCCAATCCATGACCATGGGAGTTCTTTCCATCTTTTGATGTCATTTTAATCTCCTATTTCAGGGGTTTAAAATTTTTGTTGCAGAGATCTTTGTTTTCATTGGTTATGTTTGTCCCCAGGTATTTTTAGCCCATTGTGAGTGGGAAGGTCTTTTGGTATTCCTCCTCCAATTGTTTATTGTTGCTGTAAAGAAAAGCTACTGATTTTTCTAGGTTAATTATGTATCCTACCACTTTAGAAACTCTTAATCATTTCTAGAACCTAAAAGTACTTGAGAGAAAATGAAAAGTGAATCCTAAGCCCAACAGACAGGAAGAAATAACAAAAATCAGATCAGAAATCAATGAAATAGAAACAAAGAAAACCATACATAGAATCAACAAATCTGGGGCTGGAGAGATGGCCTAGCGGTTGGGAGCACCTACCGCTCTTACAGAGGACCCGGGTTCAATCCCCAGCACCCACATGGTGGCCAAGAACTGTCTGAAACTCCAATTCCAGGAGAACTCCAGTTCCAGGGGAATCCAACACCCTCTTCTGACCTCTGCAGCATTGCACGACATGGGTGCACAAACTTGCATGCAGACAATACATTTATACACATACAAAAGTAAATAAAATAAAATTAAAAAAATTAAAGAATCAACTAATCTAAAAAGCTGGTTCTTTGAAAAGATAAAAAAAAAGACCTCTTGCCCAGGTAACCAAAAGAAAGAAAGAGCAACTCCAAATCAATACTATTCATGATGAAAGGGGAAACATCACAACAGACAAAGAAAGGAGCCAGACAAACATATGAGAATACTTCAAAAACCTATACTCCACTAAATTTGAAAACCTAAGAGAAATGGATGAATATCTGAAATCCTGTGAACCAACAAAGCTTAACCAAGAAGAGAATGACAGTTGAAACAGACTCATATTATGTGAGGAAATTGAAGATGTAATAAAATACCTCCTGGGACTGGAGAGGTGGCTCAGCAGTTAAGAGCACTGACTGGTCGTGCAGAGGACCTGGGTTTGATTCCCAGCACTCACATGGTGGCTAAGAACCGTCTTTAACTCCAGTTCCAGGGGAATCTGACGCCCTCTTCTTACCTCCACGGAATTGCATGGCATGGTTGCACCAACCTACATGCAGACAGTACACTCATCCACATAAAAAATTAAAAAAAAAAATAAAAAAACCCTCCCAACTAAAAGAAACCTGGGTCGAGATGGATCCACAGGAGAATTCTATAAAAAAGTTAAAGAGGTCCTACAACCATTACTACTCAAAATGTTCAGAAGGATACGAAGAGAGAGAATTCTCCCAAATTCCTTCTATGTAGCCAGCATCACTCTAATACAAAAAACCAGGCAAAGATACAACCAAAACCAGAAAGCTCTATATAGACCCATCTCATTAATGAGCATAGAGGCAAAATTTCTCAACAAAATATTGCAAATAACATACAGACCCACATAAAAAGATCATCCATCATGATCAAGTTGTATTAATACCAGAGATGCAGGGATAGTTCAACAGTAAATCAATAAATTTCATAAAACACATAAATGTACTAAAAGACAAAATCCACACAATCATCTCAGTTGATGTAGAAAAAGCCTTTGACAAGATCCAGCATCCCTTCACGTTTAAAGTTCTAGAGGGAATTGGACTGAAGAAAAACTTTCTCAACACATTCAAAGCCATATATAGCAAACCCACTGCCAACATCATCCTAAATGGGAAAAAATGAAACCTTTTCCCCTAGCCTTTATCACCACTCCTCTTCAACATAGTGCTTAAAATGTTTGCTAGGGCAATAACACAAGAGAAGGAAATTAAAGTAGTACTAATTGGAAAAGAGGAAGTTAAACCACTCCTTTTTGTAGATGATATGATAGTTTACCTAAGGGATACTAAATCTCCACCTGAAAACTTCTGGAAATACTTTAAACCATGTTCTTCTGGCTTTCATTCTTTGCAAAGAAAAATCAGTTGAAATTCCGATAGGATTTCCCTTATAAGTGACTTGTTTTTCTTTTGCCAAGTTCGGGATCCTCTCTTTGCTTTTAACATCTAGTGTTTTTTTTTTTATGATGTGGAATGGGAATTTCTTTTCTGATTCTGTCTACTAGGTATTCTATATTCTTCCCGAATATGTATAGGTATCTCTTCAATTTGTGAAAAATTTTGTCTACAATTTTGTTATAGATCTGAGTAACACCATTATCCTGTGCATTTTTCCCCTTCTATCCCTATGATATGTAAATTTGGTCTTTTCCAAGTGTCCCACAATTCTCGGTTATTCCATTCTTTTGTTTTTTTTAAATTTTTTCATAATATTTACTTGATTGTTCCAGTGCTTCCATACTGTCTTCTAGACTTGATATTCTATTTTGTACTTCATACATTCTGTTACTGAGACTTTCTCCCATTCTTTCTAAATGGTTTATGGAGTATTGCACTTTTTTCATTTCAACTTGAATTTTCTTCAATGTTTCTATACCTTTTGTTATTTCATTCTGCAGTTTATCATTGCTTTTTTCAAATTTATATCTGTCTTAGGGCTTTAATTTCTTTGGAAAAGTGTTCTTTGAATCAGGAACTTTGCCGGTAAATTGATGGAAATCAAAACCATTATGCTAAGTGAAGTAACACAGTCCCAGACAAAAAATAAAAACATAAAAAATGGCAAATTTTACCCTCATTTGTGGATGCTAACACCAAATCCCCAGTTGAAAGGCAAACTGAACAATATTATTATCATATTTCTGGTCATCTGAAAGCAACTATGTTGGCATAATGTAAATCTCTTAAGGGCTCTAGAATCGACCCATCACTTACTTTTAGACTCTGTGATTACTCTATATGGGTGGAAAGTGTGTATTCATATTTTAGAGTAATATAAAATAAAAGGAGAAAAATGTGAATTCTTAAACATAAAAAAGTCTGAGAGAAAGATGCAAGACATCTAGGGCATAATTCATGATCTGGTGTGAGGTAGGGGGGAAGGTAAAGGGGAATATGTCTAAATTGAACAGAAATAATGTATGAAATACACGAAGGTATTGGGTGTCTTCTCTATAGGATTCTTCGATAAGCCTGGTAGTATTTGCCAGAGGGTCATCATTTGGGTTTTTCATGTTATTGTTTTTTGATTGTGCTTTGGGCTTTTGGGTTTCTTTTGTTGGTTGTGATTCTAGTGTGGATCTCAGATGTTTCTCTGTTGAGTCGAAGATTGGCTTTGCTTATAATCTTCAGGTATTTTCATTGTCTTCTTATTTGGCATACAGGAGAGGATAGTGTAGGCCCCAAATTCTCACTTTCATCCTAGTATTGGACAGAGCAGCACCCCTCACCCAGCCACCAAATACCTCCTTCAGTGACAGTAGACATACAATATCCAACTCAGTCAGAACCACTCAGGTTCATGGAACCCACACCACAAGAGCCCCAGGCTTTCCCAGGGTTGTGGGCTGAAAGATTACAACCCATCAGCTTCTCTGCAGCTGGAGTTTCCCTTGTTAAAGTGGGGTGAGTCCCAGTCACCCACCCAGAGAGATACACTCACAGAACCACAGTGTGCCACCAATGGTCTGCCTACTGGCCTACCAGGATAATCATCCAAGTTCTGTACTTGTGTTCAGTGGGATGGTGGACCAGTCCCTGCCAGAATTATCTCTGCTCTCTCCTGACTTCTTGGACCATATCTGAGCAAAGAATTGAAGTTACCAAGGGTCCTAATGCCCTCGGATCACCTCCTGTGCTTTCCAGTACTCACTGGGGTGGGAGGTACTAAATCCCCTTCCCCTGACTTTGCCTCATCTGCTCAAATTTCACCTTCCTCCCCAGGAGCTGCCATCCTTATCTCTCTATCTTTAATATTTTTGTAAAAGTTACAATATGTTTTAGTGGACTTTTGCTCATTTCATACGATACTTCATAATCATCTTTAGACCCAATTCCTTCTGGGCACTGCCCCATAGACCCATCACTCCAAATTTCAGGCATTCTGTCAGACATATTAAAGCTTACCAAGTCAAGTTTGTGTCCTCAGAAATCCCTTGGTATAAGTTCATTGACTAGAGCCTCGTGACACTATTTAGCCAGACTATTTAGTACAACTCCCTTAAAAAAGAACAACTCTCCCTCACACAGGTTTTGCCTAGTTTCCCAGTACTATATTATATTTCTGTGTGTGTGTGTGTGTGTGTGTGTGTGTGTGTGTGTGTGTGTGTGTACGGTTTGAGTATTTATGCATCTTTTTGATGCTGTCACCATTGCTGTAAATTCATATGAGCAAGTTCTCAGACACCTAGAATATTATTTTGTTTCCTTGTGCTTGTCCAACAACTATGGCTCTCATAGTGCTTCCCACACCTCTTCCCCAATGGTCCCTGAACCTTGGGTGGCAGAAAGTTCATATAGATGCCCTACTCAGGGACACATATTCTGCAGTCCTATTCTCTACATTTTTTCCTTTTGTGGCTTTCTGCATTAATCACCCTCTGCGGCATGAGGAAACTTCAACAGTGAGAATTGAGAGATGCATTAATATTCTTTCTACCCTCAATTCCTCTTTGTACTGTGACCTTATGTATAGATGTTTCATCACACATGGGTCACTTTGGGCTGGGTATCTCACAGACATTTATTTTCTGTGTTTGAACAGTTGTGGAACTATATTAGTGCCCATCTCTTGCAAAAAGAAGCTTCTTTGGAGTGGCGTGGTGATGAATACATGCTTGTACATGTAAAGATACATACTTAGCGTAAAGCAAGAAATAATGTTTGTCTGGGGATGTGGCAGACATATCCTTCAAAAAAATTGAGTGTTTATCTCTTGCTGGCCTGGAGCTCTCTGTGCATGCCAAGCTGACCTTAAACTAACAGAGATCCCACTCCTTGTGCCTCTCTAGTGCTGAGATTAATGTTGTACACAATTGTGCCCAGATATGATATTTATGTTATCTTCCTTGAACTAATTTTTAATGTGATTTGTTCTTTTTTTAAGAATCTGAGATAAATAGGTAACTTTTTTGATTTTTTTCTTTTCCATGCACACACTCAATACTGTAATCTTCCCTCTTAGTATTGCTTTGCTGTATCTCTCAGGCTTTAGCATGTGGAATTTCAATTTTCAGTTGATCAAATAGTTTTAAAATGTCTATTCTGATATCTTCAATGGTACACAACACTAATTGTCAAAAATTGTATTCAATCAGTATCCATTTTTTGGTTTACTTTCTAAATTTTCTCTTAAAAGTTTTTCAACTGTAATCAGAGGAAAATGAAAGATATGATTTGCACTTTTTAATTTGTTAAGATTTGGTTTGGGGGTCAGATATACAGTCATTTCTCTGGTATTTCCTATTGTGATAAAAAAAAAAACAGGTGTATTTTGCAGCTTCTGCTGATAATTTCCGTAAATGTCTGATAGGAGTTGTTCATGACTTGAACCAGATTAAATTTTTCTCAACTGAGATATGGGAGAACAGAATGGGGCCAGTGCCTCACAATATTTTCTTTCCAATTACTATACAAGGTATTCATTTAAGGGCTGGAAACAGCAAAGTTTACTATATTGTTTTGTATTCTAACATTAGCTTCTTTGTTAGAAGAGGCCTTAGAACCATAGAATTGTTTCTTGGGATTGTAAGAGATAGGTTGCACTTGGATAGTGGTCTCAAAAAAACACATGGGCAATGACCTTTAACCTTGGAACCAATGAGAAACCACACACATCTGGACACACATCAGGCCTTAGAGGTCAGGATCTTTGAGTGCCCAGGGCTTGAATAAGTTTCCTCTGCTACCTTCTGTACTGCAATATTCATTCTCAATAGTGGGCCAATTCTCAGCAATTTTGTGACAGCCAGCATACTTAGCCCAGTTTAATTTTGGATCCAGCTAGCTACCCACTGACTTATACATCAAGGTAATGTTGGTGGATACAAGAGATTAGAATATGCTGATTTTTCTGGTGTCCAAAAATACAAATACAGAGAATAATCTTTTCTTGAAAATATTCCTGGTTTCCATAATTAATGGATTCTCTGTAAGAGTTAATAAATTCTTTTTACAAACTTATCATGTTCTGCAGATTTTACACACATTATCTATTCAATAAATTCTTTTTATAAACTTATCATGTTCTGCAGATTTTACACACATTATCTATTCAGTCAGTAAATATTAAAATTTCCAATATGTAGAATATTGAGTATTTGAGAAATAAACTTTTCTGAGACTTATTTTCATTACCCGTAATTCCTGTATGAGAGGAAATGCCAAAATATTTTTCTTTGCTACTTCAATGGTCTGGTCTTTGGATGATACTTTGTTTTTGCGTTTCTTCTCTTGCTATCCAGTGATCTCTTATAACGACTATCCTCAATATGTGACCCATGTATCTGTTGCTTTGCTTCTTCTCATGAAAGACAAGGTGAATAAGAGTTGTCCTATTCATCCTGCTTTCAGTTTATTATTTTAGAAATCAAACAAAAATACTGGGATTTCAATAATCATAAAATAAGACTAACATAATAAAAAATTTCCTGTCCATTAAAAATGTGTATCACCAGGCGTGGTGGTGCACGCCTTTAATCCTAGCACTTGGAAGTGTGAGTTCAAGGTCAGCCTGGTCTACAGAGTGAGTTCCAGGACAGTTGGGACTACAGGGAGACCCTGTCTCAAAAAGACCAAAAAAAGTAAATAAAAATAAAAATGTGTATCATGAAAAGGAAATGAGATGTATAGAGGAGGGGCTTCAGTGGGGGATGGAAGATAACATAGAGAGAGTGGGAGAGATAAATGACATCAAATGTATTTGAAATAGCCACAGAAAAACATTATTTATAAGCATAATTAATAATACATGTATTATGTACCTGTGTATCCATACATATTAGATAGATATTAAAAAGATGATAGATGGATAGATAGATAGATACATAGATAAATAGTGAAGTTATCCTACATGTGGTCAAAATGGACCACCAAAGAAATGTATTATATCAATTAAAAACTCAGGCATAGCAAACTTCCCCTTGACTTGTTGGTCATCATAGTCAAAGAGATTCCAAACACAACATTGGCTATTGCCATTGCCCTTGGTTACCTTCCAGAACATGAACTTAAGGCCCTATTGCTAAAGACAACACACATTTTGGACATATATTTGCAGTAATCAAACCAAAACTGATATGGAAGCCTACTGCCTGCAGACCAGGTGTAATGGTATTAGAACTACACAAGTTGCCAAATGAGAAACACAATCAGTCATGGCATCCAGCTATAATGCCTATGAGTCACAACATTTACAGGCCTAGCAAGAGATCTATTTGGATTTAAGATCAACTCAATAGGAGGGAATGCATTCCTGGTACTATAAACCTAGCCAATTATAGCGCATGATGGATAGAGAGGTCATGTACTCTAGAGGATGAACCCAGTTCTGTTATTTCTTTAAACCAAGATAGTTTTTAAGTGAACTCTAGATACTTATCCTTAAACCGACTGATAAATATAGCTCTCATGTTCTCATCAAGAGTACGTTTTTTGGTAACAAATGAAGATGTTTACACAGATTTATACCTGGTCAAATGCAAGGAATAAGTCACCTTGGGTGCCCAACCTCAATTATTAAATTTATAATGCAACTTCTACACCTAAGGCTCAGGGAATATCATGGAGTAGAAGGTAGAAAGAATCTAAGAATCAGAGAGACAAGGTGTCTGCTAATAGACAATATCTTTTAGACATGACAGCAAAACTGTACCCGTGAAATTTTAACAATATGATATGCATAAACAATATTTTTCTTTTTTTAATTTTTATTTTATTTATTCATTTATGTGTATGAATGTACTATCTGCATGTAGGTCTGTGCACCCGTGTCGTGCAATGCCGCAGAGGTCAGAAAAGGGTGTCAGATTCCCCTGGAACTGGAGTTCTCCTGCAATTGGAGTTACAGACGGTTTTCACCCGCCATGTGGGTGCTGGGGATCAAACCCGGGTCCTCTGCAAGAGCAGTGGACGCTCTTACCCGCTAGGCCATCTCTCCAGCCCCAACAATATTTTTCTAATAACAAAACTTGTTATATCAAAATGAATTTGAGAAATTTCATGAAGTCCTACTTCATGGTGAAGAGTTACAGGGAACTAATGACTGCTGAGAGAGTCAGAATGAGTTTCTCCAGGGGCTATCTCCTCATAGCTTACCCAATCTGATATCATCCTAAACACATGTACAAATGGGAAACACCAGTAGATTATATATATATACATATGTATGTGTAAATAGAGATAAATGTATATGTGATGGTAATAAATGAGGAAGAATTCAGGAAATTAGGGAAAGGAGTGAGAGTAATGTGGGAGAAGTTGAAGGGGAGAGAAGGTAAACATAGCTCTCCTGTTCGAAGTTCCTAAAAATAAAGCATTTGTTTTGAAACAATGAATTAATATTAATAAATATCATGTATTTTTTATTTAGTGCTGCTAAAGTATAAAATTTGAAGTACCCTTCATTCAGCTATCTAAAAATAAGTCTTATGGAAGAGAGATACCAGAATACAGGGGTTCCTGGAGAAAGACAGCCTGACCCTGGACATTAATTAAACCAACCATGACTCTGATCCATTCTGAGAACCCATTTCTTCCAAGTTATCTCTGTATTGAACAAAGAACTTGCTCTGTATTTACTGAAATAGTACATCCAGAATGATGTGGGAAAGGAAATAAAAAGCTATACTTATCAGATGATATATACTATACTACCAGATGATTTTCCCTTTTTGACCCATACTGACATACAACAGCATACAAAACAATAAAAAGTGCTATTAAAACAATGCTAACTGCTGTTTGCAACCCAAATTGTGTAACATGTTGCTTTCAAGAAGAGTCTCTACTTTCATCACTAATATTTTCACAACAGACATACACATATATATTTCACAATACCCACTATGCTTATTAATCATACTATTAGCCTAGCATTTTGTTTAATTTTTTGATAAAAGTTTCAAAAGCTATTAATTTTTATGACTTTTTAATTCATCAGCCTAATAAATTACCTTTTTATTTTTTATTTATTTTTTCAAAGCCAATTTTTATTGAAGCTTTGTGCATTTCATACAAAATTTGCAATCAAGTTTAGACCCACTCCCCCTTCCTTGATCCCCACCCCATCAGAGCTCATGCATTCCGCCAAGCATGTTTTTCATTTTTTTATTGGTCTCTTTTAAAGTTTTTGATGCAGAAGTTTACTGTTTCGAGCAGAAGTTCACCATTTCTCTCAGTTCTTGACCCAGTCTTGTTGTTGCTGTTGTTGTTGTTCCTTCCAATCTGTATCACTCCAAAATATGCATATATGCATGCCACATATATCATAGGTTTTAGCATCTTCAGCTTATGATTTCTTATTTTTTTATTAGGATGAAAGATGTCATGTTTGAAGGTTCCTCCTTGACAAGCCCAAACAATCATCAGTACTGTCCTTGTGCTCCACACTCGGGTTTTCTCTTCCCGTGGTCACAAAATGAGGTCCAGTAAGCACCACATCCTGTCTTGATCCTCCTTAATATAGCCTGGGTAGTCCAACAATGACAATCAATACTCCTAAGAGGCTGAAACCCCAGTAGTAGCTCAGTCCACAAGCTGGATGTCTCAGCAATTCCCATCTGGCACTGAAGGTTTGGAGGATTCGTGGAGAGACATGAGTCTTCAGACCATATTGGGAGATTGAAAAGCTGTGTCTCATATCTTTGAAGGATGGCAAAAGCAGTCACAGTCTCCAGGTAGCTGCATTTGCCTGTAAGACAAGCAAAACAACTGTGCTCTCTCTCTCTCTCTCTTTTTTTTTTTTTACTTTTTGTCTTTTTGCTAAGATCTCAAGTTTTATACCTGAAGTACAATTTCTCAGACCTTACTAATTATTTATTTCTGGTTATACTTTCCTTTTGGATGCTTAAGGCCAGATTAAACAAGGTTTTTGTTTTTCAAGGTCACTTAAGGATCTGGTCCTCAAGGGTCACTCAGGTTTTGGCTGGGGTATGGAGCCCCTGGCTCCTTTTGGCTTTTCAATTATCAGTTCCATCCACTCGAGGACAAAGTCAGTTCTTACCAGACCAGGATTCCCTTTCTGAAGCATGAGCAAACTTTCCTCTTTATAGACTGGACACTGGATGGAGTCTTATTAGTGGATCTCCAAGTCCTCCCTGCACAGGAAGACTAGAGACTCATATTTGCAAGACATTTCAAGACATGTCCCCACTCATAGGCTCCTGGGACATAGTCAATGTCTGAGGGCATCGTTTGTTTTCTCTAAGACTGTGATACTTCACTCAATATACTCTCTTTTAGTTCCATCCATTTACCTGCAAAGTTCATGAGGTCATCTTTCTTTACTGCTGCATAGAATTCCATTGTGTAGATTTACAACATTTTCTCTATTCACTTGTCAGTTGAGGGGCACTTGGGTTTGTTCCAGCACTTCACTATTGTGAAGAGAGCTCCAATAATCATGGCTATGCATGTTTCTCTGTGGTAGGATGAGTACTGTGGGTATATACCCAGGAGTGGTATGACTGGGTCAGGTGGCAAGTTCATTTTGAGTCTCTTAAAGGATCTTCATACTGCTTTCCATAGTGGTTGTGGGAGTTTACATTCCCACCAGCAGTGGATGAGTGTTCCCCTTTCTCCACAACTTCTCCAGCATTTGGCAACATTTCTTTTCTTGATCTTTGGAGTGAGATGACATCTTAGTTTTAATTTGAATTTCCTTAATTATCAGTGAAGTTGAACACTTTATAAGAAGTTTCTCGGCCATATCATAAATTTCTTAACTCTAATAGCTTTTCCTGTAAAGATGTACCTTAAGTATAAATCACGTAGTTACAAATAGAGAGGATTTCTTATTAAATATTAATCAACAAGGATTTTTGTTTCATTATGTTATTAAATTATTTTTAATTCCTAAGATACTCTTGGATAATAATGACTACATACATCCCTTCTGTATCAGCGATTTCATTGAAATGCATTAGAAGTTTCTTTTCAGCAATTAATACTGCTGCTCATGGTAGGTTTTTATCCTATGGTATATGTCTCATATCAGTGTATTTGATAAGTATAAGTGCCGTATTTTTTCTGCATAAAGAACTTTATGGCTATTACTGTCCACTTCTATTTTTACATGAATATTAAATCTAGAATGCCATTTTACATAAAGATGATTCTTTGTGTGTGTGTGTGTGTGTGTGTGTGTGTGTGTGTGTGTGCATGAGTATAATGCCTGTATGTATGCAAGTGCACCTGGGTCATATAGTGCCTGCAGAGGACAAACGAGACATCAGTTGCCTAAAACTACAGTTACAGATGGTTGTTAGTCACTATGTGAGTGTTGTAATTTTTCCAAAGCTGATGACACCTCTCTCAAGCTACAAAGATGATTCTTGTGTTTTTTAAAGGAATTTCCCTGATTATCTTGATCTATTTGAAATGAAGCAAGTATTTTTAATGTTATTTATTGTTTTATGTGTATGAGTGTATTGCCTGCATATATGTAAGTGCACCCATATCAAGCAATACCCACAGAGGTCTGTATAAGGCATGATAGCTCCTGGAACTAGAGTTATGGACACTTGTTAGCTTCCATCTGAGTGCTGGGAATTAAACACAGACCTCTGCAGGAGTAGTCAGTGCTCTTATCTACTGAGCCATATCTCCAGCCCCTAGAACAAAATATTTTAAATATGTGGACTCTAACGTAAGTACTACATACACTTTTACATATTTAGACCATCTTTGCTTTAGTAATTTTATTATATTTTTAATTTTTAAAAAAATTTTTGAGTTGAATGTGGTGGTATAGGCAGGTGGATCTCTGTGAGAAGGAAGCTAGCTTGGTCAATTTCCAGGCCAGCTGTGGCTACAGCGTGACCTTGTCTGAATTTTATGCCTGGCATGGTGATACACACCTTTAATCCCAGCACTTGGGAGACAGAGGCAGGAGGATCTCTGCGAGTTCAAGGCCGGCCTGGTCTACAGAGTGAACTCCAGACCAACTGGGACTAAAGTGAGACCCTGTCTCAAAAATACACAAAAAAATTAAGTTTTGTTGTATTTCTTCAAATTTACATGTAGGCATGTGGCCCTGAGTATACATCTCATGTGTGCACATGCCCACTGTGACAGGAAAAGGGCATCAGATCTTATTGCCTGGAAATCGACTTGCAGACTAGAGTGAGAAACTCAACTTAGATGTTGGGACATGAAACTGGATCTTCTGCAATTGTAGCAAAAGCTCTGAACTGCCAAGCCAACTCTCCAGCCATTCTTGCACTTTTTATCTGATAATCTAGAATGCCTTTTACTTATTCTTTTCTAGGGATTTCTTCAAAGCACTACAGATATATAATTTTTTTATGTTTGGTTTTACTATTTTTAGGTACTTAGGAAACAGAAACATAAAAAGAGAGATATGATAGTTGGTCAGCCTAGTAAATTACCTAACCCAGCCCTCAGGCCTGCTTGAGACATGCAGTTCTAAACAAACCCTATATCTGCAAGTTTCTTCATGCCCATCTGTTTCAATGGAAGCCACACAGACTAGCCTCCTATTCTTTTTTTTTTAATTTTTTTTTTATTTCTGTATGTGTATCAATGTACTGTCTGCATGCAGGTCTGTGCACCCGTGTCGTGCAATGCCGAGGAGGTCAGAAGAGGGTCTCGGATTCCCCTGGAGCTGGAATTCTCCTGGAATTGGAGTTTCAGATGGCTCTCGGGCGCCATGTGGGTGCTGGGGATCGAACCCGGGTCCTCTGTAAGAGCGGTCGGCGCTCTTAACCACTAGGCCATCTCTCCAGCCCTATCCTACTATTCTATACCATGTCTTGAGTCTCAGATACAAAAGTATAAGCTGTCTCTAACTGAAGTGAGACCACTTATTTTACTCTATTCACCCATAAATAACAAGCACCATTCAGATTGTCAGTAGACTAAAAAAGTTGGCAAAATAGCAAAGAAAGATACAAATATCCAGTCAACAAAGATAAGTTCACTTACTCATACCAAGAAACACCCCCCAAAATACAAGTCCAGATGCCTAGTTTGTACTGCAAAACAACAAAGAACAGGAATAAAAAAGATAATATTACTCCTTCAAAAATTAGCCCTCACAGGGCTAAAGAAATGAGTTACCTGTTGATAGTACCAGTTGCTTTGAAGAGGATGAAGCTTGGCATGGAGGCTAACAACCTGATTCCATGGAATCAGACACCCTCTTTGATCTCCATAAGCTTTACACGAAATGGGTTTGCTTACATGTATGAAAGCCAGAAAAGATTGGAGCAATGTCCTTGACATCATAAAAGAACATAGATACCAGCCCAAACCACTAAACCTGGAAACACTATCAATTTCAATAAAAAGATAAAAAAAAAACTTTCTCTAACAAAAGCAGATTTAATTAATCCATGATTCCAACTCTAGATAGAATACTTGAACAAATATTTTTGTCTGAAGAAATACTTTTGTCTGAAGAGAAGATTAACCACTCTCAAAAGGGAATATGGGATAAATAAACAATTCCAGAAGAGTTACTCAACCAGGTTCTAAGAAAGCAACACTGCAAAGCAAACATAATAGGAATTAATAAGCATTGGCTAACAGTAAGTCTCAATATTAATGTTGTTAACTTCTCATAAAAAGACACTAAGATGCAAACTAAATGTTTGTATTAGAACACAGGATCCATTGATTTTCTGTCTCCCAAAAGCATACCTCATCATCAATGACTGGAAGCACCTTAAGTTAAAGGAATTGAAAGAGGTATTCCAAACAAATGGAACATGGAGAAAAAAGAAGGTATAGCCATCCAAAGAGCCAAAAATATTAGACTTCAAATAAAACTAGGTAGAAAAAAGAATCTCATTTCACACATATTAATGAAAAAAAAAAAAAAAAACCTCGAGGATATTACAATCTGATCACATATACTAAACACAGAGACACCCAGTTTCATAAAAGAAACTTTATTACATCTAAAATCATATGTAAACTCCAACACAGTGCTGAAGTTTGTCTTTAATAACTTACTGTCACCAATAGTCAGGTCATCCAGACAAATACTAGGAAACCCTGTAGTAACATAACATCATAAATCAAATATACCTATAGACATTATGGAACATTTAACCAAAACACCAAAGAAAACACTTTTCTCAGCAGTTCACTGGGCTTTCTTCAAAACTGACCACATATCAGGGCAGAAAGCAAATCCATACATATTTAAGATAATTGAAATAATATCCTGTATTCTCTTACCACAAAGATTAAAGCTAGATATCAAGAACAATAGAATCAGTAAAAGTACACAAACTCATGGAAACTAAACAACCAGGAATGAATGAAAATTTAATCAAAAGAGAAATCAATAAGGAAATTGAAAAAACCCTAGAATAGCACAAAAATTCAATTACAATATACCAAAATCTATGGGAAACACTGTAGGCAATCCAAACATGAAAATTTATAGCACTAAGTTCCTCCAACTTAAATATTAGGGACATCTCTTAATAACTTAATGGAAGAACTAGAAGCCTTGAAAATCAGAATACAAGATATCTGAAAAGTTTTTAGGTTTTTCCAGGCACGATGGGGCACACCTTTAATCCTAACCCTCTGTAGGCAGAGGCAGATGGATCTCTGTGAGATTGAGGCCAGCCTGGTCCAGAGTAACTTCCAGGGGGACTGGGATTAGGAAGACCCTGCAACAGGAAATGAAACACAATAAAATAAACAGACTGGATAAATAAAATAAAGGATGAAATTAATGCACTATAAATGAAAACAATCCAAAGAATCATGAATTGTGAAAGAAGAGTTGATTTTTTTTTTTTTTTTTTTTTTTTTTTTGTCTTTTGGAGTCAGAGACCCCTGTAGTCCCAGCTGTTCTGGAACTCACTATGTAGACCAGGCTGGCCTTAAACTTACAGAGATCTATCTCTGTTTCTCAAGTACTGGGATTAAAGGTATTCACCACCATGCCTGGCAATGGTTGATTACTTTAAAAGATTCACAAGTTGACAAACCTTTAGCCAAATTAACCAAAATAAGGAGACGACCCTGATTAATAACCACTGATAGGAAAGGGGACACATTTACGGAAAATGCTGAAAAATTTCATAAAACCATAAAGACACAGTCTAGGAATCTAAATTTCACTAGACCAGAAAATCTAAATCAAAAGTGGATGCATTTCTAGATATGCTTTCTATAAAGCAGTAGTACTCTCACATTATTCCAGAAAAAGAAACAACAACAACAAAAATGTTACAGGGCAATGACTCTGATAAACATGGACTACAAAATTCTCAATAAAATACTTGTAAACATGTAGGGATGGCTTTTATTATTTGGCAATAATCTACACTAAAGCCTTTTACTGAATCTCATTACACTCCTCTTATGACTTGAGCATATGATTTAATCACCCAAGACTCTTCTTGCCCTCTACCCAAGATAATGTAAACTAGTTTGTGAATGTGTATATGTATGCTTTACATATCAAGTTACTTACAGCAATGCAATTTTCTTTTACAACAGTGATAGAATTTGAATGTATGTGATATTCCAGTTCTGGGAAACAAAGGACAAGATTCTCTAATAAGATAAATGGTGGGCTGTCTATTCTAATTCTACATTTCAGGCTTTTCTTGAGAGTTCATGGAAGAACACCAACTCATGGATCATTGCCCAGAGAAGGCCAAAGGATTAAATGAAATAACATTCACCATTCTTTATTGATTGATTTCACAGGTTTGCATTAGCAATTCCTTATTTGTCATTTCCTTTATTGCCTTCTTTAACATGCCCAAATTACAGGGAACTGTGCTCAGAATTTATACTTTACTTTTCACATTTCCACTTTTGCTATGAGGATCCCATTGTCTCAAAAATAATCTGCATATTCACAGTAATTAAGAAATTTACTTACAAAAATAAATAAGAAATTTACTTATAGTAATTATAACTAAAATGTCATCAAAGCTAATTTGTGGCCATTTAAATATTATTAATAAATATTTTCTAAAAATAAAAATGCATAATAATCTGTGGAAAAGGGGGCATGGTAGAATGTAAGGGCTGCTATTGGGGTGAACTATGAAACTACAAAAGCATAGACTGGACTCTTATTTGATCAACATGATAGTACATATAAGCTCCACCAGCTGGACAATGGGGGCCTTGGACTATTTAAGTTTGGATATAGCTACTTGCAAATTGGTTTTACGTGAAGGATGCTTGTATTCATTACTTATTATTTATTATTAAAAATAAATAAATAAATGATCAAAAAAATAAAATAGAAAGGCAAATGGTTTCCCTCATTTGTGGATGCTAACACCAAATCCCAAGTTGGTAGGCAAACTGAGCAACTTTATTATTATATTTCATTGTATCTGAAAGCAACTGTGCTATTATAATGTGAATATCTTAGTGGCCTCTAGAATTGCCCTACCACTTCTATTCACACATTGTAATTACCATATATGGATGGAAGAAATGTATTCATATTCTAAAAAAAAATGTAGTTATACTTCTTTTTACCTGCATGCAACTCTACTGTTAAAATGTGAATCTCTAAAGGTGTTTTAGAATTAACCTATAGTTTATTTTCAGAATTTGTAATTTTGATTTATGTATGGAGTGTATACATGTATATTTTAGAATAATATGAAATTAAAGGGAAAATAAAACTTTTCGGGGGCTGGAGAGATGGCCTAGCGGTTAAGAGCGCCGACCGCTCTTGCAGAGGACCCGGGTTCGATCCCCAGCACCCACATGGCGGCCGAGAACCGTCTGAAACTCCAATTCCAGGAGAACTCCAGTTCCAGGGGAATCTGACACCCTCTTCTGACCTCCGCGGCATTGCACGACACGGGTGCACAAACTTGCATGCAGACAGTACATTCATACACATACAGAAATAAATAAAATTAATAAAAAAAATTAAAATAAATAAAATAAATAAATATTTTCTATGATACTGATTCTGAATTCAGAATTTTGAGAAAAAATGCTGATCAATAAAGCTACAGTTTAGAAGCAGATTGATTAAAACATTTAAGTATTTGGAACAAAATTAATGTACACATACAACCTTATCAAAAGAAAAAAAAAGGTTATTTCCAAAGAAATTACTTCTTTTCGAACCTCATCCACCTCCTAGAGCTAACTCTACATTTTTCCACCCACCACATTTTCCTGTAGTTAAAAAGCATTGGGAAAAACTAACAAAGCTAGCAGGGTACCTGGCTTGATAGCTACAGAGTCTGATAATGGCAGCTTTTTCTACCCTATATCTCCAGCAAACATCAGTGAAATAGAGTATCATTTCCTTTTCCAAATCTCCTTTGCTGTGTTTTCACCTTGTAGTGCTGACTTACTTTGCCACCATTTCTGGAGAACTAATGTGCTGGATAGCTTTAGTGTCAACTTGAGACACCTGGGCTGAGGGAGCCTCAATTGGGGAATTGGCTCCATTGGATTGGCCTGTGGCCACATCTGTGGAGTATTGTCTTGGTTGTCGAGCAGAGGGGGGAAGGGCAGCCCACAATGAGTGGTGCCACCCTGGGCAGGTTGCTGTATACCATATAAGGAAGCAGGCTGGGCATGAGCCAGGGGAGCAAACCAGTGAAAAGTATTCCTCAATGGCCTGTGCTTCAGCTCCTGCCTCCAGGTTCCTGCCCTGAGTTCCTGCCTTGGGCTCCCTAAGTGATGAACTGTGACCCAGGAGATGTAAGCTGAATAAGCCCTTTCCTCCTCAAGTTAGTGTCGGTCAGGGTGTTTTGTCACAGCAATGGAAGACAAACTAGAACAACTACTAAAGTTGAGATCGTGTTGACCCATGCAAACTCACCAGCACACTGAAACTTAATCAACCACTCTTATGTACATGCTTCTTGAATGTAACAAACAAGGGATCTATGATAATGAATTCAAGTGATACCTTCTTTTGCAATAAGGACTTATCACTTCATTGATAAGACAAAGAAAGAGGAACTGTAGGAATGACTTTTACAATATGGACATGATCTTGCCTAAAGTTTTTTCTGCCCTGTCTACCAGTAAGTGACTGAATAGAATGTAAACAAGCTCAGTGCGCTCCTGTTTTAACCTGGGAATATTTACTTAAAGTTTCAGTATTCCTCTTTACTCTTCAACTAAGATAGTGTAAAATATTGTACAAATGTATTTATGCATGATTTATATACCAAAGTGTTGAAAACAGTCTGTTTCTCTCATTGATTACAATGACAGAAACTGTGTGTGTGTGTGTGTGTGTGTGTGTGTGTGTGTGTGTGTGATATATTAGAACTAGACATCAAAGGGAAAGATTGTCTGATAAGGTAATTTGAGGACCAAGCTGACTCCATTTTAGCTTGTTCAGCTCCATCTTGGCCTAGAGCTCACCCCAGAGTTTTAAAAAAAGGACAAACAAAGGCATGGCATAGATAAATAAATCCATTATTAGTAGAGTGATTTCACTTCTGCCAAAAAGCATACAGTTAAATGCTTTATGAGAACGAAAAATCCAAACCAGGTAAAACAATAGAACAAAGAGTCCAGAGCAGGTGAATATACATAATAAAAAACTGATTGATCTGTGACCAAGATCCTATCAATCAGAGGAGGAGACACCATGACTGTGATGGAAATCCCTAACTGGTAATAAAAGCTAAGGGAAATTGGGTCTCGAGGCCGCTGCCCTCCAGTCCCATGGGAGTGTGCTTGGCCCGAGCATCATCTGCTCTTTCTATTCTATCTGAGTTGTCGGTTGTTGTGGCTTTTCTGCTTGCTTGTAATTAACCCTCGATTAAACTTATATCTACAACTATTTGTAGCCCCCTGGCACATTTCTTGCGTGAGTGTGGCGGATTAGGCCTAACATTCTTGGAGGTCCCACTGAGATCTTCCACCTCCGCTCTGGAGGGGCTTCTCCCACTTCGCAGGACACTGGCTGGCCTTGGAGAAAAAAGCGGTTTAAAAGGTACTGAGCTTAAGCTAGTTTTAGTCTTAGGTTTTAGTGGCACCAGGGTTGTTGCCCTAGAGGAAGGTCAGATGCAACTAGTTCCACTGGGCATGAGAGAAGGAGGATGCTCTGACTCTCCAGGAGACGAATCAGAAATTCGTCTTGAACCAGACCTAGGAACAGCTTGGTATTCATTTTCGGGGCGTGGGCAGTGGGCCCAGCCCTTAGATTCTGGTCACAGCTCTGGTTACGGCAGACAGCCCCTGCTGTCTGAATATCTTCTGTGCTTTCCGTATCCTTGCAGTGTTCGTGTTATTTGGGGATTTTGTGCTTTTCTCCTCATTACTGGCTTTGTTTCCGTTCTTCTGTATTTTGAATCTAACATGGGACAATCTACATCTCATATCCCCAAACGACTCCTCTTTCTTTGATGCTTAATCACTTTAAGGAATTCAAAAATGCCACAGCAGGGATGGAAACCTCACTGCTGGGAAACTATGCATATTTCGTGAATTAGAACGGCCTGCTTTTAAGGTCAGATGAACTTCAGAAGGCTCTTTTGACAAACATACTATGGAATTTTAATTTGCTGTGATTTTTGGGGAACCAGGTCATTTGGACCAGGAGGCATTCATTTATGCATGGCAGTCTCTGTTTAGTCAGCCTCCAGACTGGTTGAAATCTTACCTTCCCCCACTTTCTAAGAAACAGATTTTCCTTGCCCAAACAAAGGCAGGATTAAAGAAGCAGGAATCTCTCCCAGCCATCCTCCCTCCTAGCCAGGAGGAAGGCCTCCCACTCCCATACAATCTTGTGGCTCCTGACCCTGATCCTACCAGGAATTCGCAGGCTCTCCCTGTGCCCAACTCCACAGGGGAAGCCCCAGTGGTGGCAGATATTCACCTGCTGGCACTCTCTCTCTGCCACACTAGATCAGGAAAAGAGATTACACCAGAGATATTTCCCCTTTGAGTTGTTGCCCCTCCATTACCAGAGCAGGAACAGCCCTTTTTGGTGTACACCCCCTTTACTTCTTCTGATTTATACAATTGGAAAAGACAGAACCCCTCCTTCTCTGAGAAACCCCAGGCCCTGATAGAGTTGTTGGATTCAATCTTTTCCACACACCAGCCCACCTGGGAGGATATTCAGGAACTTTTAGAGGATAGGAACAATACCTAGGAGCTAGCAAGGCCTTGAGCTTTTTAATTCCCAGATGAGTTCCTTCATGTAGTTGCTTTACCAGAGTTCGACATAAAGCAGTGGGCAACACAGGCAATCCATCAGAGGTAAAAGTCTATCCTTTTTTACTGGAGGTGTTTGGCAATTTGAGGATATAGGTTTGATACTCCTTACTGTAAACAGGTTTTTCAGGGGGGATTGGGGAAGGCATAGACAAGGTAGCTACCATAGGTGGGTGCAAGGCTACTTTACTAGACACTTGGTCTGCAATCCTATTGCCAACAGCCTCTGGGGAATGTCTTTTTTTGATGTCCTGGGCAGAGGATTATAGCTACTTTGGTTGGCAACCAGATGGCTGCCAATAAGTCCAATATTTCTTGTTTATTTTTAATAGTCTTTCCTTCGGCTGTGAGGAGGCCTCTTTCCTGGTATATTGCCCCATGCACATGGGCTGTGGCAAAGGCATAGTGGCTGTCAGTGTAGATGTTAGCTGCCTTTCCTGCCCCCAGTGGATGGGCTTTAGTGAGTGCAATAAGTTCTGGCCTTTGTGCTGAAGTGCCTGGGGGCAATGCCCTTGTCCACAATGTCCTAGTCCCATCCACTACTGCTGCCCCTGTGTACCTGATGCTGTTTTGCATGAAGCTGCTCCCATCTGTATACATAATAATGTCAGGATTCGGTAGAGGGACGTCAGTGAGATCATGTCTCAGTCCTTGGAGATGGCTCAGTATCTCTGAACAGTCATGAGGCTCATGGTCCATGTCCGGTGTTGGCAGCAGGGAAGCTGGGTTAAGGGCTGCACTTGGGGTAAATCTTACCCTCGGTTGGTCCAACAGTAGAGACTGATAGTGTATCAGTTGAGTGCTGGACATCCATCTGTCCAGGAGGCTCTTCAAAACCCCCTCAATAGCATGTGGGGTGGTAATGGTCAGGGGCTGGCCCAAAGTCAACTTGTCTGCATCCTTAGTCAATAAGGCTGCTGCTGCTATGATCTTTAAGCACTTAGGCCATCCAGAGGCCACTGAGTCTAATTTCTTGGAGAGGTAGGCTACTGGTTTCTTCCCGGGCCCCAACGTCTGGGTCAGGACTCCTTTAGCCACTCCATTCGCCTCATCCACATATAGCTGAAATGGCTTGCCCAAGTCCGGTAACACCAAGGCCGGGGCCTCCAGAAGTACCCTCTTGATGTCTTTGAAGGCTGCTTCTTGATCTTTTATCTAGTCGAAGTTTCCTTCCAGCCCCCTTGTGGCCTCATACAAGGGCTTAGCCTTCTCTGCCAATCCTGGAATCCAGAGCCTGCAAAACCCAGCTGAGCCTAAAAATTCTCTGACTTCACGCCAAGTAGTCGGGGTGGGAATATTTAGAATAGTCTGTTTGTGGGCTTGGGAGAGAACACATCGCCCCCCCCCCCTTTTAGTATGTAGCCCAAATATTGGACCTCTGTTTCATAGACCTGGGCTTTCTTGGCTGACACATGACATCCCAGTTCAGACAATAGCTTTAAGAGTTTTATAGTGCCTCTCCAGCAGGCTTCATTGTCCTCTGCAGCTAACAGCAAATCATAAAACTGATGGGCCTCCCCCCTACTTTCAATGTTAGTCTGGGCTCTGGGGGTAGTAGAGATCCCTGACCCCCCTAATCTTCTTGGAGACCTAGTATCTCCAACTCTCCTTTGTCATTAGACCTCCGTGGACATTCATTTTTCCAGTGCTCTTTTTGGGCTAGGCATCTGGTTTGTCGTTCATCAGGAGAGTCTCAATTGTTGAATGTTCTCATGGCTATTTCCATGAGCTCTGGCAAATTTTTCCCCTCAATCCTTCGATCTTTTGGATCTTTTTTCTGATATCTGGTGCTGCCTGACTTACAAAAGCTACATTTATAGCTCTCTGATTTTCAGGACCCGCAGGGTTTATTGGAGTGTAATTGTGGTAAGCATCCAACAGCCTCTCTAGGTAAATGGCAGGAGAATCATTCACTTCCTGCTGGACCTGCCCTACCTTAGACAAATTTGTGGGCCATCTAGCTGCAGCCCGCAGACCCCCCATCAGAATCTGGTGGTAGACCTGGAGCGACTCCCTACCTGCTGCTGAGTTAGGATCCCACTGTGGTCTGGTCATGGGGAAAGCAGTGGTGGTAGTACTGGGATCTTCACTGGGTTGGCCATCTTCTCCAGGTATTGCCTTCCTTGCCTGGGGCAAGATTCTTTCCCTTTCCTCAGTAGTGAATAGAATCCTGAGCCAAAAAGAGTTTTGCATTTTAGTTCACCTCCTCCCTCGAATATTGTATCATCAAGAGGAGTATATCTATGAAGTTTATAATCTAAATAAGGAACCAATGCTGGGCAGAGCTAAAAGAGAGTCTGTCTCTGCCACCATCCTAGACCTGCTTATGGGAATAGGAATAGTGGGTACTGGAACTGGTATAGCCTCTCTAGTCACCCAGAGCTCTCACTATAGTAACCCAAGAGCTGCTATATACATAGATATAGAGCAGATAGCAACTTCTATAACCCACTTCCAGGAATCACTGACTTCATTATCAGAAGTAGTTCTACAAAATAGAAGGGGGTTCCGCACAAAAGGCCTCAGGCCCGGGAATAACCCAGCTCCAAAGCTACTTGCCCAGGTAACTTCTGGGTAGCCACCCCAAAGGTGTAGCCACTCTGGCACTGTCCCGATTCTCCAGACCCTCTGGCCCAGCACCCGGGTCCTGCACAAAAGGCCTCAGGCCCAGGAATAACCCAGCTCCAAAGCTACTTACCGTGGTGACTTCTGGGTAGCTGCCTCAAAGGTGCAGCCACTCTGGCCCTGTCCCGACTCTCCGGACCCTCTGGTCCAGCACCCGGGTCCCGCACAAAAGGCCTCAGGCCCGGGAATAAACCAGCTCCAAAGCTACTTGCCCAGGTGACTTCTGGGTAGCCACCTCAAAGGTGAAGCCACTCTGGCCCTGTCCTGACTCTCCGGACCCTCTGGCCCAGTGCCCGGGTCCCGCACAAAAGGCCTCAAGCCTTTTGTTACCAAAGGCCACTCAACCAATAAAGCAAATACGGGTCTCTCTGAGTCAAGCAAGACTCCATCGTCAGCACCAGCTACACCCAGCCTGCCTGGAAATACTGTGCAGCAGAGGCAGCCATATGCCTGTATATCCCAAACCTAATTGGCTATTGGCTCTCTCCTTGGAGGAATAACCCATGGCTGATGCCACAAGCTTACAGCCTCTACAGGTTAGGAGATGTTATAAGCCACAGTAAGACCCTGTCATATTAAACAGGAAAAAATGTAATTCATGGATTAACATATCATCCAAACATATGTGTCTATACCAAAGTAACCAACTATAACTATTAGTGCTCTTTAAATACCTATATATCTAACTGCTTGTGCTTCATTAGTAGGATCGAAAGGTTATTCCTGGACAAACTGTCAGCCCATGAAAGGAAACAGCCAGAATTGACCAGAGTCCAAGACAACAGCTCCAGAGAGAGTGGACTGTTTTGCTTCTCATCCACCTGTGCCCCTTTCCTAAGCCTAGGGAACAATCTGCGGAAGAGGGGGCGTGGTAGAATGTAAGGGCTGCGATTGGGGTGAATGGTGAAACTACAGCAATGTAGTCTGGACCCTCATTTGATCAACTTGATTGAACATACAACCCCTCACCCCCTGCTGGATGGTGGGGCTGTGGGGATTTGGGCACAACAGCCTGTAAATTGGTTTCATATGAAGGATGCTTGTACTCATGGATCATCACTTATAGCTAAAAAATGAAAAAAAAAAACTGAGAGAAAGATGCAGGACAGTTATGGCAAAATGCATGATCTGCGATGGGGCGGGGGCAGGGGGAAGGGAAAGGGAAATATGCCTGATCTGAATAGGAAAATGATGTATGAAATGTACAAAGCACCAATAAAAAAAAATAGAAGGGGGTTAAACTTATTTATGCAACAATGAAGACTATGTGTTGCCTTAGAAGAATGTGGTTTTTATTCAGACCACTCTGGAATTGTAAAAGATTCCATGGCAAAGGTTAGAGAAAGTTTAAATCAAAGAAAAAGAGAACAGGAAAAAAGTCAAAGTTGGTTTGAGTCCTTCTTCCGTAATTCACCATGGCTCACCTCCCTTATATCTGCAATACTAGGGCGCCTGGTCATTCTCTTGCTTTTATTCACCTTTGGGCCATGCATTACTAACAAATTAGTTCGATTTGTTCAACAAAGAATCAAGGGCGTACAATTGATGGTTCTAAGGGTCCAGTACGACCCCCTCCCAGCAATAGAAACTGAGGAAGGAGACTAAAGATTTGTCTCTATAAACTACTAAAAGAGGGGAATGTGAGGACCAAGCTGACTCCATTTTAGCTTGTTCAGCTCCATCTTGGCCTAGAGTTCACCCCAGAGTTTTTAAAAAAAGGACAAACAAAGGCATGGCATAGATAAATCAATCCATTATTAGTAGAGTGATTTCACTTCTGCCAAAAAGCATACAGTTAAATGCTTTATGAGAACGAAAAGTCCAAACCAGGTAAAACAATAGAACAGAGTCCAGAGCAGGTGAATATACATAATAAAAAACTGATTGATCTGTGACCAAGATCTTATCAATCAGAGGAGGAGACACCATGACTATGATGGAAACCCCCATCTGGAAATAAAAGCTAAGGGAAATTGGGTCTCGAGGCCGCTGCCCTCCAGTCCCATGGGAGTGTGCTTGGCCTGACGCGTCATCTGCTCTATCTATTCTGTCTGAGTTGTTGGTTGTTGTGGCTTCTTTTCTGCTTGCTTGTAATTAACCCTCGATTAAACTTATATCTACAACTATTTGTAGCCCCCTGGTCCCTTTCTTGCATGAGTGTGGCGGATTAAGCCTAACAGTAACATCTTGTCCTGCCTTCTACTCCCCCAATTCATGCTGGAGATTGTTTCAGTAAAAATGAGCAAATCCTGGTTCAGGGACAGAGTTCAAAGAGACATCTGAAGAAATCTGAAGAAATAAGTGCTCAGCAAGTCTCATGCATCCTGGGCTTTATAAATGCTAAGAGTCAGGCTCTTTATTACAGCATAACCATTATGTAGCTTTGGAATGTTGTATAAACTGAATGCAGGAGCACATCAACATTAATATCCACCTTGATACATATTATACATGGTGTCAACATAATAAAGACAATATACAATGAGCCTATAACCAACATCCTAATAAACAGAGAAAATATCTAACCATTTCCACCCAAATCAGGAACCAGGTGTGTTGTCCACTCTCTGCTTTCCTGTTCAATATTATATTTTATCTAGAATAATACAACAAATTAAGGAAATAAAGGGGATATGTATGGCAAAGGAATAAATCAAAGTGTTCTTACTTGCAGATGAATTGATACTATTTGTTAAAGACCCTAAAGACTCCACAAGAAATCTCACCAGACGAAAATTGCATTCAACAACATAGCAAAATATAAAATTAACACACAAAGTCAGTGGCTTTCATATATACCAACAGCAAATATACTGAGAAAGAAATCAGTAAAACAATTTCCTCAAACAAACAAACAAATAAATAAAATATCTTGGAATAAATCTAAAAAAGGAAGTGATGGACTTTTATCATAAAATTTTTAGGAACCTGAGTAAAGAAATTGGAGATTATACCCAAAGAACAAAAGAGCTCCCATTCTTGCAGATCAGTAGAAGGGATATTGTGAAATTTTCCATCATGTGTAAAGCAATGTACAGCATGATACTGGCAGAGACACAGACACGTTAATCACTAGAATAGAATTGAGGACACAGATTTAAGACCACATACATACAGTCAACTGATTTTTGACAAAAGTGTCAAAAAATACATACTGGAAAATAGATAGTGATGGTCAAACAAGAGTACACTCTTTATTTCTCAAACTGTACAAAACTTAGTTCCAGATGGATCATGGACCTGTGTAGGAACCTCCTCTGGGTCACCCGGTGGGGATCCATGTCTTGACCAAGGAGGGGATGAGTAGGCTGCAAAGTCAACACCACAGACTCTGGGAGTTGGGTGAAAAGCAGGGAAAATGTGAAGTCCTGATAAATCATTTAATGTGTGAAAAATAAGGATTTATATATTATAATTTTCTGCTTCTACTGGAAATGTATCAGGTGCTGATCAAACCACCAACTCAGCTGTTGCTTCCAAGCACAGGTTAACTCTGTTCGGTAGGTGCAGGTGTGTAACACTCTACAGACCTGAATATAAAATTTGATACTTTCAATCAAATAGATTCAAAAACATGGAATGCACTGGAAATGATATGCATTAGAAAGGACTTTTGAACAGGATCCTGATAGTGCAGGCATTAAGATAATCAGTTAACAAATGGGAACTCATGAAATCAAAAAGCTTCACTATAACAAGAGATACTATTTTCCAACTGAAGAGGCAAACTACAGAATGGGAAAACATATTTATCAGCTATAGATCTGTCAGAGAGTTAATATATAGAATATAAACAGAACTTTAAAACTAAGCAAACAAAATTAAATAACAACTTAATTTTGTGTCAAGTAACTAAACAGAGAGTTCTGAAATAATGAAACAGAAAAGACTAATAACTATTTTTAAAGAATTTTCAGCATAATTAGCCATTAGGGAAATGCAAAATAAAACCACTTTGAGATTTCATCTTAAATCAGTCAGCATTTTTAAGAACCAGAAAATGAAAAATGTTGGCAAAGATGTTGGTAAAGGTCATTATTTGTTCACTTCTGATGAGGGTGCAAACTTATGTGGCCAAGATGACTACCAGTGTGGAAATTCCTTAAAAAACTAGTAATGCATCTACTGCATGATAGATCTTGGGCATGTATCCAAAGGATTTTGTGTCCTACTACAGAGATATCCATTTATCCATGTTAATTCCCACCATATTCACAATAGTCAGGAAATGGAAATGACTTAGATGTTCAGCCACTGATGAGTAGCTGTACAATTATCACACATTTGCATAATGAAATATTTTCAGTTGTTGAGAAAAATGAAATCCACAGGTAAGTAGATAGAACTGGAGGCATTTATCCTAAGTGAATTAATTTACACCAAGAATAAAAAATATGCATATTTTCTTTTGTAAGTGGCTGCCAACTTTGAATCTTTAGATACATGTGTTTCAACTGAAAAAACTTTAGAGATTTTGAAACTCAAAATGAATCATTATAGATGGTTCATAGATGGGGAGATAGAAGGCAGTGATATAAATGGGGGAAAAGGAATAAAATATAGGACAGGTTTAATGGGTTAAGGTATGAGAGGTTATAAGAGACAAAGGAGTAAAAGGAGGAAAATCTAACACTAAATATCCTTAGGAAAAATTTTTATGATAACCTATTCTAAAAACTTCTTTAATGTACACACATACAAAATAACAATAGTTTAAATGAAGTTACCCTGTAACAGGGGTTTAATGTCGCTAATAGGCACTACAGGCTAGCAAATGAAAAGCAAGACATGAACTATCAGTTTTGGAATTATTGAGAAAATGGTTCCATATATTCTCAAACAATACTGGCTATTGTCATTACAATTGATTACACAAGAGAACTGGAGGGTAAGACCCTATTGTTGAACATGATACATACCTGAGTCACAGAATAACCAAGGAGAAATCAAGCTGGTACTGAATTTAGGAATATATCTCTTTTGGATAGTTCTCTTAATACTAGAAGTTGCAATGCTTGTTACTAACAAAGACAGATAATTATCAGCCTTAGACAGTTATGATCCCTGAGAGCTACATTAAGAATTGGTTTCAGCTGGAGGGCCTTGAATGTTCAATCAAGTTTGTCAAATAAGTGTCCAGACTGTATTGCCGTAGTTTTAGCATTAACCCCAATCATAGCCCTTACATTCTACCACTCCCCCTCTTCTGCAGATTGTTGCTTAGGCTTAGAAAAGGGGCACAGGTTGACAAGAATCAGAACAGTCTACTTTGTCTGGAGATGTCGTTTTGGACTCTGATCAGTTCTGGCTGTTTCCTTTCATGGGCTGACCGTTTGTCCAGGAATAACTTTTCTATCCTACTAATGAAGCACAAGCGATTAGATATATAGGTATTTAAACATTTCTAATTACTATGGTAGTTTACTTTGGTATAGACACATATGTTTGGATGGTGTGTTAATCCATGGATTACTTTTTTTCCTGTGAAAGATGACAAGGTCTTACTGTGGCATATAACATATCCTAATCACTAGAGGATATAAGCTTGTGGCAACATCCATGAGTTATTCCTCCAAGGAGAGAGATAATAGCCAAGTAGATTTGGGATATACAGACATATGGCTGCCACAGCTGCACAGTATCTACAAGCAGGTGAGGTGTAGCTGATGTTGGTGGAGGAGTCTTGCTTGACTCAAGGAGAGCAACATTTGCTTTATTGGTTCAGTGGCCTTTGGTAACACTCTATGGTATTCCAGAGACCTACTGTACACTTGCAAGTGCAGTCTCAATACAACCTTCCCAAGCTCACATCAGGTCTTTGACAGCAGGGCCTTACCGCCTCTCTTCTTGCAGGTATCCCAGGTTACAGGCAAGAAGACTTTACCTTTTTTTTGGGGGGGGGCTTGCATCCCCTGGCCAACATCTCCTTGGCAGAATAATCCATTGCTGATATCAATGCTCTCCTGTATTAATATATTTTGCTTATAAGCACCGCTTAAAGAGACTTTAGTATTATATTTGGTTCTGAATAGAGAATAATCCTTTTACAGTTCCTATGTCTATTAGTCAATTAACGAAAGCAGTTTACCAGTTTTATAAGAGGTTACTTCTATAACAGTAGGCTCTAATTTACAGGTAGAGACTGACTTCATTACCACCATATTTTTCTTTGTTCTATGCAAAAGAGGTAAGGAGGTCTCTCATATTGAAACTGTGCTGCAGCTAGAAGGTAAGGTTCATTAGGACTCACTATAAACAGTTGTTACAACTATGATTGAACTTAAGCCCCTCCAGCTAGATTGTGGGAGCCTTGGGCTGTGTGGGTTTGGGCACAACTGCTTGCAAATTGGTTTTATATGAAGGATGCTTGTACTCACTCACACAAAAAAGGAGCTAGATACTGAAACGTCTTTAAAGCAGGTTTTTATGCCAGGCCTGAAGAAGACCAAGATCTTGGAGGAAGATAGTCATTAAAATCCACTCTGTAAGATTTGCAGTTTAAAAGGGTATCCTTAAAAATAACATATATTTATATAGAGAGGTATTTCAGTAGAGATTTATACAGAAATACAAAATAAACCATTTAAGTTAATGGACTTGATTTCTCTGAAATCATAGTCCAGTCAAATAGCTTTAAAGAGCAAAGTGTATATTGGGTAAAATTTATTTGGCAGGTACTCATCTCTGCCCAAGCTTTATCCACATATTATAGGATATTTTAAAGCTTAGTGAAATGTTTAGATTAGTTAAATTTGGTTGTAGGTTTGGGTGAAAATGGTAATACATTTGAACTAATTGGGAATATAAAATGTTAATTGTTTTATTTATAATTTGTATTGAACTTCCAACAGTAACGCTGGGGTTAAGGTACACAAATGGTCTCTATATTTTTCTGAATTATACAACATCACATTGTAACACTTTCTTTTTCTTGTAGGACAGTTTAAAGGAATTAAGCTTAAATTCCCAAATAAGTAGCATACAATCAATGAGAAACAGTATGGGTAAATTTACTGAAAACTTATGCCTTGGCTCCTGTTTATGGGTATGTGTAATACAACTTAGGCATCTATAGGTCAAAACATAAAAAAATTAAAAACAAAAAGAGGGAGGTGGGAGGTGTGGTAGTATCCGTTCTGGGATACAAATGGAAAACTCTATGTTCCATTCCTATTGATAAATTTTCAATTTTGAGATCTTGAAACTAACAATGGGAGGAGAATTGTATGTTCCCCCAGGTAAAAATCACCAATCTAAATGCCTGAAAACATACAACTTTTGGCTGTGCAGGATGGACTGGGAAATGCCAGCAGAGAGGCTGACCCATCTGAACATTAAAGAAAGCAGAACCTCAGACCGCCTGAGTCACAAACACTGAGCATCTCTCTGAATTCTTTTGAGGCTAACTGCTTATAATTGGCCCTTACCAAGTTTACCTTCCAGATGCTGAGAAACCTTCCTACCCCTCCCCTTTATAGGGAAAAGAAAAACATGATGGTACTGAAATCATTCCCTACCTGTAAATTAAAGCCAACTGTTATAGTGGTAATTTCTTATAAAACAGGTATAACTACCCTTTTTTAATTGACTGATAGGTATAGAAACTGTGAAAGGATAATTCTCTATCTAGGGCCAAATTCAATATTAGTCTTTATAAGCTGGGTAATTAAGCAAAATATATCAGAACAGGAAAGCTCTGACATCAGCAATGAATTATTCTGCCTAGGAGATGTTGGCTAGGGGATTCAACCTCCCCACAAATTATAAAGGCCTTTTGGCTTTAAGTGGGATATATGAAAGGAGAAAGGCAGTAAGCCTCTGTTGTTGAAGACCTGGTGTGAGCATGAAAAAATGTTATGAGAAGTCACTTGCTAATGTACAACTGGCCTCTGAAATGCCAGAGAGCTTTATCAAAGGCCACTAAAGCAATAAAGCAAAGTATTGGTCTCCTTGAGACAAGCAAGATTCCTCTGTCAGTATCAGCTACATCTCAACTGCCTGGAGATACTGTGCAACAGTGGCAGCCATCTATCTATCTATCTATCTATCTATCTATCTATCTATCTATCTATATCTCAAATTGAATTGGCTATGAGCTCTCTCCTTGGAGGAATAACTCACAGCAGATGCCACAAGCTTATGTCCTCTAGTGGTTAGGAGATGTTATAAGTCACAATAAGAACTTGTCACCCTTTATAGAAAAACCACAGTTTGTGGATGAGCATACCATCCAAGCATCTGTGTCTATTGTCACAGCTTAGCTTGCCATAATAATTAGTACTGCTTAAATGCCTGTACATGCAATTGCTTGTGCTTTGTTAGTATGATGAAAAAGGTATCACTGGATAAGCTGTCAACCCATGAAGGGAAACAACCTGAACAGCCTAGAGTGCAAAATGACATCTCCAAAGAAAGTAGACTGTTTTGCTTCTCACCCACTTCTGCCCCTTTCCCAAAGCCTAGGGAGCAAATTAGGGAAGAGGAGGCGAGGCAGAATGTAAGAGCTACAGAGAGATATGGGTGAATCATGAGACTACAGCAATATACACTGGACTCCTAATTGATCAACATGCCTGTGCATACAAGCATCTCCAACTGGACTATGGTACCTTGGGTTGTTCAAAATTTGGACATAGATACTTGCAAATGGTTTTACATGAATGTTACTTACAATCATTGTTTATGCATAATAATTTTGCTCACTTCAAAAAAATGCACCAATCACCTAATTGAATGGCAAACTGAGTAACATCAATGTTATCTGAAAACAACTGTGTTATTATATTGTAGAATCCCTTAAAAAATAAACAAATAAAAGCGGAGTAAAAAAGAATTGGTTTCAGAAAATATACCCACTAGAACAAGAGTGGCACAAATATTATGGGAGTAATCAACCATCTTCTAATTAGATTTAAGGTCTACTTTACAATAGGGAGTTCATACCTGACACTGCTATCAGTGCCAAGAATCAGTGGCTAGATAGGTCTCAGTCTGTAGTGAGAACATTAATCTACTATTTTGCTAAGAAGACATAATATTAAACTGATTCATTAAACTCCTAATGACTTATTGTCATAAACAGGGGTAATTCCATCTCTCATATCTCACCTGAGAAGATTCTTGTGCTCCACTCTAAATTAGAAAACTACATTGCATATTCTCCTCCCAGGGTTCAGGGATCATTGTGGAAGGAAGGGAATAAAGATTATAAAAGCCAGAGGTAGTTAATAAATGTAAAGAAATTATATAGTCTAGACACCACAACGCTGTTTTATATATGAACACACAGCAATTGTGATAGCATGCAGAAGACCTGAGGAAACCCAAATAATACAGAGTTGCCTGTGGATGCAGAAACTGGGCAGGAAGCCCCAGCCTTAGCAGTGCACATTCTGACATTAATACATGCTAGGAGAGCCGGGCTTGGTTGTACAGGCCTTTAATCCTAGCACTCGGGAGGCAGAGGCAGGCGGATATTTGTGAGTTCAAGGCCGGTCTACAGTGCAAGTTCTAGGACAGCTGGGGCTACAAGGAGACCCTGTCTTGAAAAGACCAAAAAAAGAAAAAAAAGATGCTAGGAGACAGTGATTTAGTTTTACTTACCGATGTGATGCGTGGGAGGTTGACCAGACTTCAAGGGATAGAGCCATAGGCAAGTGCACTTGGAAATCAGAGATTAGGCTTTATATGTTTTGAAAGGAAAAAAAAAACACAAATAATAAGAGAGAACATACTGTTGAGAGAGTAGTAAGGTGGGGGTCAATAGGGGAAACTATTATGCAAACACATTGCATGGAATTCTCAAAACAATTAAAATAATTGAAAAAAATAAAGTTGCTTGTCATTTGACAATTTTGTACCTTCAAATGGCAAATTTATTAATTTTAACAGCATATGCATTAAGAAAGTTTACATGCATGTTTTCAATACATATACACCTTAGACACTCCAGTGTAATTTTAACAGGCTCTAAGAAATTTTGATACCTGTAGGAAACAACATGCTGGGAGTTAATAATGAACTTTCCTAAAAGATTCATTTCCCAGGAGATAGAGTATCTCCTAGTTCTTAAAACTAGGCTCACAGTTAAATATACATATTCACATTTTCTTTTTTTTTTCTTTTTTTTTTATTGATGCTTTGTGTATTTCATACATCTTTTTCCAATTCAGTTCAGGCGTATATCCCCTTGCCTTTACCCCGCCCCACCCCTACCCATCCCAGATCATGCATTCTGCCGTAACTTTTCTGCATCTTTCTGGGTTTTTTTTTTTTTTTTTGTTTTTTTT
>VZQC01010503.1:282981-299347 GCA_009823505.1 Rhizomys pruinosus
ATGAGTCTCAAAAAAGCAGTTGTTTTATACATACCTATAGGGTGGAATCAAGGCACAGATTTCATCAAGTTCACCCATGCTGTTTTGGGTTACTGTATGTGATTAACTTGGGAAACAAAGTTTATTTTTGAGTTAAATCATCCTATAGGTGAAAGAGATTGCTACCAGGTGATACTATATGACAGCAATGAATGTATGAATGTACTGTCTGCATGCAGGTCTGTGCAACCGTGTCCTGCAATGCCGCAGAGGTCAGAAGAGGGTGTCAGATTCCCCTGGAACTGGAGTTTCAGACGGTTCTCAGCCGCCATGTGGGTGCTGGGGATCAAACCCGGGTCCTCTGTAAGATCGGTGGGCACTCTTAACCTCTAGGCCATCTCTCCAGCCCCCAAGAATATTTTTATTTCTTTAAATGTATATTTTGCCTCTTTCTATTGTTTTCTGATCTTATCCAAAAAATGTTTTCCTCTCTTGCAGTCCTGAGTATTTTTCTTCTAGCATTTATGGTTAGTATTTTCTTCTTTAATGTCTTTGATCTGTAATGTGGGGAAAAGTTTAAGACTATTTTATTTTCATAAATTTAAATTTCATAGGAAAAAATTTCAATTTTAAATTATCTTTATTAATTTATATATTAATTTACTTAATTTTTAACTATGAATACACAATAATCCAGATATTATGTGTGTATATAGATCATTCCATTTTTCTATGAACTGAATACTTTATTATAATTGGTAAACTGAAGAAATGCAAAGACATAACTAACAACTTCAAGTTCTCATTTGTGTACACTTTTGTATTTAATACTTTGCAAATTTAATTAGTTATTGACATCAAACAAGATGATATATTTGTTTCTTTCAGAGAATAACATGAGTAACTAGAGTGATCTTTCACAGGAATTATGGCCATTGTTGCAATTATCTTGTAAACTAAGATAATTACTCTTTCACATTTATAGCACATGCTCAAGTAATCAAATTCCTAGAAAGGTGCACAACATAAATTTGAATACATCCATACTCAAAAGAGTACAAAATGTTGAAACATTCTTCATTTTTTTCTAGGCTTTAAACTTTTCAATAGGAAGTAGTAGACAAAATATGGTATATTCACAAATTGAATTATACTGTAATAAAAGAAAACAAACCGTATCTCTATAGCATATTGTTTATGGGTTTCAAAGCAATAGTGTTGAACAAGAGAACACAAACTTGAAAGAATAGAAAGTATAGTCTTCTTATAAAATTTATTTTTTGTCATTAGTTGTAGTACTATTTGCATTAATATTGATATTAGTACTGTCATATTTGGTAAAAAGCTAAGTTCTCACTATTTGATGTTTGTACTTCTCTGATGTAGACCTTACCCATTTTTTCTTTCCTTTTTTGCTTCTTAATTATGTACTTTCATCATTACTTTTCCCTTTTTTATTTTTAGTCATACATCCTTTCTTCCTATTATTTTTTAGAATTTTTTCAGAATTTGTAACATCTATATTTGCTTATTAAATTCTATCTTTAAATCTTGCTCTTTTGCTGCTTTAAAACCACATGCTATTAATGTAATCAAATCTTTCTTTTCCAATGAAATTATCATTGCAAAATAAATATTTGTCCACATTAACGTTTTCCATTTATAGCTGTACCTCTCTCAAAGAAGCAAGGTTCAATTAGAGCACTTTTATTTTAATTGATTATTAATTGAATGCCCCTAATTACACTTTGAATTTTTCTGAATATCTAACATGAAGTCATCCATTCATTGTTTTGTTCTACTTCAGTGACTGTTTTTATTTTGTAATTATATTACTAACTCTCATGTTTCTTCATACCTAAGGAAATCATTCTTTTTTTTTACCAGTATATTTATAGGTCATTGTCTTAAAGATAGGACTTCAAGGGATGTATTGATGGAAACTTGTTGAGGGAGAAATATTGCAGTCTCTCTGCTCACAAGTGAGTTGCATATCACTCAGATTTTAACACTATCAAAGCAAGATTGAGATTAAGAGTCATAAATGAGGTGGAACAAAGGTTCAGAGAGGGAAAGAGAGGGAGGGAGGGAGGGAGAGAGAGAAAGAGACAGAGAGAGGGAGAGATTTTGAACTTTCTATACCCCATTGACATAACATATTTTCTACATGCCAATAAACCTTCTTCATTCTGTTCCTTGAGATCTCATGTAAAATGTGCCATGTGTTCATAAGAAGTAGGTGTTGGTGTTTTGTAGCATATGAACTAGAGCTATTTCTTTCTTTTTTTTTATTGATGCTTTGTGTATTTCATACATCATTTTCCAATTCAGTTCAGGCATATATCCCCTTCCCTTCCCCCCCACCCCACCCCTACCCATCCCAATCATGCATTCTGACGTAACTTTTCTGCAAATTTCTGTTTTTTTGTTTTGTTTTGTTTTCATTTTTTTTCTTAACAATAAGTGATAATCTGTGAGTACAAGCACCCTTCATGTAAAACCAATTTGCAAGCAGTTGTGCCCAAACCCACAAAGCTCATGGGTCCCACCATCCAGCAGGGGGGGCTTGTATGTTCAGTCAAGTTGATCAAATAAGTGTCCAGTCTATATTGTAGTTTCACATTCACCCCAATCGCAGCCCTTACATTCTACCATGCCCCCTATTCCGCAGATTGTTCCCTAGGCTTAGAAAAGGGTCACAGTTGGATGAGAAGCAAAACAGTCTACTTTCTCTGGAGCTGTTGTCTTGGTCTCTAGTCAATTCTGGCTGTTTTCTTTCATGGGCTGCCAGCTTGTCCAGGCATAGCATTTCGATCCTACTAATGAAGCACACACAATTAGATATATAGGTATTTAAACAGTACTAATTGTTATGGTAGGTTACTTTGGTATAGACACAGATGTTTGGATGGTATGTTAATCCATGAATTACATTTTTTTCTGTTAAGTATGACAGGGTCTTCGTGTGGTTTATAACATCTCCTAACCATTAGAGGATGTAAGCTTGTGGCATCAGCCGTGGGTTATTCCTCCAAGGAGAGAGCTAATAGCCAATTAGATTTGGGATATACAGACATATGGCTGCCACTGCTGCACAGTATTTCCAGGCAGATGAGGTGTAGCTGGTGCTGACGGAGGAGTCTTGCTTGACTCAAGGAGACCTATATTTGCTTTATTGGTTTAGTGGCCTTTGGTAACACTCTCTGGCATTCCAGAGACCATCTGTATACTTGCAAGTGCGGTCTCCATACATCTTTCCCATGTTTATATCAGGTCTTCAACAGCAGGGCCTTATCGCCTCTCTTCCTGCAGATATCCCAGTTTGGAGGCAAGGAGCCTTTACCTTTTGTGGGGGCTTGGATCCCCTGGCCAACATCTCCTTGGTAGAATAATCCATTGTTGATGTCAGAGCTCCTGTATTAATATATTTTGCTTAAGTGCATAGCTTAAGGAGACTTTAGCATTATATTTGGTTCTGAATAGAGAATAATCCTTTTCACAGTTTCTATGTCCATTAGTCAATTAAAGAAGGCAGTTTTACTGATTTTACAAGAGAATACCTCTATAACAGCTGGCTCCAATCTACAGCTGGAGAACGACCTCATCATCATCATATTTCTCCTTATTCTATGGGGGGGAGTTAAGAAAGTCTCTTGTATTAAAACCTTTGCAGCACCTAGAAGGTAAGCTTCGTTAGGAATCATTAAAAATAGTTGTTACTAGTAGGATCCACAGAGGGGCCTGATGTCTGCAGCAATCTGAGGCATTTCTTCCCTTCAATGCCCAGAGGAGTCAATCCTTCTGCTGGCACTTTCTGGTACATCCTACTCACTGCAAAGCTGCATTTTCTTTCTCAGCCATTAAGTTGGTGATACTCTGGCCTGTTGGAACATACAAATCCTTTCCCATAGTTAGTTTTAAGATTTGGGTTGCAAGGTTTTTTGACAAAAAGTTTTCATATCTATCTATATCCCCCTTTTTTATTTAAGGTTTTTATTTTTGACCCATGAGTCTCAAAAAAGCAGTTGTTTTATACATACCTATAGGGTGGAATCAAGGCACAGATTTCATCAAGTTCACCCATGCTGTTTTGGGTTACTGTATGTGATTAACTTGGGAAACAAAGTTTATTTTTGAGTTAAATCATCCTATAGGTGAAAGAGATTGCTACCAGGTGATACTATATGACAGCAAAATTATAGAGAACATTTGTTTATACCAATCCCAAAGTAATTGTTATACAGATTTTAGTTAAAGCTAATGTGGACAAGAGCAATTTATATCACCAATTAACTCAGATGCATTACCGTTTTTATCAGCCTTCAAACCAATGTTGTCCAATATGCACATATTTACTTTTACTAAGTCCTAAAACACCATGTATCCTGTAGACAGAGTCTGGGCAAAACTGGATACTTGTTGAACTCACGTCAATTAAACATGCACCAATCGAATATACACCCGTGTCCCTCTCCCACCCCTCCCACCCCTCCCGAGTCACCATTTCAGTCAGCCTTCTGATGCAATCTTTCTGTTGTTGTTCTTTTAATATGCATCCCTCTCCACAAGAAATATTTATAACTGGGTTATTGGTACTAGCGTCCACATATGAGAGATACCATTTGTCGTTTGTTTTTCTGGGACTGTGTTACTTCACTTAACATGATGTCTTCAAGCTCCATCCATTTACCTGCAAAGTTCATGATGTTGTCTTTCTTTACTGCTGCATAGAATTCCATTGTGTACATGTACCACATTTTCTCTATCCACTCGTCAGTTGAGGGGCATTTGGGTTGATTCCAGTTTTTTGCTATTGTGAACAGAGCGGCAATAAATATAGCTGTGCATGTATCTCTGCAGTAAGATGAGTCTTGTGGGTATATACCCAGGAGTGGTATGACTGGGTCAAATGGCAGGATCATTTTGAGTCTTCTAAGGGTTCTCCACACTGTTTTCCATAGTGGCTGCACAAGTTTACATTCCCACCAGCAATGGATGAGTGTTCCCCTTTCCCCACACCCTCTCCATCACTTGGCATAATTTGTTTTCTTGATCCTAGCCAGTCTTACTGGAGTAAGATGGTATCTTAAGGTGGTTTTAATTTGCATTTCCTTAATCATTAGCAATGTTGAACACGTCTTAAGGTGTTTCTCAGCCATCTCTAATTCCTCCTCTGTGAAGTCTCTGTTCAGATCTTTGCTCCATCTTCTGAGTGATTCATTTGTTTTCTTTCTTTGTTTTTTGAGTAGCTTGTATACTCTGGAAATTATTGCTTTGTCGGATGTATCTGCTGTGAAAGTTTCCTCCCATTCTGTGGGTTTTCTCTTCACTTCCTTTATTGTTTCCTTTGATGTACAGAAGCTTTTGAGTTTAATGAGTTCCCATTTGTCAATTGACGACCTTATTTCTTGTGCAGCTCAGCTGCTGTCTGATTTAAGAAGTCTTTTCCTACACTTACATCTTGTATTCTGCTGCCAAGTTTCTCTTCTATCACCTCCAGGAACTAGAGCTATTTCACATCTGGATATATTCTTTGTAACATACCAAGAATAGTCATGCCAATAAATTTTAGGAAACCACGTGAATATAGGTGATCTTAGAAATTGAATAAATGTTAAAAGAATAAAAACATTTTTTAGTTCGAGAATTTAAAGTAACTCTATTTGAAAAATATTAAATAAGCAATAAATTGATTTTTTGTCTTTTTGAGACAGGGTCTCCTCTAGGAGACAGCCCCAACTGTTCACTCTGTAGAACAGGCTGACCTTGAACTCACAAAGATCTGTCTGCCTCTGCCTCCCGAGTGCTAAGATTAAAGGTGTGCGCCTCCATACCTGGCAATAAACAGATTTTATCATTAGTTCACTAAGCCATTTAACCCTCCTTCCTTGAGAAATACTATACTGAGACAGTGATCATTTACTCTGGTTGTAGTATACTAGTCTAAACCACTATCACTGCACATAGTCTCAGTGACCCACAAATTCATATGTACTTATTTCAGTTATATCTATAAATACAGTATTCTGCCCATGAACAATAGTTTCATTCTCTACCATTCAACTACATCAATGTGAACTAACTTCTGAAAACATTACAAGGAAAATCCCAGAAATTAGTTTGTTTTCAATTGCACAACATTCTTTGTATTGTTATGAAATCTCATAGTTTTCCATTCCATCCTGCCTAGAACATGAATTGTCCCTCTGTCCAATATATCCAGGCAGCATATGCTGCTTGTCTATTAGGTACATATTAGCCATATTGGTTGTCAGAACCATTGTTATTCTATCAAGTGCAAACTTTTTGAATTGCATATAATTGAAATTTGTAGCGATTTTCTGTGGAGATAAACACAGGGTGATATACCTAAATACAATTAAAAATTCACATTTTCTTTCTCTGCAAATAAACATGAATATTAATGTAGGTTTAGTACCTACATATGACTTGGTGTGCTTCCGTTTATTTCAATCTCCAGGCTGTGACAATATAGAATCACATTTCAATTTTAGCTTCACATATTTAATTTTTGATATATAACTATTTCTTTGGGAATGTCGTACAATGTATTTAGATCATATCTGTCCCCACTCTTAACCCAAACTATTGCCAGAAACTTCACACCATGTACTGTCTGAATGTCATGTCCTCTTTTTGTTAATAATTCTATGTGGCTAATTAGTGCTTCCTGTATACTCTTGGGTATGTGGCAATCTGCTAGAACATGTTGGACTTGCCAGGAGCCACATCCTTAAAGAAAACTGACTATACCTCTCCTAGAGGATATCACCTAACAATAGTTACTCAATTAGTGTTGAGACCTCATAAGGCCCTCCCAAATACAGAATAGAAAGCTGACTGATTAATCTTGTGCAGGTTTTATGCTGATAATCATAGCCACTGTATCTTGACTGTCCAGTAGTGTCCAGAAGTCGTGGTTTCATAGAAGTACTCTTCAACATCTGGCTTTTAACATCTGTTTGGTCATCTTCTTCAATGTAACATGAACTGTGAGGTGAGGTGGTTTCATGTAGATGTCACATTAATGGCTCAAGATTTCATTATCACTGATTCTATGCATGATAACGGGATGTGAATCCCGGTCAGTTTACCACTATTAAACCAACCTTCTCTGATGAGGTCTGAGTGCTACACTAAAGTATCTAAAATAAGTATTTAGGGGGATAATTAATACAGTGTCCAGTTTTCAGAGTACTATTAGTAGATAATAGCCAAAGGCTTATGACCAGCCATATTGTCTTGGTCTAGTTTACAGTAAAATAAATGAGTTGTCCTGACAAAGGCATTAAATGCCATTAGAAAGCATCTAGTTATCCCTAAGATATTTTTGCCCTTCTTATACCAATGGACATATATTTGGGGGTGGTCATTATCAGTTTGCAGAATTCACACCTGGATAATGCTATTTATGACTTTATTCCCCCTGTAACACATATTAAAATTTAGACATTAGGAAATGAGCCAGTAAGCTACCTTCCTTCATATTTTTAGTGTACATATCAGTGGACTTGCTGCTATTGTTTTCTGAAAAAAAAATTCTTCTTTCACCTTCATATTTGAAGAATTGTTTCTGTCACGAATGTGGTGGCATATTTGTACTTAATTTTTCATTAGTTCTCAGATATAATCCTGTCTCTTCAACTTTTGCTTTTCATGAGAAGTAAGACTTAATTTTCATTTACTTGCATCCTATGTAAAATTTTATCCTTGGATATTTTCTATTTATGTTTGTTTTTCTGTGATTTGACTGTGATCTACCTTCACATAAATTTTTTTGTATTGATCCTGCTTCATGCTTGTTTAACTTATTGTGTATACTAACTACTGTCCTTTTTAAAAATAGAAAATATTCCAGTTCGTTTCAAATACAACTTTCTCTCACTCTCTGCTCCTTCTCTCCCAAATGTTTAAATTATCAATATTTTATACATTTCACTCTTTTTCATGTCTTTCTTTTAGACTTTCTAAAGAACTCTAAAAATTCATCTTCGGCCTTAATGTTTCAATGATTTGTACATCATTATCTCTCTTATGCTTTGTTCCTTAAACTATTAAATTGAATTTTTAATTTTAGTGGTATGTTTATGCCCATATTTTCCATCATTTTCCCACCCAAATTTTCACTTTTTTGAAACAAGTGGTCATTTATTTTCTATTACAATTTTAATCAGTTATATTCAAGTCCCTGTAAGTCCCTATTTAAGAGCACCAATATCTGGGCCATCTAATGGACTATCTTTTTTCAAGTTTGTGTTTGGCCATTTGTTCAAAATCCATGGCATTCTTGATATAGTTGTATAAAAATTAGGTGTTAGTCAATTAAAGAAGGAAGTTTTCCCAGTTTTATAAGAGATTATCTCTATGACAGTTGGCTCCAATTTGCAGTTAGAGAACGACCTCATCATCATCATATTCCTCCTTGTTCTATGAAGGGGAGGTAAGAAAGTCTCTCATATTAAAACTTTGTGGCACCAAGAAGGTAAGTTTCATTAGGTCTCATTATAAATAGGTGTTACAAGTAGGATCCACAGAGGGGTTTGATGCCTGTAGCACTCTGAGGCTTTTCTTCCTTTCAATATTCATATAGGCCAACCTTTCTGCTGGCACTTCCTGGTACATCCTACACAATGCAAAGCTGTGTCTTTTCTTTCTCAGCCTTTAAGTGGGTGACATTTTGACCTGTGGGAACATACAAATCTTTTCCCGTAGGTAGTTTTAAGATTTGAGTTGCAAAGTTTTTGACAAAAAGGTTTCATATATCCGTATCCCTCCTTTTTATTTTAGGATTTTGCCTTGAGTCAAGCAAGACTCCTCTGTCAGCACCAGCTACACCTCACCTGCCTGGAAATACTGTGCAGCAGTGGCAGCCATATGCCGGTATATCCCAAACCTAATTGGCCATTAGCTCTCTCCTTGGAGGAATAACCCACAGCTGATGCCACAAGCTTACATCTTCTATTAGTTAGGAGATGTTATAAGCCACAGTCCTGTCATATTTTACAGAAAAAACGTAATACATGGATTAACATACCATCCAAACATCTGTGTCTATACCAAAGTAACCTACCATAACAATTAGTACTGTTTAAATACCTATATATCTAATTGCTTATGCTTCATTAGTAGTATTGAAGGTTATTCCTGGACAAACTGTCAGCTCATGAAAGGAAACAGACAGAATTGACTAGAGTCCAAAACAACAGCTCCAGAGAAAGTAGACTGTTTTGCTTCTTGTCCACCTCTGCCCCTTTTCTAAGCCCAGGGAACAATCTGCAGAAGAGGGGGCGTGGTAAAATGTAAAGGCTGCGATTGGGGTAAATGTTGAAACTACAGCAATGTAGATGGGAGACTTATTTGATCAACTTGATCGAACATACAAGACCCCCAGCTGGATGGTGGGACCCTTGGGCTGTGTGGGTTTTGGCACAACTGCTTGCAAATTGGTTTTACATGAAGGATGCTTGTACTCATAAATTATTACTTATTGTTAAAAAATGGAAAAAAATAAAAAAGTAATAGAAGAGAGAAAATTAGGTGTTGATAAGCATGTATATCTTTCTAGTAGGATAAAGAGTTCTGTGGGTATATTTCTCATGTATCTTTATTTATTGCTGCTCTTTTCAAAATATGAATGAAATTTAAAAATTCTAGATGATTATCAACAAAAGAATGAATAATGAAAATTGGGCACCTATATACAATAAAATTTTATTCGGTTTTAAGGAGAAAAGTTATATCATGAAATTCGAAGGAAAATGAATGTAAGTAGAAAATAACTATATTAAGCAAGTAATTCAGATACACAAAGAGAAAAACAAAAAGGGGAGAGATGGTTCTGTGAATAAATCGCTTCTCTGGAAGATCTGAAATTCAGATCCCCAGAACAAACATAAAGCCCAATGTGTGTCAATCAAATTCCAGAGACTCTAAATGAGATGTGAGGATGAGACAGTAGAAACCCCAGAACCTCAGGGTCTAGATATCCTGGCATTTGAATCGGGGAACAAGAAACTCTGCCTCAACCATGGTGGAAGAAGAGGATTGAGTTTCTCAAGGCTATCCTCTGACCTACACAAGTATGCCATGGCATGTGCATATCCTCATATTCGCTCGCACAAATCATGAATACACATACATACTATACATACATACATAATAAATGTTTTCATCATAAATACACATTAAAATATTTTTGCTCATTAGCAGATCCTAACCACTTATTGTTGCATGCACATATCCAGATGGGTTTAAACATGGATGAAGGGCAAAACACTAGGAAGGTGCCCATATGACTGGAGAAAAATGAGAGCATATTGAAGGGAGTTGGGGCTCAAGCTGATGGTGCTGTGGTGCAGATGATGCAGTGGGATCAGTGCTACTGATTGAGAGCACAAGGATGTAGAAAAGAAGGTGAACCTGACACAACTCCAGTCCTGGAACACTAGACTGCACAGCCAATGTAGAGGAACTGGTCAGTGGGAAGCAGAGTGAGTGAGCAGGTGGAAGCTTTGTGGTGAATTGACCTGGTTGTTACCTATACAGTTTCTGGAGAACCTTAAGAATAGAAAAAGAAAAGTGAGCAATATGCAGTGGGCTGCATCTTGGTCTCCATCCTGGCTCCTGCCATGGTACAGGTGAACCCATAACCCAATGAAGAAGTTGATCAGCAGCCCTGAGACCCACACTATGCCCTGGCTCTACCTTGCCTCCCATCTTGGCTTCCAGAGGAGTACAACTGCATGCAGGCATGGGCCCGAGTTCCACTTCAGCTCCCATATCAGCATCTAGAGGAGTTCAGCCAAGTCCAAATGTGGGTCCCAGATCCAGCTCAGCCACAGGAAATGCAAGTGAACCCTGGGATTCATAGGAGAAGCAGATCAGTGACACCAAGGTAGCACCCTGTTTGCTGGCATGCAGACCAAATAAAATCACCCCATCACTACAGAAGTTAACAGAAGAGAGAGCAAACCTGCCTCTCTGGTTGATATGTGGAATGAACAGTCCTCCATATTAACATTTGAGGTTAGTACCAGAATCCAAATAACAAAATAAATCCACATGCTAAAATGAAAAAAACAACATGGGAAAAGCTCATAATAAATCCACATCAAGCTCTATTACTCCTACAGAAGATTTCTACAAGAAGATCTCCCTGGAAAGAAACCAAGACATGGAGCTTAGAAGAGCAATCATAGACATATTGAAAGAAATCAAAGAATATAAGGAACAAATCAGAGAACTGAAGGGAGAGAATGAAAAACTCAGGAAGATATTAAAGGGAGAAAATGACAAACTCCAGAAGGAAGTGGAAACACTGAAAAGATCCATGCTAAAATCTGACTAACAAAGCAACGGACTACAAGAAGAGAATGGCAAGCTCCAAAAGGAAGTGGAAATAATAAAGAAATCACAATCACAGGATGAAATGTAAAAGGAAATTGAACACTCACCCAATCAACAGGAAAGTATGGAAGAAAGCATGAAAAGTAGAATGGATGTAGCAGCAAAAAGAATGGAGGGTTTCCCAAGACCACCTAAAGCACAGGTAGGAGCTAGGTGTTTCAGCCAGGTGGATTGTTTGATTGGATTTCGTTGTCTTTGACTAGATTGACTTGTACGGCTGTGCGTGCAGAGTAGTCCTCCCAGCTGGTATAAAAGGTGGGTTTGTGTGAGTCTTGAGATCAGGGATTTCCCAAGACAACCTGAAGCACAGGTACTGGGGCCTGGGGTGCAAGCTAAACAGCAACCCCCCCCCCCCCCGGCCAACAGGGGTTGCTGAAGGAGTGTCCAAGTGGATTCTTTGAGAACCTTCAGAACAGAAGGGGAATATTGAGTTAGACTTCCAATAGAAAGCCTAAAGCTTAGACAAGTCAACACTCCATAAGCAAGTAGAAAAGGAGAAAAACAACTAAATCAAACAAACAAAAAAGGCATCTGAAGGAGGCAAGCAAAACACTCCTTCAACACAGTGAAAAGTCATTTGGGATTCACATTGGAATATAGGCAAAGAAAAAAACATATGCCAGGGTCACAAAGAAGAGACAACATAGGAAAGGTGCAGGATAATTCCACACCAAGCTCTACCAACCCTGTGGAAGATTCTTACAGTGGGATCCCCCAGGGGATGGCCCAGAACACAGTTATTAGAAATACAATTGTGAACATACTTAAAGTAGTCCAAGATTATGAAGAGCAAATCAAAGAATTAAGAAAAGAGAATGAAAAACTCAAGAAAGACTTAGAGAGAGAGAGAGAATGACAAACTCTGGAAGAAAGTGGAAACACTGAAGAGATCCTATGTTGAAAAAGATAAGGAAACCAACCAGCGAAGCAAAGAGCTACAGGAAGAGATTGAGAAGCTCCAAAAGGAAGTGGAAATACTAAAGAAATCAGAAGACAAAATAAAAAAGGAAATCAACACTCATCCAATCAAGAGGAAATGAATGGAAAAAGCCTCAGAAGCAGAATGGAGGAAGCAGAATAAAAAATATCAGACCTGGAAGATAACACGGAACAACTAAAAACCTAAAGTAAAGATTATGAAAAATTTAAAAATACACAAAAGTGGAACAACCAGGAACTGTGGGACACTATGAAAAGATCAAACCTCGGCATCAAAGGAAAAGAGGAAAGAGAAGAATCCCAAGAGAATGGTATTGATCAGATCTTCAACAGAATAATAGATGATAATTTCCCCAAACTAAAAAAAGACAAACCAATACAAATACAAGAAGCACATAGAACTCCAAACAGACAAGAACAGAAAAGAAACTCTCCACGCCATATCATAGTTAAAATGCTAGATGCCCAAAACAAAGAGAAAATTCTTAGAACCACAAGAGAAAAACAACAAGTGACCTATAAAGGGAAACCTATCAGAATTACAACTGACTTCTCAGTGCAAACTATGAAAGCAAGAAGAATGTGGAGCAAAGCATTTCCAGTGTTAAAGGACTATAGATGCCAATCAAGAATACTATACCCAGCAAAAATGTTGATTTTATTTGAAGGAGAGAGAAAAACCTTCCATGACATAAACAAGATGAAAGAATACATGTCCAGAAAAGCAACCATTCAGACAATTCTTGAGGCAATTCAAAGAACAGAAGAAAGGAGCAACCATCCCCAGGCACCTAGAAAAAGAAATCAATAAAAGCATAACTGCAGAAGTGGAAAACTAAACCAAAACCACAAATGGCTAATAAGGTAAAAGGAAGCAACACAAACCTATCAGTCATAACCTTAAATATTAGTGGACTAAATTCCCCCAAAAAAGATAGACTGGGAGATTGGATTAGGAAACAGAACCAATCGATATGCTGTCTACAAGAAACACACCTTACCTTCAAGGATAGGCACCACCTTAAAGTGAAAGGATGGAAAATATATACCAAGCAAATGGTACCAAAAAGAAAGCAGGTGTTGCTATATTAATATCAGACAAAATAGACTTCAAAGTAAAAGAAATCAGAAAAGACAAAGAAGGCCATTAAATTTTTATCAAAGGAACAATTCACCAAGAAGATTGTACAATTATGAACATATATGCACCAAACTCTGATGCACCAAACTCTATAAAGACAATTCTTCAGGACCACAAGGCACAGATTAACCCCAGTACACTCATAGTAGGGGAATTCAATACCCCACTGAACCCTTTGGACAGGTCAACAGGACAAAGAATAAACAGAGAGACATCTGAACTGAACGATATGATACACCAAATGGACCTCACAGATATCTACCAAATATTCCACCCTAATACCAGAGAATACACTTTCTACTCAGCACCCCACAGAACATTCTCCAAAATCGACCACCTACTGGGAGACAGAAGAAACCTCCACAAATACAAAACAATTGAAATAATTGCATGCATTCTATCAGACCACAAATCAATAAAGCTCAAGATCAACACCAGGATAAGCTCTACTATCTACAAGAACACAAGGAGACTAAACAACACACTTTTGAATAATGAATGGGTCAAGGAAGCAATAAAGAAAGAAATAAAAGCATTCCTGGAACTGAATGACAATGATAATACAACGCAACAAAACCTATGGGATACTTTAAAAGCAGTCCTAAGAGGTAAGTTTATAGACCCGGGTGCCTACATTAGAAAAACAGAAAGACCACAAGTGAATGAACTAACACTGCAGCTAAAAACAATTGACAGGCTTAAAGTCCTAGAGGGAATTGGATTGGAGTGATCATTCCTCAATGTAATCAAAGCCATATATGGGAAACCCACAGCCAATATCATCCTAAATGGAAATGACAGAAACATTCGAGTTAAAGGGAGGGACTCAGAAAGGCTGCCCCCTGTCACCACTCCTGTTCAATATAGTGCTGGAAATACTTTCTAGGGCAATAAGGCAAGAAAAGGAAATTAAAGGAGTACTAATTGGAAAAGAGGAAGCTATCCCTTTTTGCTGATGATACTATTGTTTACTCAGGCGATGCTAAAAACTCCACCAGAAAACTCCTAGAAACGAGTAAGAGCTGCAGAAAAGTGGTAGGATACCAAATTTACCTAGAAAAATCAGTAGCATTTCTTTACACCAACAACAAGCAACTAAAGAAGGAATGCAAGGAGAAATTCCCACTCACAATAGCCTCAAAAACAATAAAATACCTAGGAACAAACCTAACGAAAGGCACCAAAGATCTCTACAACAACAACAAAAAAAATTAAACCCCTGAAGAAAGAAATTGAAGAAGACATCAGAAGATGGAAAAACCTCCCATGCTCATGGATTGGGAAAATTAATATATTAAAAATGTTCTTTCTACCCAAACTCTTATACAGATTTAATGCAATCCCAATTAAAATCCCCAAGAGTTTCTTCACAGGTTTGGGGAAAAAAAGTCCTTAATTTCATTTGGAAAGACAAAAGACCTTGTATAGCCAAAACAACCCTGATCGAAAAGAGCAATACAGGGGGGATCTCTATACGAGAATTCAAACTATACTACACGGCTATAGTCATAAAAACAGCTTGGTACTGCACAACAGACCTGTTGACAAATGGAACAAAACTGAAGATCCAAACCTAAGCACATACAATTTCAGCCACCTCATATTTCACAAGGGGGCCAAGAAGGATTCATTCCTCCACAATGGAGGAAAGAAAGCATCTTCAGCAATTGGTGTGGGCAAAACTGGATCACTGCTTGTAGAAGAATGAAATTAAAAACCTTATCTCTTGCCCTGTACAAAAGTCAACTCCAGATGGATCAAAGACCTCAACATGAAACCCCAAACTCTGGAGGTGATAGAAGAAAAAGTTGGCAGCAGCCTACAAGACATACGCATAGAAAAAATTCTTCCTAAATCAGTCAGCAGCTGCACAAGAATTAAGGTTGACAATTGACAAAGGGACCTCATTAAACTCAAAAGCTTCTGTACATCCAAAGAAACAATAAAGGAAGTGAAGAGAAAACCCACAGAGTGGGAGGAAGCCTTCACCCCACATACATCTGACAAAGCATTGATTTCCAGAATATATAAACAACTCAAAAAACAAAGAAGAATAAAAAACAATGAATCACTCAAAAGATGGAGCAAAGAGCTGAACACAGACTTCACAAGTGAGGAATTAGAGATGGCAGAGAAAATCTTAAAAAGTGTTCAACATCACTAATAATTAGGGAAATGCAAATTAAAACCACTTTAATATATCATATTACTCCAATAAGACTGGATAAGATCAAGAAAACCAATGATACCAAGTGCTGGAGAGGTTGTGGGGAAAGGGGAACACTCATCCATTGCTGGTGGGAATATAAACTTGTACAGCCACTATGGAAAGCAGTGTGGAGAACCATTCAAAGACTCAAAATGAGCTTACCACCTGACCCAGTCTTACCAGTCCTGGGTATATACCCAAAAGACTCATCTTACTGCAGAGATACACGCACAACTATATTTATTGCAGCTCTGTTCACAATAGCAAAAAGCTGGAACCAACCCAAATGCCCCTCAACTGACGAGTGGATAGAGAAATGTGGTACATCTACACAATGGAGTTCCATGCAGCAGTAAAAAAAATGAACTTTGCAGGTAAATGGTTGGAATTAGAAGATATTATGTTAAGTGATGTAACAAAGTCCCAGAAAAACAAATGATGAATGGTATCCCTCATTAGTGGTTGCTAGTGCCAATAACCCAGTTGTATATATTTCTTGTTGGGAGTGATGCATATTGGAAAGATCAACTACCAACAACATAAAATACTGCATCAAAGAACTGACTGAAAAGGTGAATCTGGTGGGATGGGGGTTGGGAGGGGGACATGGGTCTATATTTGATTTGTAACATAATCTTGTACAAATATATATATATATATATAACAATAAA
>VZQC01010503.1:301214-311725 GCA_009823505.1 Rhizomys pruinosus
TATGTGTGTGTGTGTGTGTGTGTGTTTGTGTGTGTGTGTGTGTGTGAGAGAGAGAGAGAGAGAGAGAGAGAGAGAGAGAGAGAGAGAGAGAGAGAGAGATTTATATTGGCATATTTTGGAGCAATACAAATTGGAGGAAACAACAATAGCATAAGGACTGGGTCAAAGAACTGATTCAAATAGTTAATTACTGACCCAAACAATAGATGTGTGCAGAGAAAATCTTTAAAAAGACTGAGAAAAAGATGCAAGACATGTATGGCAGAATGCATTAACTGGGGTGGGGTAGGGGGCATGGAAAGGGGAATGTGTCTAAATTGCACTGAGAAATGATGTATGAAATACACAAAACATCAATAATTTGTGAATGCTAGTACCAAATCCCCCAATTGAAAGACAAAGTGAGCAATGTTATGGTAATATCTCTTTCTATCTGAAAACAACTCTAATATTATAAGGTGAATCTCTTAATGAGCCCTAGAGTTAACTTACCACATACTTTCCAACATGGTAATTAATGTATATGGGTGAAAAGTATATATCCATATTTTAGAGTAATATAAAATTAAAGGGAAAAATGAAAATTCCTAAACATATACTGGAGTTAACATACAGTGTATTCATAGAGGACATAACTCTGGTACATGTATGGCATTTATATAGGCATATTTTGGAGCAATACAATGGGGAAGGAACCACAACAACATAGGGACTGGGTCAAAGAATGAACTGATTTAGTTATATTCTGCCCAAAACAATGGACCTTTACAGAGAAAAACTTTAAAAAAGACTGAGCGAAAGATGATGGTCGTGTATGGCACAATGCATGGTCTGGGGTGGGGTGGGGGAAAGGGAAAGGGGAATGTGCCTAAATTGAACTGAAAAATGATGTTTGAAATACACAAAACATCAATAAAGTAATATTTAAAAAAGTAGAGTAGGCTGTCAAGTGAACCTCACTGCTGATCTCTGGTATCCCACAGATTAGATCCAGCATGAGGCTGATGACCCTCATGATTCTTAAGTAGTTCTTCAAGCATTTTTTTTATTTTTTTGCGTGTATGAATGTACTGTCTGCATGTCGTGCAATGCTGTGGATGTCAGAAGAGGGCGTCGGATTCCCCTGGAACTGGAGTTAAATACGGTTCTCAGCCGTCATGTGGGTGCTGGGGATCGAACCCGGGTCCTCTGCAAGAGCAGTTGGCGCTCTTAACCACTTGGCCATCTCTCCAGCCCCACTTCAGGCATTTATACAAACACCTAGAAAAGGTTTAGTAGTGAGTTTACAAAACATTATAAGAGGAGAAAACCTAAAATTGAGAGAAGCATTAAATGGATAATTTCATCAGTACCGGTTAGTCAGTAGAATAATTATATATGCCCCACAGAGAATAAGATATATCTGAGATATTTAGAACAGAAAAATAAATAAATAAAACAAAAAAATTAAAAAATGTAAATTCCTTCTTGAAAAAAATAATAGCACATTAAGAAGGAAACTAGTGTCTGAAGGATACAAGCTCAGAGGAAATGGACAAACAAAGCAATTTTCTATCATGCTTAGACGGTTATGTGTGGGAAGATCCAGTTTGAATTAGGGGCTAGTTCTCACAGAGCACCCCTCAGGGCACCATGTGGGAGTCATGGGCCTCCTCTGACTCCACCCCAAAAGGGAGCAAGCAACGTGGCCCAGGTACATGATGCTAGGCAGAACAGCAGTATACAGTGGTGCAAAACTGGGGGTCTGTGATTGGCTCTGGGAGCTGATGACATTTTTCTTATAAAAGTGACTTGCAGCAGGCAATAAATAGAATTCTCCATTACCATATAAAAAGATAAAAATAAAGGGAGTTGGATATGAAAGACAGCATGACAAAATGGAAAGGGAGAATATGTGGGGCAAAAGAGGGATATAGGGAGATGAAGCAGGGGGAGTCAGCCAAAATTGAAGATGTACAACATCCCTACATGGAAATCTATCAGTTTGTAAACATTTAAAATGTAAAAATGAAAGAGAGAGAGAGAGAGAGAGAGAGAGAGAGAGAGAGATTAAGGCGTTATATGTGAAAATCCAAATGTGCTGATGTTGATGTCTTGTGTATTGTCAGAGGCTCTTTACTATGAGACGACCTAATTAGTATCATGTTTCAGGTACCAAAACATCTATTATAATTGCTTATCTCTTGTTACAACAGCTAGTTTAAAAGTAGGAAAAGAACTCATAGTGAAATATATGCAGTGTGTCGGTCTCATGTTCCAGTAGCTTTCCATTTTCTAGAAATTTTTGATTTTCAAATGCTGCACAATTGGGGATTCCTGAAATCCGTACTTTGTCTCTATATGGCCAAGCATCTTATTTTTATTCCCTTTACTGTGAATTGACAAATGTAATGGAGGGAAAATCAAAATATATTAGTCTAAAATTAACTCCTTATCTCAATTTCTATTCCTTCTCTCTAGTTACTTGGATTTTTAAAACCAAAATTCATTGATTTCCAATATTTTCCTACTGTGGAGTCATATCATCAGTCCTCTTAGGAGGAGACAGACACACACGTTTATTGAATCTAAACCCAAAGTAACTGGTTGCTTTAGTTGATGGAACTTCCATTACAAAAGAGATAAGTTTTCAGGGTTATAGATTTGTCAAATTTTTTTTCTCTTTTTGCTTAATATGAATCTCTGTTTTTTTTTCCAAAAATATAATTACTCATATTCTGTTATGGCTCATTTCTTCTTTGAGATCCATAATTATTAGACTTCAATTATTTCTAACTTCAAACACATTTGTTTTGTAAATTCACAAGTGGTTTATTTAAAAAACTATATTTTTATGATCCAGAAAACAAAGCATACCAAATGCTGGAGAGGTTGTGTGGAAAAGGGAACAATCATCCACTGCTGGTGGGAATGCAGACTCCTGCAAACCCTATGGAAAGCAGTGTGGAGAACTCTCAAGAAACTGAAAATGAGCCTACCACCTGACTCAGTCACACCACTCCTGGGTATATATCCACAAGACTCATCCTATCTCTGTTTATTGCAGCTCTCTTCCCAACAGCAAAGAGCTGGAAGCAACCCAAGTGTCCCTCAACTGACAAGTGGATAGGAAAAATGTGGTGAATCTACACAATGGTTTTCTATACAGTAGTAAAGAAAGATGACATCATGAACTTCGCAGGTAAATGGACAGAACTTGGAGCCATTATGCAAAGTGAAGTAACACAGTCCCAGAAAAACAAATGACAAATGATACCCCTCATTTTTGGATGCTAGCAACAAATCTTTATTTGAAAGTCAAGCTGAGCAAAGTTAGTGTTATATTTCTTTTTACCTGAGGGCAACTATGCTGTTATAATGTGAATCCCTTGGCGGGTTCCAGAATGAAACTGACCACTTATTTTCAGACTTTGTAATTGTGGTATACGGGTGGAGGGTATGTATTCATATATTAGAGTAATATAAAATTAAAGGGAAATGTGAACTCCTAAACATATTTTGGATTTAGCATAGCTTATTTTCAAAGGTCATAATTTTGGTATATATTTGACGTATACATAAGCACAATTTGGAGTAATACAAACGGGAGGGAACAACAATGACAAGGGGAATGGATCAAAGAACTGGCTGAAACAGTTAACTTCTGCCCCAAACAATAGACATATGCAGAGAAAATCTTTAAAAAGACTGAGTGGCCAGGTTGCTTTGTTTTCTCCATTCTCCAGCGCTTCCACCAACCGGATGCTGCCTTCCCACTGTCTCATTTCCCCAAAGGTGAAATTTGTACTAGCATCACTCGTGATTAAATGTATTCACAACACCTGGTGCAGTCCCATAACACTCGAGACAAGACCTCCACTCACATCCTCCCCTTTTCACCTGCAGGTTTACAGTCTTTCAATCCTTGTTTGTAAAATCTGTGTGGTTATCTCTGGTGCCAGAATAAACCAAATCCTCTCAAAAAGAAAAAGAAAAAAGACTGAGAAAAAGATGCAAGACATGTATGGCAGAATGCATGAACTGAAGTGTGGTGGGGGAACATGGAAAAGAAAATGTGTTTAAATTGGACTAAGAAATGTTGCATCAAATACACAAAACACCAATAAAATATCTTATTAAAAAATAAAAAAAATACTTTACATCTGTTTGACTCTGATATTTATTCATATACTTTCATGGTTTTCCAGAAGATTAATTTATCTCTTGTTGATAATGGTTTTCTACTACCTTAACATTTAATATATTTTCATTCTGATGTTTTCAAATGAAAATTTATTAACATTAGCTATGTCTCTGGTGATAGTAATTGTTCTTTATTTTAATTAAGAATGGTTTCCCTCATTTGTGGATGCTAACAACAAATCTCCAGGTGGAAAGGCAAGATGAACAACATTATTGTTATATTTTATCTGAAAGCAACTCTGTTGTTATAATATAAATCCCTTAACAGGCTCTAGAATCAACCTACCACTTATTTTTTAAAAAAGATAAATTAGTATAAATTGACCATTAAATATTACCTCCATGTTTTTATTTCATAACTTTATATATATATATTTATAAATTTTATTGAGCTTTTTAAATTTCATACAACAGTTCTAAATACAATTTAGATCCTCTCCCCCATCAATGCCCCTCCAGTCATCCACAGACTTCATGTATTCCACCATACATGCTAAGTCCTATCCAGTCAAGGATTTGCCCCATCTAAATTTCTGTATTTTTCTTAAAGATTGAAAGTTAGAACTGTTTTTAAAATTATTATGCATACTGAGCTGCCAAAAAGCATAGAGGTATATGCAGGATAAAATGGAAAAACTGAATATTATGGACCTATAAATTGATGTATACTTTAAAAAATATTTATTATTTATTATATGTATTGAGTGTACTGTCTGCATGTAGGTTGGTGCAAATGTGTCATGCAATGCTTCGGGTGTCAGAAGAGGGTGTCGGATTCCCCTGGAACTGGAGTTAAAGACAGTTCTTACCTGCCATGTGGGTGCTGGGAATTGAACCCAGGTCCTCTGCAAGAGCAGTAGGTGCTCTTATCCACTGAGCCATCTCTCCAACCCCAAATTGATGTATAATTTTTAAATGCTGGATGTAATAAAAACTGTAGAAGGAATAAAACACAAATGTTTCTTAGAAAAAAAAGAAAAAAGACCATTAGTCATAATGAACATGTTTTCATTTATAATGCTATGCTCTCAGTAAATAAATTAAAGACAAATTTCTTTTCTGTTTTTTTTTCTTTTTTCTGTTTTATTTTATTTTTTATTATCAATACTTTTATTTTATTTTATATTATTCCAAAATATGCATATATACACTCCATACATAAGTCAAAATTAAAAATTCTGAAAATAAACTATAGGTTAATTCATAAGCACATTTAGAGATTCACATTTTAACAGTAAATTTGCATGCAGATATAAAATCCTGTAACTTTACATTCTTTTTTAAGAATATGACTACATGTCCTCCATCTATATATGATAATTACAATGTATGAGTATATGTGGTAAGATAATTCTAGAGCCCATTTATAGATTCATATTGTAATAGCATAGTTGCTTTCAGATACAATGAAATATAATAATAAAGTTGCTCAGTTTGCCCACCAACTGGGGATTTGGTGTTAGCATCCACAAATGAGAGAAACCATTCGCCATTTTTTTTCTGGGACTGTGTTACTTCACTTAGTATAATTGCTTCAAGTTCCATCCATTTACCAACAAAGCTCATGATGTCATCTTTCTTTACTGCTGCATAGAACTCCATTGTGTAGATGTATCACATTTTTGTTATCCAGTCCTCTGTTGAGGGGCATTTGGGTTGGATCCAGGTCGTTGCTATTGTGAAGAGAGCTACAATAAACATAGCTGTGTGTGCAACTTTGTGGTAGGATGCATCTTGTGGGTATTTACCCAGAATTGGTATGGCTGGATTAGGTGGTAGGCTCATTTTGATTTTTTAAGGGTTCTCCACACTGCTGTCCAAAGTGGTTGTACCAGTTTAGATTCCCACCAGTAGTGGATGAGTGTTCCCCTTTCCCCACAACCTCTCAAGCATTTGGTATCTTTTTGTTTTCTTGATCTTGGCTAGTCTTTTTGGAGTGAGATGATAACTTAGCCTGGTTTTAATTTGCATTTCCTTAATTATTAATGATGTTGAACACTTTTTAAGATGTTTCACAGCCAACTTCCTTACTGGGGAAGTCTCTGTTCAGCTCTTTACTCCATCTTTTGAGTAGGTCACTTGATTTCTTACTTCTTTGCTTTTTAAGTAGCTTGTATATTCTGGATGGTAATGCTTTGTCTGATGTATCTGTGGTGAAGGTTTCCTCCCACTCTGTGGGTTTTCTCTTCACGTCCTTGATTGTTTCTTTTGCTGCACAAAAGCTTCTGAGTTTGATGAGGTCCCACTTGTCAGCTGTTGTCCTTATTTCCTGTGAAGCTGCTGTTTGATTTAGAAAGTCTTTTCCTACACCTATGTCTTATAGGTTGCTGCCAGCTTTTTCTTCTATGACCTTCAGGGTTTCAGGTTTTAGGTTGAGATCTGTGGTGGTTTGAATGAGAGTGTCCCCCCATAGGCTTTAAGTATTCAGATGTTTTGTCTCCAGTTGGCCGCACTGTTCTTGGAGGTCTTAGAAGGTGTGGCTGTGCTGGAGGAAGTATGTCATTGGGGGTAGGCTTAGTGACTTTAACAAGCCTCACAGTCCTCTCTCTCTCTCTCTCTCTCTCTCTCTCTCTCTCTCTCTCTCCTGTGCTCATTGCAAGATGTGAACCTCGGCTTGCTGCTCCAGGCCAGGCCACCATGCCTCCAGCCACATTGGACTCTAATTCCCTGGAACCTTCAATTGTAAGCTCCAACAAACCATTCCTTTTATAAGTTCCCTTGGTCATGGTGGTTTATCACAGCATCAGAAATGTGACTAATACCGTTATTTGGTACCAGAGAGTGGGCTGTTGGCTGTGAAGAACCTGACCACATGGATGTTTGGAGAAATGTGGAAGACTCTGGTACTTTGATCTAGAAAAACTGTTGACTACTTTAAGCAGAGATTAATGGGGCATTCTAGTAGAAGCCTGGAACAAAGCTTTGCTGCAAAAAAAATGTAGTTTCAGAGTAAAATAAAGACATAGTCAGCAACTGGGATATTTGTTGTTGTTGTTGTTGTTGTTTTGCAACTGGGATTTTTTAAATTAATTAATTTATTTTTTCATCTGTATGAATGTACTGTCTGCATGTAGGTTTGTGCACCCGTGTTGTGCAATGCTGCGGAGGTCAGAGGAGGGTGTCGGATTCCCCTGGAACTGGAGTTCTCCTGGAATTGGAGTTACAGACTGTTCTCAGCCATGATGTGGGTGATGGAGATCGAACCCAGGTGCTCTGCAAGAGCAGTAGGTGCTCGTAACTGCTAGGCCATCTCTCCAGCCCCACAACTGGGGATATTTTGATAAAGAGTCTGGCAGGAGTTTGCCCACAGCCCAAATGCTTGCCTGATGCTAAGTTGAAAAGCAATGGACTAATGTCTTTGGTGGAGGATATTTCAAGACAGCCTAATGTGGAAATGGTGGTGTGGCTATTAATGGTGAATATTTTACAGATCTACAGTGAAGAAGAGCAGATAGGGCAGAAAGAAATGCAGAATGTAAAGTTTGGATCTGAAAACTGCACTAGGAAGATTAAAGGTGGGGCCAAGGCATGTGTAGGAAAGGCTCCCTTTTACAAGGAGATTAAAGTGATTAAGGAGGGGCCTAGCTATTTACAAGTAAACAAAGAAAAATGTGAGATTAAAGTGATTAAGGAGAGGCCTCAAGTAAACAGAAACTTTTCCTTCAGGGCAAGACCACACCCAGCTAATCTTCCAACTTTTGAAAGGAAAATACTGAAAGGATTTTCTGTTCCAAAAAGTCCAGGGCAGAGAAGAGTTGCAAATGTTGTTGAAATAGCCCACAGTCCATCCCAAACTTGCAGCCAAACTCAGCATTTTCATTCACGTAGTGCTGGCTTTAGAGGCATGTAATTTGCAAGAGTAAAGGGGTCATCAGTTCTTCCTTCATGGATTCAGAGAGCCACAGAGGCCAGGCAGAGGGCAGCAGGGGCGTCCTTGCATAAAGAAGGCCCTAGTAGACCATTGCATGAAGCTGTGAATGTGAAGTCTGGTTGGCAGTGGAGACCCAAGAAGACATTCGAGATGCCAGACCTGTGAAATATTTGCCAAGGAGAGTTGCATACAGGGAGTGGTACCAGCCTAAGAAAGAGATGTATGTTGCAAGCAAAACTGGAAGAGTTGAGCCATCTGAGCCCTTTGGAAGTCAAGTCCCAGAAGTTGCACATGGAGCTACTGAACTTGGTGTTTGCCCTGCTGGTTTTTGGTCTTGTTTTGGTCCAGTATTTCCACACTCTGCCTCTATTCTTCCCTTTTGGAATGGGAATGTGTATTCAGTTCCACTTTATGTTGGGAGTATATAATTTGCCTTTTGATTTTACAGGAGCTTACAGTTAAGAGATTGGCCTGTGTCTCAGAAGAGATTTTGGATGATAGATTTTTGAATAGAATTGCTATTGGTAAAGATTATGGGGACTTTTAAGGTTGGACTAAATGCATTTTGCATTTTATATGGCCTATGGGGGCCAGGGAGTGGAATGTGGTGGTTTGAATGATATTGTCCCCCATAGGATTTAAGTATTCAGACATTTTGTCTCCAGTTGGTGGCACTGTTTTTGGAGGTCTTAGAAGGTGTGGCTGTGCTGGAGGAAGTAAGTCATTGGGGGCAGGCTTAGTGAGTTTAACAAGCCTTGCTGTTCTCTCTCTCTCTCTCTCTCTCTCTCTCTCTCTCTCTCTCTCTCTCTCTCCTTCCTGTGCTCATTGAGATATGTGACCCTAGGCTTGCTGCTCCAGCCCTGGCCACCATGCTTCCCACCACAATCAACTCTAATTCCCTGGAATCGTCAATCGTAAGCTCAAACAAACTCTTCCTTTTATAAGTTCCATTGGTCATGGTGGTTTTTCACAGCAACAGAAAGTGACTAATTGCTTCCTGTGCTCAAGGTGAAATGTACCCCTCGGCTTGCTGCTCCAGCCCATCACCATGCTTCCTGCCACAATGGATTCTAATTCCCTGGAACCATCAATTGTAAGGTCAAATAAACTCTCCCTTTTATAAGTTCCCTTGGTCATGGTGGTTTATTACAGCAACAGAAAAATGACTAATACATTAAAGTATGATGTTTAGAGTTGGGGTCTTTGGAAGGTAATCAAAATATCCAGCCAAACTTGGCAGTGTCATTCACATGGTGCTGGGTTTAGAGGCATGAAGTTTGCAAGAGTGAAGGGGTTGTCAGTTCTTCCTCCACAGTTTCAGAGAGCCACAGAGGCCAAGCAGAGTTCAGCAGTAGTGTCCATGAATAAAGAAGGCCCTGATAGGCCACTGCATGAAGCTCTGAATGTGAATTCTGGTTGGCAGTGGAGGCCCCACGAAGACATCTGAGATGCCAGAGCTGTGAGATATTTGCCAAGGAGAGCTGCATACAGGGAGTGGTACCAGCCTATGAAAGAGACATATGTTGCAAGCAAAGCTGGAAGAGCTGAGCCATCTAACCCCTTTGGAAGTCAAGTCCTACAAGTTGCACATGGAGCTACTGGACTTGGTGTTTGCCCTGCTGGTTTTCAGTCTTGTTTTGGTCCAGTATTTCCTCACTATGCCTCTGTTCCTCCCTTTTGGAATGGAAATGTGTATTCAGTTCCACTGTATGTTGAGAGTATGTAACTTGCCTTTTGATTTTACAGGAGCTTACAGTTAAGAGATTGGCCTGTGTCTCAGAAGAGATTTTCGACTGTAAACTTTTGAACAGAATTGAGACTGGTAAAGACTATGGGGACTTTTAAGGATGGACTAAATGCATTTTGTACGTTATATAGTCATGAGCCTATGGGGGCCAGGGAGTTGAATGTGGTGGTTTGAATGAGAGCATCCCTCCATAGGCTTTAAGTATTCAGACATTTTGTCTCTAGCTGGTGGCACTGTTCTTGGAGGTCTTAGAAGGTGTGGCCGTGCTGGAGGAAGTACATCATTGGGGGTGGGCTCAGTGAGTTAAATAAGCCTCGTGGTCTCCAGTCTCTCTCTCTCTCTCTCTCTCTCTCTCTCTCTCTCTCTCTCTCTCTCTCCTTCCTGTGCTCATTGTGAGATGTGACCCTCAGCTTGCTGCTACAGCCCTTGTCACCATGCCTCCCACCACAATAGACTCTAAATTCCCTGGAACTGTCAATTGTAAGCTCTAATAAACTCTTCCTTTTAGAAATTCCCTTGGTCTTGGTGGTTTAACACAGCAACAGAAAAGTGACTAATACAAGATCTTTGATCCACTTGGAATTTACTTTTTAAAAAAAATTTTTATTATTATTTATTTCTGTATGTGTATGAATGTACTGTCTGCATGCAAGTTTGTGCACCCTTGTCATGCAATGCCGCAGAGGTCAGAAGAGGGTCTCGGATTCCCCT
>VZQC01010503.1:313382-418979 GCA_009823505.1 Rhizomys pruinosus
ATAAGTGTTCTATTTCCTTTTTCATTTCATCCTGTGATTTCCTTAATATATGCATTTCCTTTATGTGTTTCTCAATCTCTTCTTGGTGCTCCTTATTTCGTTGTTTGGCCTCCTTTTTCAGTGTTTCTACTTCCTTAATGTGTTTGTTTTTTTCTCTCTCTCGTTCTTTCTGGATTTGTCAATCTCTTCCTTTAGTTTGTTATTGTATCCCTCTATGTCCTTTTTGAGTTTTTCATTCTCTCTCTTTACTTCTCTGAATTCTTATTCATGTTCTTTAATTTCTTTGCATAGGTCTGCAATTATTCCTCTAAGGTCTGTTTCTGGGGTCACCTCCAGGGGGATCCGATTGCAGCTGTCTCCTACCGGGTTGGTAGAGCTTGGTGCGGAATTATCCTGCACCTTTCCCACGTTGTCTCTTCGTCCTCTCCCTGGCATGTGGGTTTCCCTTTTGTGATTCAAATCCCAAATGTCTTTTGAGTTTGTTGAAGGCTGAAAGCTTGTTTTATTTTGCTTGCCTCTTTCCAATGCCTTTTTTTCCCCTTCCTTCCCTCCTCATTGTTTATGGAGGGCTGACTTGTCTAGTTTTCAGGCTTTCAATTTTGTTTATATATTGGATACTGAAAGTCTCTTCCTTTCCTGTTCTGAATGTTCTCTTAATCCACTGGATACTCTATCTTCAATTCCAGATTTTGGCGGGGGGGAGGGTTTCCTAAGTTTGCCCATGCCCCAGTACCTTCCTGGATCATTGGTGGGCTGGTCCTGAGCTCTGCCCTGCTCAGGACCACAATATGGCATCTGCGCCTGACTCCAAAGCCAGGATCCCCTCCCACTTGTGACTATGGGGTGGGGGCAGGGCCACCCAACCAGGCAGCCACGCTTTGGCAGGATTTAGGAGTCAAGTCTAGGTCCACCAGTCACTGGCCCACTCTGCCACAACTCAGCAAATCAATTGTCCTGCACCCGTGGGTCAATGCCCTGAGTTTACCTTCCTGGAGCAGTGGTGGGCTGATCCTGAGCCCTGCCCTGCTCAGGATCACAATATGGCATCTGCGCCTGACTCCAAAGCCAGGATCCCCTCCCACTTGTGACTACGGGGTGGGGGCGGGGCCATCCAGCTGGGCAGCCATGCTTTGGCAGGATTTAGGAGTCAGGTCTAGGTCCGCCAGTCCCTGGCTCCCTCTGCCACAACTCAGCAAATCACTTGTTGTTGGTATAAAGAAAGGCCATTGATTTTTCTAGGTTAATTTTGTATCCTGCCACTGTGCTGAAGCTGTTAATCATTTCTAGGAGTTTTCTGGTGGAGTTTTTAGCATCACTTAAGTAAACAATCATAGGAATAGCTTGACTTCTTTTCCAATTAGTACACCTCTAATTTCCTTTTCTTGCCTTATTGCCGTAGCAAGTGTTTCAAGCACTATATGGAAGAGGAGTGGTGACAGGGGGCAGCCTTGCTGACTTCCTACCTTTAAAGGGAACGTTTCTTTCATTTCCCAATTTAGGATGAAATGGGCTGTGCGTTTCTTATATATGACTTTGATTACATTGTGGAATGATCTCTCCAATCCAATTCCTTCTAGGACTTTAAGCATGAAGGGATGCTGGATTTTGTCAAAAGCTTTTTCTGTGTCAATTGAGATGATGGTGTGGTTTTTGTCTTTCATTCCATTTATGTGTTTGATGATGTTTACTGATATTTATATGTTGAACCATCCCTGCATCTCTGGTATGAATCCAACTTGGTCTTGATGATCTTCTTGAGTGGGTCTGTATGAGATTTGCCAGGATCCTGTTTAGAATTTTGGCATCTGTGTTCATTAGGGAGACTCTGTATACTAATCTCATGCATTCTTTCAGAACACAGTGCAATAAAACTCAATATCAACACCAGGATAAACCCTACGACCTACAAGAACACATGGAGACTAAACAACACTCTCCTGAATAATGAACGGGTCAAGGAAGAAATAAAGAAAGAAATAAAAACATTCCTGGATCTGAATGACAATGATAATACAACACAGCAAAACCTATGGGACACTTTAAAAGCAGTCCTAAGAGGAAAGTTTATAGCTCTAAGTGGCTACATTAAAAAAACAGAAAGAGCACAAGTGAACGATCTAACACTCCAGCTAAAAGTACTTGAGAGACAACAACAAATGAACCCTAAATGCAGCAGACAAGAAGAAATAACAAAAATCAGAGCAGAGATCAATGAAATAGAAACAAAGAAANAAAAGTGAAAAATTAACTGAGAGAAAGACACAGGACAGTTATTGCAGAATGCATGATCTGGGATGGGGTGGGGTGGGGTGGGGGGAAGGGAAAGGGAAATATGCCTGAACTGAATTTGAAAATGATGTATGAAATACACAAAGCATCAATAAAAAATGAAAATTAAAAAAAAGAAAATAAAAAGACAATATTGTATACTTTCTCTGAATGTTGAATGTTTTCCCACTTAGCCCTATGCTCTGAATAATTTCTGACTTTGTGTGCACTGGTCAATATTTTATGATCGCTCCCTGGTATAGCATAAACCTATCATAATTAGGCTATTTCATATTCTGTACAATTAAATTATCTTCATTTGTTCTGTATGCGGTCTTACCATGGATGTCTTGATACACATATTCTGATGCTCTTGCTTAAGTAGTTCCATAGACTTATAGAAGTTGTTCAAGAAATTATGTGTATTCAGTTTGATTTTTATTTTATTTTACTTTATTTTATTTTGCAGAATAGCTAGAAGTATAATACAAGGAAAACATGTTCATGTAATACTCTGTAAGTTAGTATATTAGTGTGTATGTTAGTATGTTAGTTATATGATTCCTAAAAAGAAAATGACATATGGGGCTGGAGAGATGGCCTAGCGGTTAAGAGCGCTGACTGCTCTTGCAGAGGACCCGGGTTTGATCTCCAGCACCCACATGGTAGCTGAGAGCCATCTTTAACTCCAATTCCAGGGGAATCTGACACCCTCTTCTGACCTCCACAGCATTGCACGACATGGGTGCACAAACCTACATGCAGACAGTACATTCATACACATATGAAAAGAAATAAAAATTTAAAAAAAGAAAATGACATATTTTTCATATATAATTACTATGCTGTCATCAATGTTAGCAAGTTAAAATGAATTCATTACAGGTATCTAATCCTCAGACCTTATTCAGTTATAACAAATGTCCCAGGAAATTTTTTTATCTGCTTCAGAATCATATATTATATTTACTTATACTGCCTTTTTATTCTTCATCTTGAAAACGTTCCAATTTTCCTTGACTTTCATGACCTTGACATTTTTACAAAGTGTAGAACAATTAATTCGCAGAATATCTCTCAAGTTGAGTTTTGTGATGTTTCTTTGTGATTAGAGTAATGTTCTGTAGATTTAGCAGGGTCCTCACAAAAGTCAGGTTGCATAGCAACCGATGACAATGTAGTCTTGGAGAGTGATTGGATTTCATTAATATATACTGTAAACATATATGAGAGCATCACTTTCAACCCTATTAACACATACAGTTAATATGTTAATAAAATGTTTTTAAAAACTTCTCTTTACAAATCCCAAAACTATCAGAAAAACTTTGATTTAGTGACTTGCTCATTTAGTATTACCGGTGATACAGGCCATGCATTTTTGTATTGTCCTTACAATGTTTGTGTGAGTGAAGATTTCATCTTAAATGAACATGTGCTTCCTACTGAGTCCAGGGGGCCATGCTGCATCACTGTTTAATATGGCAATATACCCCAGGCACAGGTACTTGCTTGCCCAGATTTGCAGTCAGCTTCTTGTCCACAGGCTCAGATTCTTTTTGGTAGAAGCTGGAATTTAGAGACCAAGCTCTGTGTGCTAGTATGCTCCTTATTAGGGCACCATTACCTCTATTAGGACACCATTACCTCTATTCTTAATTAGAATTCTATTGTAATGCTGTAAGATTTAATCTATTTTTTCTTTGTGTATATGTGCAACTCTTCCCCCTCCTCTATTTATCTATCTATCTATCTATCTATCTATCTATCTATCTATTTATCTATCTTTTATATTTTTGGCATTCACTGTGTGTGTGTGTGTGTGTGTGTGTGTGTTTGACATGATGAGTATGTGCTGATGGAACACAGCTTGCAAGAGTGGATTCTCTCCTTCTACAGGTCAGGCTCTGGGGATCAAGCCCAAGTCATGAGGATTGGCAGCAAACACCCTTACCTGCTGAACCATTGCACCAGCCTCCTCTGGTTTGTGTGCTTTAGATAGGCTCTCACAGTAGTGCAGGCTGGCCGCTGACTGCTCCTCCTGGCCCTGCCTCTGGAGACAGGGAGTTGCAGGCACGTGACCCAGCTCTCATTGTTGCTTCCATGACTCTCCTGCATAAGAAGATTTTTTCCATCCTGGTGGAGCCCCAAACTCCATTATATTTTCTAAGAAGTGAGCAGATACAGGTTCTACTATAGAAGACCTAGTGACCTGAGCTTCATGAGGGTTAATGCTGGCCATTCTGATTTGAGGACCAATATAAAGTAGACAGACTAAATTAAGGGATAGACATTAAGAGGCCATGAAATGAGAAATAACAACATAGTTCCTAAGGAGATGCAGCAAAGGAAGCATGCCTTCAGACAAATGCTAATTTAAAATAAAATAAATTTGAATCAGAAATTTACATTAGAAATTGTGTTTCAGATGGGTGGGCAAGATGGCCCAGTGGGTAAGGGTCTGATGATCCAAGTTCAAATCTCAGAACCCACAGTGGAAAAAGAGACCTAATTCCCAAAACATATTCCAGTTTCCACATGTGTGCATTGGTATGGGCATGTCCATGTCCACACTTTCACACACACGCACACACACACACACACACACACATCGACATACCCACATGCATGCACGCTCACATGTGCACACAGATACACACATTTATACACACATACACACACAATAATAATGACGAACAAAAATAAAAAAGGAATTGTGTTTTTTTCTCCATTGTAACAACATCACAACACTTAAAACAAACAGCAAAGACAAAATAGTTTCATTTTCAAGAATTTCCCATTTTAAAAAGTGCAGAATGGAGAAAATGGAACTTAGAGCTCATAGTTAAGCTTCACTTACTTGGGCTTTGTTCTCTCTGACAGTAGTCATGAACTAATACATCCCATTTGATCACGCACACTACCCTGCCTTGGAGACTCAGTATTTTTATTCAGTTGTAATTTCTCCTACTGACTTGACTCCAACATCTACATGCTGGATGCAGAAACTCATATCATGGACATATATTCAGCATTTGTAAAGGTAGGTGATCTGGAGATAGAGACATTGATTTTTCAAATATCTTAGAAACCTGTTTCTTATATTCCATTCTTATATTTACACTGCATGAAGAATTCTAAAAAGTCTTAAACTTTTTCTCTTTTATCCCTTACCTGGAAAAATAATCCTATCATTATCCTTGACTCCAAATTTGCCAAGGGCACTTACAAATGCATCATACATTTATATATGCTTTTCCTTCAGTTTGGCCTGACATCACACAATCATTCAATGGATTCAATATTTATTGAGCACCTGTTATCTTCCAGGCAATGTTCCAAGTGCCAGAAGAGAGAGAATTATGGAGGAGTGTAATCCATCATGTAGAGATGAGATGTCCCGGGAGCTGAATCATGACTGCGTGCTGCCCTCCAGGAGATTACACTAATTCACGGAGGATAAAACTTACACATAAATAATTTTAGCAGAAGGGTTGGGTTAAGCACTGAGACAGACGACTGACTGAAAAGAAGAAAACTCGAGACAGATAGTGCCAGTGGGCTACTCCTTGGTGGGGACCAGAGGCAATGCCTGAGGAGCAGAGAGGTGGGTGGCCACATGGAGGGACCAGTATTTGGATAACGTCTACAGTATATTGACATTTCTCATGTTTCTTTCAAACATGTCTGCCTTTCTTTTTGTCACCTCACAACGTTTTACATTTACATCATGCGTCTTCGTCTCATCTCCCCCTCCTCTTGTTTCTCTCCTTCCTCTCTCAGTGTCTCTTCTCCCCTCTAAAAATCTCTTTGCTCTTTTTACTAATTTTGGTTTTATTTCATGTTTCATTGAGTTAAAGACACTGAGTTTGGGACTAACTGTAAGAGCCTGGTGGCCTCATCAGAGGGTGAACAACTGGATACCTACCCTTCTTTAGCATGAAGCATGGAATGTATTAGCCAAAATGGTTTTAAGTTCTGAAACAACAGAACAAAAGCTTTGCAGTGAGTAGGATGTAACAGAAAGTGCCAGCAGAAGGATTGACTCCTCTGCACATTGAAGGGAAGAAATGCCTCAGATTGCTGCAGACATCAGGCCCCTCTGTGGATCCTACTAGTAAAACTATTTTTAATGATTCCTAATGAAGCTTACCTTCTATGTGCTGCAAAGATTTTAATACAAGAGACTTTCTTAACTCCCCCCATAGAATAAAGAGAAATAAGAGGATGATGAGGTCATTCTCCAGCTGTAGATTGGAACCAGCTGTTATAGAAGTGTTCTCTTGTAAAATCAGTAAAACTGCCTTCTTTAATTGACTAATGGACATAGAAACTGTGAAAAGGATTATTTTCTATTCAGAACCAAATATAATGCTAAAGTCTCCTTAAGCTATGCACTTAAACAAAATATATCAATACAGGAGCTCTGACATCAACAATGGATTATTCTACCAAGGAGATGTTGGCCAGGGGATCCAAGCCCCCACAAATGGTAAAGGCTCCTTGCCTCCTAACTGGGATATCTGCAGGAAGAGAGGCAATAAGGCCCTGCTGTTGAAGACCTGATACAAACATGGAAAAGATGTATGGAGACCGCACTTGCAAGTATACAGATGGTCTCTGGGATGCCAGAGAGTGTTACCAAAGACCACTAAACCAATAAAGCAAATATAGGTCTCCTTGAGTCAAGCAAGACTCCTCCGTCAGCACCAGCTACACCTCATCTGCCTGGAAATACTGTGCAGCAGTGGCAGCCATATGTCTGTATATCCCAAATCTAATTGGCTATTGGCTCTCTCCTTGGAGGAATAACCCATGGCTGATGTCACAAGCTTACATCCTCTAATGGTTAGGAGATGTTATAAACCACACGAAGACCCTGCCATACTTGACAGAAGAAAATGTAGATCATGAATTGACATACCATCCAAACATCTGTGTCTATACCAAAGTAACCTACCATAACAATTAGTACTGTTTAAATACCCATATATCTAATTGTGTGTGCTTCATTAATAGGATCGAAAGGCTATATATTATACTGTTTAAATACCTAAATATCTAATTGCATGTGCTTCATTAGTAGGATCGAAAGGTTAAGCCTGTACAAGCTGGCAGCCCATGAAAGAAAACAGCCAGAACTGACTAGAGACCAAGACATCAGCTCCAGAGAAAGTAGAGTGTTTTGCTTCTCATCCACCTGTGCCCCTTTTCTAAGCCTAGGGAACAATCTGCGGAAGAGGGGGCATGGTAGAATGTAAGGGCTTCAATTGGGGTTAATGGTGAAACTACAACAATATAGACTGGACACTCCTTTGATCAACTTGATTGAACATACAAGCCCCCCCGGTGGATGGTGGGACCCATGAGCTGTGTGGGTTTGGGCACAACTGCTTGCAAATTGGTTTTACATGAAGGATGCTTGTACTGACAAATTATCACCTATTGTTAAAAAAATGAAAACAAAACAAAACAAAAAAGCAGAGAAAGATGCAGAAAACTTACGGCAGAATGCACGATCTGCGATGGGTAGGGGTGGGGTGGGGGGAAGGGAAGGGGATATATGCCTGAACTGAATTGGAAAATGATGTATGAAATACACAAAGCATCAATAAAAATAAATTAAAAAAAAGAAATTAATAATAGTCAAAGAAATGGGAGCTATTCAGGATTTTTGATGGATTTTTTTGAGCATTATGATAATGCTGGAATACATATAATCAATCTCTGTAGAAATATATTGGTATGTAAGGGGATATATGCACTATGTATTGTCCAGTGGGAGCAAGTAATTTGAATCTACATATAAGTATTTGAATAAACTGTGTTATTATTTAAAAAAAAATGTCAAGTAGATAAGGCACCTAGGGCAGCTCTGTTTGAACCTCACACTGCATGGCTCTAAGCCTTGTCTATTTTGCTCAACACTGTTATCATCATCCTGAGAAACATGTTGAACTCTACAGAAAATAAGGATTTGAAGAGTTTAAGACAAATCTTAGGGCATGAAAGTCGCATAATTTAGCTCTATTTCGCCAAAATAGCAGCACATTCAAAGGAACATGGTGTTGCTGTCTTTCAAAAACTTTGCAAATCGATGGAGTGATGGCTTCGCATTTAATAGCACTCAATGATCCTGCCGAGGACCTGGGTTTGGGTTCCAGAGTCCAGGTCAGGCAGCTCACAATCACCTTGTAACTTCAGTTCTGGGGATTTGACATTCTCTTCAGGCCTGTGCATGTACCTGCATCATGTCATTCATGTAAACTCACACAGCACATGCATAGACACATATATAAAATAAAATTTCTTTAAAATGACAAATCAACACTTACAGGTTACATTATTATCTTTCAATTTCTTCTTTCTGACTTCTTTTATTTTCCTTGACTTATAAAATGAACAACTGGGTTCTTTGTCTACCTTTTGTTGATCGATAAGCTAGAATGCTGCTATAATCTGTTTCTTTTCATTAAAGAATTGTCAGTACAGCTGACCTATGCCAAAGTCAATGTTTTATGAATCTATTTTCCCATACAAGATTGGGGAAAGTTGGGATCCTGTTAGATGGCAGTATCTTGTACTTATCCTTTAAACAAAGTCTCCTGACTTTGTGAAACTTATATATTGATATTGCTTTTGAAAGTCTGCAAAGTGTATGGAGCCTATCTGGATAATTTTGCCTTAATGGCTTAAGCTAATAGTAAATAAATGAGACAGTAATGGCAAGTGGGAGAGAAGAGATTGATCATTGCTTACACAGAGTCTTATTGTCTGGAACAAGTGTTGTGTGGGATATTCAATATTAATGCAAGACTGGGTTTCTTTTTGAAAAGATTTTTTCTAATAGAATTGTGCTAATTTTATCAGCACTCATAAGTTTTTATGTTTGTATTGAGCTATGTTTAACAGGGCTTCCAACCTATGCAATTTTTCATTGATACTTAATAAAACCATATGAGGAGGCCAGTTAGATGGCTCAGCTAGTGGATGCACTTACTGTGTGGACTGAGTTTGCTCCCAACATTCCACTGTGGAAGGAGAAAAGCTGATTCCTGAAAGTTGTCCTCGGACCCTCCCTTATATACTGTGGGTACCCATACTCACATGCACCCACCATACACGTATTAGCTGTAATCAATTAAAGGAAATATTAAGTAAACATTAACAAGAAAATTTGAAACACAATAAATTAAATTTAAAACAGAAAACAAGTAGGTTCCAGTTTATAAATGAAGACTGAGATCTCAGGAGCAAGGCACAGCTCTGGGACTGCACCCAGCAGCACCTGGATTTGCTCCTCTGGGACTGTGCACACATCAGCACCTGGATTTGCTCCTCTGGGACTGTGCACCCAACAGCACCTGGATTTGCTCCTCTGGGACTGTGCACACAGCAGCACCTGCTGCAGGATGTGCTCTTCTGGGACTGTGCACAGAGCAGCGCCTGCTGCAGTATGTGCTCCTCTGGGACTGTGCACACAGCAGCATTTGCTCCTCTGGGACTGTGCACACAGCAGCACCTGCTGCAGGATTCACTCCTGTGGGACTGTGCACACAGCAGCGCCTGCTTAAGGATTCACTCCTGTGGGACTGTGCACACAACAGCGCCTGCTTCAGGATTCACTCCTCTGGGACTGTGCACACAGTAGCGTCTGCTTAAGGATTCACTCCTGTGGGACTGTGCACACAGCAGCACCTGCTGCAGGATTTGCTCCTCTGGGACTGTGCACACAGCAGCGCCTGCTTCAGGATTCGCACCTTTGTGGACCATCACTACAGCTCTGCCTTTTGTAGATTCCGATGATCCTTTTCAAGGAGAAAAGGATGTCAGGGAGATATTAATTAAAATAAATTAATCTTGTCCAAGGGTCATGCTTGTACTTTGATCTCAAAGCAACTAAGTAAAAGGGAACACAAGAAGGCGATACGGAATAGAATGAATTCATCATCAAAGTCTCCTCCATTCCGCCCAGAGAGTGAGATTTCCTGCTGCTTCCCTGGTTGTGAGCCAGGTCATGACCTCATGCTCATGGAGGGGAAGCACTGACAAGAAGGGGTCTTAGCCCCAACTCAAGCCATAATCACAAGAGATGCAAAGGAGATGACTGCTATGAAAAATTGGATTAATTGGTCCTACTCTCCTCTTTGAAGTGGTTTTTGGAAATGCATATTGTCCTATTGAGGATATTAGAAATCATTACTTTTAATGGATCTTACAACATAAAATGCACTGTGCTTGAACTCCAAACTTGTGTCATGCCTTGGTTAACATTTTATGAATTGTAAAATTGAAAAGTAAGTTAAGGTCCAGAAGTGGATGCTAGCTCTGCCAACTGATAAATCTTATTTGGGATTAGTATGTAATATCCCTTTTAAGACCTATTCATTTCTTTTTTTTTTAATGGAGTTTAACTGAAAAACCAATAAAGAAGAGGAAACTCTATCCATGTATCTCTGCTCTTTCCTTGTTAACTGCTTTGTTGTTCCAACTTTCTCTCTCTTCTAAATGATGACAAGCTTGCCAGAAATGTCAGCATCAGATTTAGATGTAGCTTCTAGTTTGGAGACCTTACATCATGACTGAAGATAAGCTGGTGCATATATACATTCAAAGCAGTTATTACCCAAGGAAGGATCAACTCAAAGAATGTCAGAGTGGTGGTGGCAAAACAATGAGCACTAATTATTTCAGACTTCAGTAAATAACTGAAGCTACAGAAAGTCATATCCTGAGAAAGATGTGAATTTTCTGAGAGTAAGAGCAGTAATAGTTTAAGGATTACTTTTATTTCTTCTCTCCTCAGTTCAATGTTGGAAAGCAAAACCCAGAGTCATCCCAGACACTGAAAAGAGACAAACTCTTGAAATTCTGTTAAAAACACCATCTGAGTTTGAGTGTTTGTTTGCTAACATTTCAGCTAGCATGTTTTGGGATTATGAGCAGGGTCATAAGACTTCTGGGTCGGCAGGCACAATGGTATTGGGGTCTGGCATTGGCTACTGGGAGGTGATGTCATGCATCGTGGGGTGGGGGCTGTAATAAGGAAAAATTCCTATAAGCTTTGCTACCTGACAGAGATCTCTGAGTTATTATTGTGCAATCAGTCATAGAGATATTAATCCTTTAGCTAGCTTTTCATCTTGTGTTGACTCCTGGGCTGGATCCCACAAACAGTTGAGTGGTTGTGAAGGCCAACAGACTCCAGCCATCGGATCATCCATGCATGGGGGGCCCTGGAAGCCAACAGTTTTCTGGCTGGGTGTGGCTGAAGAGTTACCAACTCCCCAGCCATGGGCTTGCCCCAGAGGCCATCAGTTTCTTGTGTGCCTGTTGTGGGGCCATCAACCTAGACAGAGGTCTGGCCTTGGGGTCATCTATCTTATATGACTGCCAGAAGGCCAACAGCCTCCTTGACATCTAGCACTTACAATTGCAGGAACATTTTACCATATTCATACCTAGAACAAATTCAATATTCTGTCTGACAATTCAGTTCCTAGGAATCTTCAGTTCACAGGGGGCTTGGAGGGTGTGTGGATAGGAAGTGGACAGTGTTGTAACAATAGAATAAATACAAAAATAAAATTGTAATCAAGAAAAAAAAGGAGAAACAAAAAATTGTATCCATATAATGGGGAGTAAAAAGAGCCCAAAGGTGTGGCTGTTGGGGCAGAGTCACCCTGCTACCTGGTATTAAATGTGGGCCTGTTGCCACTGTGAGACTTGAGTGCACAGAGCTTAGATCCGGGACTTGCCAGGACCACCTGAAGCACAGAGTACCTTGGCACAGGCTAAGCCTGGCATTAACCCCCCCCCACCCCCGCCAACTGGAATTGCTGAGGGAGTGTCCAAGTGGATATTTGAAGAACCTTCAGAACAGAAAGGGAAGACTGAATTAGACCTCCAATACATAAACAAAATTGAAAGCCTGAAACCTAGACATGTCAGTACTCCATAAACAAGGAGAAAAGAAAAAAAGAGGCATCTGAAGGAGGCAAGCAAAGTAAGCCTTCAACATAGTGAAGAGGCATTTTTGATTCGCATCAGAATATAGTCAAAAAGGGAAACACACATGCCAGGGCCATGACTAAGTGACAACATGGGAAAGGTGCAGAATAATTCCACACCAAGCTCTACCAACCTGTGGGAGACTCCTTCAGTGGGAGCCCCCTGGGGATGGCCCAGGACACAGATCTTAGAGGAACAATTGCAGACATATTCAAAGAAATCAAAGAATATAAAGAGCAAGTCAGAGAACTAAGGAGAGAGAAGGAAAAACTCAAGAAAGACCTAGAGTAAGTGGAAAAAGTGAAAAAGGAAACCAACCAGCGAAGCAAGGAGCTACAGGAAGAGATTGAAGGAAGTGAAAATACTAAAGAAATCACAGGATGAAATGAAAAAGGAAGTAGAACACTCATCCAATCAAGAAAAGGAATGGAAAAAGTCTCAGAAATAGAATGGAGGAAGCAGAGGGAAGTTTATAGCCCTGAGTGCCTACATCAGAAAAACAGAAAGAGCACAAGTGAACGATCTAACACTGCAACTAAAAACACTTGAGGGACAACAACAAATGAACCCTAAATGCAACAGATAGGAAGAAATAAAAATCAGAGTTGAAATCAATGAAATAGAAACAAAGAAAACAATACAAAAAATCAATGACTCCAAAAGTTGGTTCTTTGAGAGAAGATAGACAAGATAGACAGACCTCTATCCCAGTTAACCAAAAGAAAGAGCAACTCCAAATCAATAGAATTTGTAATGAAAGGGGAAATATCACAACAGACAATGCAAAGATCCAGACAATCATACATGAATACTTCAAAAACCTATACTCTACTAAGTTTGGAAATCTAGAGGAAATGGACGAATATCTGAAATCCTGGGAATCACCAAAGCTTAATCAAGACGAGAATAACAGCTTAAACAGACCCATAATACATGAAGAAATTGAAGGTGTAATAAGAAATCTCCCAATTAAAAGAAGCCCGGGCCCAGATGATTTCACGGCAGAATTGTATAAAACATTTCAAAAAGACTTACAAGCATTATTACTCACATTGTTCAGAAGGATTCAAGCAGAGGGAAATCTCTAATATGAAAACCAGGGAAAAACCAAAAAGGAGAACTATAGACCCATCTCATTAATAAACACAGATGCAAAATTTCTCAACAAAATACTTGCAAACTGCATATCAAAAAGATCATCCGTCTTGACCAAGTTGGATTCATACCAGCGATGGGATGGTTCAACATACAAAAACCAATAAATATCATAAAACACATAAATGTACTGAAAGACAAAAACCACATGATCATCTCAAATGATGCAGAAAAAGCCTTTGACAAAATCTAGCCTCCCTTCATGCTTAAAGTCCTAGAGGGAATTGGTTTGGATATATCATTCCTCAATGTAATCAAATCCATATACAGGAAACCCACAGCCAACATCATCCTAAATAGAGAAGAGACAGAAGCATTCCCCTTAAAGGTAGGAACATGGCAATGCTGCCCCCTGTCACCACTCCTCTTCAATATAGTGTTTGAAACACTTGCTAGGGCAATAAGACAAGAAAAGGAAATTAAAGGAGTACTCATTGGAAAAGAGGAAGTCAAGCTATCCCTTTTTGCTGATGATATGATTGTTTACCTAAGAGATGCTAAAAACTCCACCAGAAAACTCCTAGAAATTATTAAGAACTTCAGTAAAGGGGCAAGATACAAAATTAACCTGGAAAAATCAGTAGTATTTCTTTACACCAACAACAAGCAACTGAAGAAGGAATACAAGGAGACCATCCCATTCACAATAGCCTCAAAAACAATAAAATACCTAGGAACAAACATAACCAATGACACCAAAGGTCTCTACAAAAAATTTTAAATCCCTGAAGAAGGAAATTGAAGAAGACATCAGAAGATGGAAAAACCTCCCATGCTCATGGATTGGAAAAATTAATATAGTTAAAATGTCCATTCTACCCAAACTCTTGTATAGATTTAATGCAATCCCAATTAAAATCCCCAAGACTTTCTTCACAGGCTTAGAAAAACGTCCTTAATTTCATATGGAAAAACAAAAGATCCTGAATAATCAAAGCAACCCTGAGTGAAAAGAGCAATACGGGGGGAATCTCTATACCAAACTTCGAACTATACTACAGGACTATAGTCATAAAATAAGCTTGGTAATGGCACAAAAACAGACCTGTTGACCAATGGAACAAAACTGAAGATCCAAACTTGAACACATACAATTTCAGCCATCTCATATTTGACAAGGGGGCCAAGAAGACACGGTGGAGGAGAAACAGAATCTTCAGCAAGTTGTGTTGGCAAAACTGGATCATCACTTGTAGAAGAATGAAGTTAAACCCCTACCTGTCACCCTGTATAAAAATAAACCCCAAATGGATCAAAGGCCTCAACATGAAACCCAAAACTCTGAAGGTGAGAGAAGAAAATGTTGGCAGCAGACATAGGCATAGGAAAAGACTTCCTAAATCAGACAGCAGCTGCACAAGAATTAACGTCAACAATTGACAAATAGGACCTCATTAAACTCAAAAGCTTCTGGACATCAAAAGAAACAATAAAGGAAGTGAAGAGAAAAGCCACAGAGTGGGAGGAAACCTTAACTGCAGATATATCTGATAAAGCATTGATTTCCAGAGTATATAAACTACTCAAAAAACAAAGAAGAAAGAAAACAAATGACTCACTCAATAGATGGAGCAAGAGGTGAACAGAGACTTCACAAGTGAGGAGGAATTAGAGATGGTTGAGAAACATCTTAAAAAATGTTCAATGTTGCTAATAATTAAGGGAATGCAAATTAAACCTACTTTAAAATATCATCTCACTCCAATAAGACTGGCTAAGATCAAGAAAACATGATACCAAGTGCTGGAGAGGTTGTGGCAAAAGGGGAACACTCATCCATTGCTGGTAGGAATGTAAACTTGTATAGTCACTATGGAAAGCAGTGTGGAGAAACCTTGGAAAACTCAAAATGAGTTTACCACCTGACCTAGTCATACCACTCCTGGGTATATACCCACAAGACTCATCTTACCACAGAGATACATGCACAGCCATGTTTATTGCAGCTCTCTTCACAATAGCAAAGAGCTGGAACCAACCCAAGTGCCCCTCAACTGACAAGTGGATAGAGAAAATGTGGTACATCTACACAATGGAGTTCTATGCAGCAGTAAAGAAAGATGACATCATGAATTTTGCAGGTAAATGGATGGAACTAGAACATATTAAATGAGTTAATGAGGAATAAAGTTAAACCCCTATCTCTTGTCCTGTACAAAAGTCAACTCCAGATAGATCAAAGACCTCAACGTGAAACCCCAAACTCTGAAAGTGATAGAAGAAAAAGTTGGCAGCAACCTGCAAGACACAGGCGTAGGAAAAGCCTTCCCAAATCAGACAGCAACTGCACAGGAAATAAGATCGACAATTGACAAATGGGACCTCATCAAACTCAAAAGCTTCTGTACATCAAAAGAAACAATCAAGGAAGTGAAGGGAAAACCCACAGAGTGGGAGGAAATGTTTATTAATTTTTAATCCAATTTGTATTTTTCTTTCTTATTTCCTCTCTTTTTAAGTGATGAAATTTCAAGATATACCATTAAAATAATAAATTCTTGTGAGGGCCCCCAGGCCCACTCCTCCCTTCTCCCAGCAGTGAGTTGCAGTGAGTGCAAAGCTGGTAAAAATGGCATCTTGGGAGGAGCTTGCTAGGGCAGCATTCCCTGGAAAGGATTTCTTCAGGCATGCACTACACAGGTTCTGTTAGGAAAGGCTTCTTTATTAAACAGTGGCCCATCCCGCAGGTCAGTCAATGGGGTCCTGGAAGAGAAGGAGTGAGGGGAAGGGACAAGAGAAACAAGGAATGGAGACAAGACAGGTTCTGATCAAGTCTCGTTTATTGTAGGAACTCAAGTAGAATATAAAGGGTAGGGAATGAGGAAGCATTGCTAAACCACAAGCACCTCAGTGCTTACATATTGGAAAGAATGTGCAGATACAGATCTTTACTTAAAGTGAACATTTGCAACACCTCCTGTGATGTTACACAATGGACTGCAACCTCCTCGTGATTATTTCAGTGGTGAGAAGCTGCTAGTGGAAAGCTACCAGATGGCTAAACATGTCCAAGAGCCCCACAGGTCCTCCTTTTTTGTTATAATAAAGAAGGCAGAAGAGACTGAAGTTGTGCCTGTCTTAGGTTCGAATCCACCCAGACACCCTCCTTAGCCGTCATTGGGTAGGCGACCTCCAGCATTGTCCCCTGTCTTTGCTTGGTAGGGTAGGCTAGCCTGGGGCTATAATTCCATTACCCGTCTTTGGCAAAGCAACTTAGCAAGCCGTATCATCATAGTTATGGGTCTCAGTATAAGAAGAGGACAAATCCTCCATAAGCAATTGTTGTTAATCGACCTGGAGAGGTTTGGCTTGAATAGCCTTGATTTGGGATGAAATAAATGCCATCAATTTATTAAGTAGCATTGGACCCAAGTAAGTAGCATAAGGAGCCCAAGTAAAGGACCGAGAATGGTAGGCAAAAGAGTGGTCAGCCAAGGAGAAGTATTAAACCAATTGCTGAACCAGCCTTGTTCTTTTTCCCTTTGAAACTTGCTATGTTGTAAACCTTCTCTTACTTTTTGTAGGAAATCTTTAACCATGCCAGAATGATCAGCATAGAAGCAACACTCTTCTTTTAGGGCAGCACACAAACCTCCTTGTTGTAGTAGCAACAGATCTAGACCTCTATGATTTTGCAGGACAACCTCAGCTAATGAGGATAGTTAGATGAACGTATCCACCCCTCAGCAGAGGTCTCACATCCACAGTAAGCACAATAATAATCACTGTGTCCCCCCATCCCCTCCCCCAGATGTTAACTGCAGGGCAGGCATAAAAACCAGTCTTTTTTAACACGTCTATTGCCAAATTTGTATGGCATCTGGGATGGCCGTGCGGAGGGAGGGAGTGCCTTGTCCTTAGTAAACTTGCTTGATTCAGGATCCTGGGATAGCAGGTAACATATATCTTCTTTCAGCGAAGGCCACCAGGTACCTCGAGGGTGAGTTCCGCTGACTTGGGTCACCACAGACCGAGAGCATGGTGCAATGATTTGCCAGGTTATATTCCAAGGCTCATGGATATTGGAGGTTGGGAACTCACAAGGTGTGTAAATGCTGAATAGGAGGTTCACAATCAGAAAATGCAACATCTTGTATTGCCTGTGGATAAAACGATTAGATTTATCTCAGGAATTGGAGTCATTCCTGGATGATTAGTTAGTTTGTCTTATTAATCTTTCAGGAAGCCATCTGGCTGAATCAGCTTCTTTGGAGTAGGTACATACTGATCCTCATCCCCAGATAAGGACTGGATCAGGTCCATTCCATTTGTTAGTAAGAGGATCTTTCCACATGACTGAGGCATAATGTTGTTTTGTTGTGGACTTCCAAAATCTTTCTGCAGCTGTGTGTCCATCACAGTCCAAGGTTAAAAAATTTAAAATTAAGAGTGTATGATTAAGAATGTTACGTGTGGATATTGAATGTTGGTAGGGTACCATTCCCCCTTTTTTTACTTTTTCAAAATAGGATTTGAGTGTCTGATGAGTTCTTTCAACTATGCCTTGTCCTTGGGGGTTGTAGGGAATGCCTGTTTTTAAATTAATAGCTAATTATTACAAAAGGTCTTGAAAGAGGCACTAGTGTATCCTGGGCCATTGTCAGTTTTGATGGTGGTAGGAATGCCTAGGGCAGGAAAGGTTTGTAGAAGGTGTGTAATGACATTTTTTGTAGCTTCTCCTCGTTGGAGAGTAACAAAGATTAAGCCACTAAATGTATCAATACAGACATGAACATATTTAAATTTGCCAAATTCAGGATAATGAGTGACATCCATCTGCCATAAGGCATTGGGTATGAGACCTCTAGGGTTTACACCTAGGTGTAAAACAGGAGAGTGGTTGACACAAGTTAAACAATTTTTGACAATGTGTCTAGCTTGTTCTTTGGTTATTTTGAATAAACGAAGGCTGTGAGCATTAAGATGATGTAGAGAATGAGCTTGAATTGCTAGGTCAATGGGAGACATGGGTTGAGAGATCATAACTAATTGAGTGGCAAGATCTGCTTTATCATTGCCCATGGACAGTGGACCAGGTAACCCTGAATGAGCCCGTAAGTGTCCTAAATAAAATTTGTGCTGTCTATGGAAGATGAGGGTCCTACACTGTTTAAAGAGCTGAGCAACAGTAGAGGTATGTTTTAGCTGACTGGCTGTTTCTAGATAAGGAATGGACAGAGCCAAGTAAGCACTATCAGTGTAAATATTTAGCCATGAACCAGGGAAGGCCTGGAAACAGCTAGGAGTGCATAGAGCTCTACTAATTGGGCAGATTTGGAGGGAGTAGTAAAAGAAACAGTTTTATCTTGATAATGATTAGCAGCATGGCCTGATGATGACCCATCTGTAAATATGAGTAAAGCATTTGGGAGAGGCTCAGAGGAGGTAACTTTTGGAAATGTAAACTCATGTCTGTTGCAGAACTGTATAAACTTATCAGGGCGGTAATGGTTATCTAAATTCCCCAAGAATGATGCACAAGCTATAGGCCATTCTTCAGTGGTTTGTAACAGTCAATCTAATTGAATTTTGGTATACGGCTGTACAACATTTTCTGGATCTTTACCAAAATATTTTCTACTGGTTTCCTGGCCAAGTCGGATAAGGTCAGCTACTATAGTAGGGATAAATGATCTTTTGGGGGGAAGAGGGCAAATGTACCCACATCATGGGCACAGAATGCCAGAACACTGCAGTGGGAGAGTATAGAGTGTTGAAAATTAAATAAGACGAGGGCTTAGAATAGTCAATATTAGTGACAAGTTGTGAGTCTATGGCAGCAGCTACCTTTTGCAGGGCTAGTTGTCCTTCATTAGTCAGGGTCCTAAGGGACCGGGGGTCAGAATCACCTCTAAGAATGTCAAATAATGGTTTCAATTCTCCAGTGGTAAGTTTGAGATAGGGTCTTAGCCAATTAATGTCTCCTAACAGCTTTTGGAAATCATTAAGCGTTTTAAGATGATCTGTCCTAAAGGAGGTCTTAGCACTAGTTATTTTTCTGCCATGAATATGGAAACCAAGATATGTATAAGGATCTTGGAATTGGATTTTATCTGGGGGCAATTTGTAGGCCTGCTTGGCTTAAAGCTTCTTGCATATCCTTAAAGCAGCTGAGAACTTGTTGACTTTGGGAACCTGCTAATAGTATATCATCAATGTATTATATTAGGTAGATGTTAGGCCAGACATCTCTGACCTGTTGAATGGCAGTGGCCACAAATTTTTGGCATAAAGTGGGACTATAGGCCATGCCTTGTGGCAATACTCACCATTGATATCTTTTCACAGGTTCTTTAAAATTAATAGATGGTACTGAAAAAGCAAATCTTTCTCAATCATTTCTATGCAAGGGGATAGTGAAAAAGCAATCTTTTAAGTCTATGACAATTTTATAATAATCTAAAGGAACAGCTACCTGTGATGGGAGGCCAGGCTGCAGAGCTCCCATAAGTACCACGGTGTGGTTAACTGCCCTCTGGTCCTTCAGCAGCCTCCATTTTCCTGATTTTTTTATGACAAAAATGGGTGTTCCATGGGGAGTTACTAGGCTCTAATGTCCTGCCACAAGTTGTTCCTGCATTAACAATTGGGCTGCCTGTAACTTTTCTTGGGTAAGGGGCCATTGGTCTACCCAGACAGGTAGACTGTCTTTCCAAGTAATGGGATCAGCAGTAATGACTAGGTGTGCAGAGGATACAATGGCCCCCAGTAAGGGTGTCCTAGGCATCGCCTATGAGGGTTTTGGCTGTATTGGCTGTATCATTCTTTGAGAATGCTTTCCTAATCCTTGACCTTGATCCGGGGAGTACCCAAGGTTTAACATCTGGCAGTAACAGTATCATTAGGACTTAGCATAAAAAGGCTCATTTGAGATAACAAGTCTCTTCCCCAGAGGTTAATGGGGAGGCCAGGTAAGACATATAGTTCGATTTGACCTGTATTGCCCTCTTTATCCTTCCAATTTAATAGTCTGGAGCTCTGTTTAGGGTTTTGGCTTTGTCCAATACCTTGTAGGTAGGTGATTGTAGGAGTTAATTCCCAACTTACAGGATTCATGGAATTCTGATTTCCATAACAAATAATCCCCACCACTGAGGACCACCTTAGTAGTTTTATACCAGTCCTCAAGCATTAGCCATAATTCACTGATGTTTTCTATCATGGTCATAGTAAAAGGAGCTAGAGGGCCATACTGAGAAACAGCCATTTTTAATTCTTTTAAAGTTTTAAATTCTAAAGTTTGATACATTTGTTCATTTGGCTGGCCCTCAACCATGCTTTCCACACCTGGAAAAGATGAGGCAGGCATATCTCCCCTTTTTAATGGTTTTATAGGTGGCCCTAGAGAAACGGGATTGCTGGAATATGAATTTGGGGTCTGAGAGTCATCTTGTCCAGTCCTGAGTCTATTTAAGCAGACAATTAATTCTTGATGTTTTTGTTCTAACTGGACTTGCCTTTCCAGGGCAGTAATTTGTTGTTGGAGGTCCTTTTGAGGGTCAGCTGCCAGCATGGTGAAGCGATCCTCACTAGGGGCATACAGGGGAGGCTTTTGAAATGGTGACAAGTCCTCTCTTTGGCCTCTTCCTCTATGTCTTCCCAATCTGATGGACTAAGATCATCATCTTTTACCTCTGGATAATCTTTAGTCAATAAATTTAAACTGGGATATATCTTGGGAGGTTTTTTAATAGGCGGGGGACAATTTTGGCTTTTCTCTGAAGGAGCAGGACTTGGCTGCAGTGAGGAGACAGATTCATTTTCATAATGGATATTAGATAGATTACTGGCTTCAGGTGATTATTCTTTAGATTCAGGATAATAAGGCTGTTTAGTCTCTGTTAAGAGTTCATGGCCCTCCTCTCCAGCAGCCACAACTGCAGTGGAATGGGAATCCAATACCTCATTTATCAAGTTCCAGTAAGAAAAGGCAGTTTCAGGAATCTTACTAGGCCCAAATGTTTGATAATAGTCTTGAAAAGTGTCTCCCACTTGCTTCCATATTTTAACATCTATAGTCCCTTCTTGAGGGAACCAAGGACAAATCTCTTTAATGAAGTAAAAAAAAAATAAGGAGATGCTGGATCTTAACCTTTACTCTTCAAGCCTTGAGGTTCTGCTTTAATTGTTCAACATACAACTGATGCTGACTTAATTCCTGCCCCATCTTAAAACAGCACTTACCTCAGTTTATGCAGTGGCAGGTTCCCGTGATGCACACTGAATTTATCTTTATCTTTTCTCTGGGCCCTCTCACTGCATCCCCTTCACGGGGTCCTCCATGCTTCGAGTCCATGTTGGGTGCCACGTGATCCATCCTGCGGGTCAGTCAACGGGGTCCTGGAAGAGAAGGAGTGAGGGGAAGGGTACGCCAGGTCTTCTACATGAGTGCCGAGGACCTGAACTCAGGTCCTGCACTGGGGCAGTGGCACTTCACCAACTGAGCCCCCTCCTCAGCCTCAGCCCTTCATTCTATATGTTGGCTAAGTTTATCTCACAACTATTTACAACATTAATTTTCATTTGCATGACTTCTGTTTATGAGGAAAGTTATTCAGAGAGGTTCAGTAACTTGTCAAAGCCAAAGCGAAGAGAACAGGGTTTGGGAGTATTAGTTTTCCTTTGCTATCATAATGAATTTCTACAAAGTGAAGGGCTTAAAATAATATATTACTATGTTATACTTGTTGGTCAGAAGTCAGATATGAGCTGAGGTCAAGTCTTTGGCAGAGACATGTTCTGGAGGTTCAGTGGGAGGATGTGTTTTATTCATTGGACCATTTGAGAAAAAAAAAGAGAGAGAGAGAGAGAGAAAAACTTATTCAAAGAACTGACCAAAACAGTAAACTTCTGCATCAAAAAGGTTATAAAAGAGTGAGAAAAAGATGCAAGACAGGACTTAACATGTATGACAGAATCTATGAGCTCTGGCAGAGAGCCGGGGGTATGTGGGGGTGGGCATGGATGGGGGAATGAGTCTAAATTTGATTAAGAAATGTTGTACGAAATGTGCTCAATAAAAATTAACTTACAAAAAGAATATTAGTTCTCAGCTGGACGTGGTGGTGCTTGCCTTTAATCCTAGCACTCAGGAAGCAGAGGCAGGCAGATCTCTGTGAGTTCAAGGCTAGCCTGGTTTACAGAGCAAGTTCTAGGCCAACTGGGGCTATAGGGAGACCCTGTCTCAAAAAGACCAAAAAAAAAAAATCCCACAAACAACAACAACAACAACAACAAAAAAAAAAAAAACCAAGAATATTAGTTCTGTCCCTGGGAGAGTTAGAGCTGCAGCTCACTGCTGGTTGTTGGCAGGGATCCTGGCTCAGTTTCTAGAATTGCCTCTGTGGTCCCTAATCCCTACATTAGAAACCTCAGGATGTGTAGTCTTCTCCCGATGCATTTCTCTTGCTTTCATTTCTGTTTTATTTTCCCTCTCTGAAGGACTCCTGTGACTAGACAGGGTTCCTTAGATAATCAAGGAACATCTTCTTACTTCAAGCTTCTGAACTTTAATTATATGCTCACTGTTTCCTTCGTTATCAATTTTGGAACACTAAGGTGTATAATTTTTAGGAGGCCAAGCATAGGGATCATTTTTTTTTTCTTTTTGTCTCTTTCTCTTTTTTCTCTTCCTCTCTACTTCACCCTTCATATTTCTTTTCTTATCTAAAATATTTTATTTACTATTTTATTTTACGTGTATGAATATATTGCTTGTGTGTATGCAAGTGCATCCATGTTGTGTAATGCTCGCATTCAGAAGAGGACATTGGAAATGGATTTATGAACAGTTGTTAGCTGCCATGTGGATGCCAAGAATCGAACCTGGATCCTCTGCAAGAGAAGCCAGTGCTCTTAAATCCCGAGCCTTCTCCCCAGCCCCCATCTGTCTTTTTCCCCCTTTCTCATCTATCTTTCATTTAACATCTTCCCTTTCTAATCTGCCAAGCACACAGAGATAATCTCTCTCTCTCCCCCTCTCATCCTTACTCTCCTCGTTTTTCTCTCCCCCGTCCCCTCTCGTCTTCCCCTTTCCCTTTCTTTTTCCCCCTCCCCTCTCCCCAGTGGTCTGTTCTCTTGTCTTTTACTCTGCTTTTCTTTCTTTTGTGTGTGATACTAGGGACCAAATCCAGAGCTCGATTTTTTTTTTATTATTTATTTTTTGTATTTGTATGAATGTATTGTCTGCATGCAGGTCTGTGCACCTGTGTCGTGCAATGCCGCGGAGGTCAGAAGAGGGTCTCAGATTCCCCTGGAACTGGAGTTCTGGAATTGGAGTTACAGATGGTTCTTAGCTGCCATGTGGGTGCTGGGGATCGAACCCGGGTCCTCTGCAAGAGCGAACACGGGTCCTCTGCAAGAGCGAACACGGGTCCTCTGCAAGAGCGTCGGTGCTCTTAACCGCTAGGCTATCTCTCCAGCCCCAGAGCTTGATTTAAGTAAGAACTCTAAGACTGAGTACTCCCCTGCCCAAGACTTTAAGCTCTTAGAATTTTTTACCATGCCTACTCTTGTTTTCAAAATGCCCTATGTAGCATAGGATTTAAGGAAGAATTTTCTTAGAATGAAATATCACCCTAAGTAAAAGGACAAGTATGAGACAGGTCTGGTGAAGAGAAGCTTGGGTTTCCAGGGTCTCCGAAACCCAAAGTGCCTACAAAATGCTCATTGTGTTGGAACCATGTTTGCCACACAACATGGTTCAAAAAACTAAAAGCAACTTATTTTTATTATTCCGTGAAAACAGCAATAAAGAGAAAGCTGGCCTTTAAATATGATTCCCTTGCATCTTCTCCTGCCACGATCCCCTCACCATGGTCCCCTGCAAACTGCCCTATGAATTTGTGAAAGGCCATTTGTTTACAGGGATTTAGGACTGAGGATGAAGTTCTCAGCATGCACAATACCCTGGGTTCGATTCCCAGCACTGAGAAAAATCAAAATAAACCAAAACACCCTGAGTCTTTTTATATATGATTTATTTCTAAAACTCACTATAGCAATAAAAACCAGTGACAGGAAAATTGCTTTATTTATTTTGTATGTGAGCTGAGCTCAGTTTCCTCTACTTCTGGTTTGATTAAGCTACATGGTTGAGAATTCTCACATGGATCTTTCCCTTTTCCAAACTCAAAACCACATCTTAGGCAGGCTTTGAAATGGCTGTAGCTTCTAGACAAACATTTATTTTTCTCTGACTACAAGATGCATCTCTTTTAAGGTGTCTAGTGTGTGTTGAATGTTGGAGAAAACTCACCTGTATATACTCTTCAGTGTCATAAATATTAAATCAATTGTTTCCTTGGAAAAGTTAGGAGTTCTCAGTAATTATTAACTGAGAGTAGCAAGGCTTGTTTTCTAGAACTTTTAGCTCAGTTTTCTAGACTTAATCAAATAACACCTAACAATATCAAACCACTATCTTGCACAATGTGGAGGAAGCAAGGGATTTTGAGCCCTTGCATACAGAGAATAGTTTTTCTATCATCTCACATCCATTCCTATCACTCTTCATCCTTAATCAACTTTCAACATTATATAACAGTTTCCAAAATTATATTACTCATACTTTCTTCAAATATGTGCCTGAGAAAATTCTTTTCTCAGGTAGTAATTTTGCTTTATTTTTTTTTTATTATTTATTTTTGCATGTGTATGAATGTATTGTCTGCATGCAGGTTTGTGCACCCGTGTCGTGCAATGCCGCGGAGGTCAGAAGAGGGTCTCGGATTCCCCTGGAACTGGAGTTCTCCTGGAATTGGAGTTACAGACGGTTCTTAGCGGCCATGTGGGTGCTGGGGATCGAACCCGGGTCCTCTGCAAGAGCGTCGGCGCTCCTAAGCGCTAGGCCATCTCTCCAGCCCAATTTTGCTTTCTTTTTAAAACTTAGTTTTTTCTTTTTGTAAAGTATGTTCATGCATTTGTTTCTGAAGGGTACGTTCATGAGTGCAGTTGCCCACGGAGGCCAGAAAGGAGCAATAGATCTCCATGAGCTGGAGTTGCAGGTGCTCAGGAGCTGCCCTTGGCTGCCAGGAGCCAAACTCAGGTCCTCTGGATGATCCCCAGACAATCACTGTGTCATCTCTCCAGTTCTTTAAATATCTTTAAAATGATTCTCCTCTGGGTTGGAGCATTTACAGTCACCCACATGCAGTCAACCGCTAACCCTGTAACTGCTTCTGTTATCAACTTTGGAGGATCTGCTCCTATTTTTCTTCAGACCACATAAATCTTTCACCTTCTACAAAAATTTGCGCAACAGCACACATAAAGAGTGTCTTAGTCTGGGGGTGGGCATACAGGCCTGTAATCTCAGCACTCAAGAGGCAGAGGCAGGCAGCCTTGAACTCTGTGAGTTCAAAGCCAGCCTGGCCTACATAGTAAGTTCCAGGACAGCTGGGGCTACAGGGAGACCCTGTGTCAAAAAGGCCAAACAAAAAAAGAATGTCTTAGCTCCAGTGCTTGTATCAGCAGAATCTCCTACAATTTAGCTCAAACAGGTAGATGTTTTAACATATAGTATCTGTAATCTGCCGTTTGTAATGAGCTTCCAGAATAAATAGATATGCTAATGCTTATTTTGCTGCCCATTACTCCTTTTATTGACTTGGAGCCCTCTAATATTATACCAATATTGGTATTTTTAAAACCAACCTAATCTATCAGGAACTGTGTATAATGGGGCTCACTATTCCAATACACGGTCTGGATTGATCCAGCTGGCTGTATCAATAACTGCCATCAGAGACTAAGTGCTTCACTGTGACTGATTTTATTAGCCACTCAGCAAAAATTAAAAGGAAAAAGGAAGAAACCCTGATGAGAGAGAAAGGCTCAGATTTATTATCCACACTCAGATGGGATTAGATGTAAGCACTATCATTCTTTGCTAATTTCTCTGTGAAAATAGAGTCCAACACAATGCCTTCCAAAAGCCTGATGCTGAGGGACAGTGTGGTTGCAGTGGACATTTGAGATTGTCATGAGGTTTTTGGTGAAAAGGTACTGTTGTATCTAAGGTTGTTGGAAAAGCTAAAAAGCTTTTTTTTAAAAAGGTAAAAACCTAAGTTGATTATATTTTATTTTTCAAAGTTTAACATGTAAAACGAAACTTTTACCTAAATGAATTTAACAACAAGTTTACACTATGTTTATTTATTGTGTTTATTTATATGTATTGCACGTCAGAGGCTGGCCAACTTGCCTTATTCAGTTCTCTCTTTTCATCATGTAGGTCCTGCCTGGGTATTGAACTTAGATCATTAAGATCTCCAGCAAGTACTTCTACCTGCTGAGCCATCTCATGGCCCTAAATTTGTAGTATTTTCACAAGTCCAGATGACCATTATAAGTGAGAGTTTATCTCGACCTTAAACTGAACTTGTAGAAACCAAGGCCAAGAAATTGTATAAATCTATCTTGTCAAAAATGTGATCTAAGTATATATATATATATATATATATATATATATATATATATCTGAATGAGCAAAAAATTGATTGTAAATAATGAAAGGGATTCTCTTCACAGATAACTGCCAGGGAGCATATGTTGCAAATTTTATATTTATTTCTCAACCAAAATAAAAATTCAGACACTGTCCAGTCTCAAGACCATCTTCTCAATGGACAGGGGAGGGAGAGACTTTTCTGAGTTGTCTGTAAATTAGGTGAGTCTTTCTATTGCATCAGAGAAGCAATTATTTTAATGTGTATTGTAAAAGGCAGAGAGCTCCACCGTGCCATCTTTCCACGTGTGCATAATGTGCTGGGTCCTGTCCATTCCTTCTGTCCTTCCATCCTTCTGTCCTTCTTTCTGTCTCACCTTCCCATGCCTGACTAAGTGCCTCGACTTTCCCTTTTAGTTTCACCCCCTTTTTCTTAGCATCCACATTTGAGATAGTTAAATTTGCATTTAAGCATTTTATTTTTTCCCCTCAGGATTTTAGAATTTGACGTAATTACATGAAAATGGTTACCGTATAGAACCCAGAATATTTCTTGGGAAAATAGCTAAAATTTATGGAAGTTTTTAATGCATTTATTAACAAATAAGAATTTGGAGAGAGAGTCCAAGTTGATCCAGAACTGATACATTATAACAGAATTTTATTCTTGAAAAGTCTCTAAGTCCAGGTTTCCTAAGTATAATCTTTCAATTTTCAAGAAATGATCCTCTGCTACATGTTTCAGAGCAAAGAGCACTAAGTGGTAGAGCACGGTGGGTTATAGTATAGATCATGATTCCAAAGCATCAGGCAGGTAGACTTTATCTGCCATTGTCCCATGTATAGCAAGAAAAATACCAATTATCTATATAATTCATTTTATTCACTTATAAATTGAAGGCACTAAGAAAACCTGCAAATAGTATAAGCGCCGATTATCAAATCTTACATAAACAGAGCATGTTTATTGGGTAGAGTTTAGAGATAGTCACAATATTTACAATTAATCTCATTATGGGGCAAATCATAAGAATTTATCCTGTTAAACTACTAGTATTTTTTTTTCAGACAGGCTCTCTTTATGCAGCAAGCTGTGGTTGGCCTGTAAGTCTCTAAGTAAGTCTCATAGTGGCCTCAATGACTGAAATACACCTGCCTCTGCCTCCCAAGTACAGATATTAAAGTTGTGTGCTACAGTCCCAGAAAAACACATGATGAATGATATCCCTCATCTGTGGATGCTAGCACCAATTACCTAATTGTATGGCAAACTGAGAAAGCAATGTCAATGTGATCTTAAAACAACTGTGCTCTTATATTGTGAATCTCTTAAAAAATAAAAAAAATAAAAAAATAAAAAATAAAGTTGTGTGCTGCCATGCCTGGCCCACTAAGAATCATTTTTGTGTTAGCTGATCAAAGGGTATTTAAAGTTATTCCAGTGACATTGAAATAAAATACAGCTTTTCCTTTGTCTTATAAATATCTGAAAGTCTTTAATGAAAGACCCACTAGACTCACCAGTGCCAAGAAAAGAATGAACAAGTCATCAGTTGATTAGCATGCCATTAGACTCCACAACAAAAAGTTGATACTTGATAGTATACATTAAAATTGAAACTTTCAGGGCTGGAGTGATGGCTCAGTGGTTAAGGGCACTGGCTGCTCTTGCAGAGGACCTGTGTTCAAATCCCAGCACCCACATAGCATTCAATAACTCCTGTTTCAGGGGAATCCAAAATCTTCTGACCTCTATGTATGCACTTGCATATATGCAGACAATGTACTCATAAACATAAAATAAAATTAAAATATTTTTTAAGAAATTGAAACTTTTTGGGAGCTGGAGAGATGGCTCAGTGGTTAAGAATGCCAACTGCAGAGGACCTGAATTCCATTCTCAGCACCCACATGGTGGCTAAGAACCATCTTTAAGCCAGGCCACAGAAACATCTGACAAAGCATTGATTTCCAGAATATATAAACTACTCAAAAAACAAAGAAGAAAGAAAACAAATGACCCACTCAATAGATGGAAAAAGAGCTGAACAGAGACTTCACAAGTGAAGAATTAGATATGGCTGAGGAACACCTTAAGAAGTGTTCAACATCACTAATCATTAAGGAAATGCAAATCAAAACCACTTTAAGATATCATCTTACTCCAATAAGACTGGCTAGGATCAAGAAAACAAATGATACCAAGTGCTGGAGAGGTTGTGGGGAAAGGGGAACACTCATCCACTGCTGGTGGGAATGTAAACTTGTACAGCCACTATGGAAAGCAGTGTGGAGAACCCTTGGAAGACTTGGAATGAACTTGCCACCCGACCCAGCCATACCACTCCTGGGCATGTACCCTCAAGACTTACGCCACCACAGAGATACATGCATGCGCCAGTTTATTGCTGCTCTCTTCCACAATAGCAAAAAGAGCTGGAAAACCCAAATTCGCCCCTCAACTGTGGATAAAGAAAGTGTACATCTACACAAATGGAGAGATTCTTAAATGCAGCAGTGAAAAGACGACATCATGAGCTTTGTGGAAAGTGGCTTGGATGCAGCTAAGAGGACATCACTGCGAGTGAAGTACACAGTCCCAGAGAAACAATCGAATGGTATCCTTTCATCTGTGGTGCTCAGTGCCAAGTTGTACCCACGTGTGAAGTTTCCTGTGCATGGCCCCTTGAGCCTTTTGTCCAAAGCAGTTGGGCAGTGATGTATATTGGAAACACAAGAAACAACAACACAACACAACACAACAACAAACAGAAAGAGGATCGCAAATCAAAAACTGACTGAAAACATTGAACTTCTGCTCCTAAACAGTCAACGTTCCCCATAAAGGAGAATATTGAGAAAGACTGGAGAAGGAGATGATATAACATGTTTGCAGAATGCATGAGCTCTGGTGGGTGGGGGATGGGCGGGGCGGACTGGTCTAGATTTGATTAAACAGAAATATAATACATATGTATATATATATATATATATATATATATGTAAAAAAAGAAAACAAGCATTGCGTGATCTCACTCATAAAAGGCAGAGGATAGACATTGACAGAAGTTTGGGAGAATGATCAGTGAGGGCTAAGTCAGAGTCAAGAGAAATAAGCTGTGTTAGTCTATTGCTCAGTAGGTAGGCTAAGGATAACAATTCTATATAAAAAACTGTAAAAAAGAATTTATTATTTTTTATTGAATATTTGAGATTTACATACAATATAATCTAGTATTATTTAGAGCCCTTCCCCTTCCACATCTCCCCTTATAACCCACCAGCCAGTTTAATGCACTTTATTATATATATAATAAAGACTATAGAGTCTACTTAGTGTCCACGAACATTCCTCCCTGTGGGTCCATCCACTAGAGCCCAGATAATCAACCAAGAGTCTCATCCTTAAAAAAGGAGTTTGAATGTTTAATAACCATGAAATAATTGATTCAAGGAGATATGAACACTGTGAAATAAATATTTAATTTTAACATTTAAATGTGAATAATGTACATTTCTAACATATGGCTCCACATTAGAATATTCAATTATTATGTGTCAATCAACAAATAAAATAAATATGAATATGTTTAACTGCTACTCAACAAATATTACATATTCAGGTTAAAGAAACAAGAATATATAAAATTTTACTTATCTTACAAATTTTTTGTATTAAATACAAATATTGAAAACTAATTTTTGAGATGTTATTGATTCTGTGAATATTAGTGCATATATATTAGGAAAAATAGTCATTAATATATCAAAATACCTAAATGCTATTCACTTATTTCAGTATTAATACTGTGACTCTATTTTAATGAAATAATCATAGATTATAATAGGAAACTTTTTTACATTTCTATTTTTTTTAATTTTATTTATTTTTGTATGTGTATGAATGTATCGTCTGCATGTAGGTTTGTGCACCCGTGTTGTGCAATGCCGCGGAGGTCAGAAGAGGGTCTCGGATTCCCCTGGAACTGGAGTTCTCCTGGAATTGTAGTTACAGACGGTTCTTAGCCGCCATGTGGGTGCTGGGGATCGAACCTGGGTCCTCTGCAAGAGCAGTCAGTGCTCTTAACCGCTAGGCCATCTCTCCAGCCCCTACATTTCTCTTTATTTAAGGAGTGGGCATTTGTGCATGTGCATGTGCGTGTGCATGAGTGCGTGGCCATCGAGGCCCTGTGCATGTGCATGCGGCCATTGAGGCCTTGTGGGAGTCAGAGGACAATCTCTGAGAGTTGGTTCCTTCTGTCCACCATTGGGGTCATAGGGATCAAACTTAGGTCATCAGGCTTGGCGGTAGGCACCTGCACCCACTGAACCATCTTGCTGGCATCCTTGTTTTAGAATTTTTTAATGTTCATAGCAGCTTTATCTGTAATAATAAACAGTTCCAAATATCCATCAACACATGTATTGATCTCCAAGTTATACTGTAGGTGTAGCGCTATGCAGACTGCTACTAGGGAATCAAAAGAACATTGATATAAGCAAAAATATGAAAAATAATCAGGGCTGGAGAGATGGCTCAGTGGTTAAGAGTGCCAACTGTGCTTGCAGAGGACCTGGGTTTGATTCCCAGCACCCACCTGGTGGCTAAGAACTGCCTTTAAGCTGGGTGTAGTGTCACACACCTTTGATCCTAGCACTTGGGAGGCAGAGGCAGGTGGATCTCTATGAGTTCAAGGCCAGCCTGGTCTACAGAGTGAATTACAGTCCAGCTGGGGCAACAGGGAGACCCTGTATCTCAAAAAACAAAACAAAACAAAACAAAACAAAACAAAACAAAAACAAAACAAAAAAAAAGAAAAAAGAATCACAAAATATTTATATAATAATCATGCCAACTGAAATAAGCCAAACTAAAAGTACATACTACATGATTACATTTACAAAGAACTATAGAAAAAGCAAACTAGTCTACAGTGAATGAGTGTGGTTAACAGTGGACAGAAGAAAAGAAGAGCAGTTGTGGGAATGCAAAGGGGCAAGATAAAATTGAAAATGAGTGGTAAGTTTGCACTATCTTGTGCATGAGTATGTTTTCACAGGTGTATACAAATGTGTGCAATTTACAGTATGTCAAGTACACCTCAATAAAGCTAATAAAGCTGAAAAATACAACTGAATTGCTGTGACTGTGACAATAGATTATAAAACATACAGCAAATAATCCAATTATAATTTCAACATTTTTGTTTACTACTATTTTATTTATTTTCATTCCGTGTGCTAACATTTTAAAAATCAGTATATAGCCCTTTGAAGACAATTATGTATATTTTTAAATAAATGTAACAACCACTCTTTAAGTAGCAAGAATGAAATAGGCCTAAATATCCAGAAGAGAAAAAGTCCTATTTATCACATGCCAAGTGAAATAAAATGCTATACATAGTTATTTAAGCCTGAAGGCAAATGTAGTAGTCAGGCATCAGGGTGGTGCAAGGATCCCTACCTTCTCTGGTCCTTATCTTTGTAACACATAATTTCTTGAATGTGGGCTGGTGTCTTGTGTCTACTGAAGTACATTTGTTGGATGCAAATTGAAGGCTGCACTATAAAAGGACATGAAATCAGGTCACCTGGATAGCTCATTCAGGGATGACCTGAGTTCAGTTCTCTGAACCCCTGTAAACCCTCTGGGACCAGTGAAGCATGCTTGTGATGTCACTACTGGTGAGTCAGAGATAGACAGATCCTTGAGGCCTACCAGCAAGCCTAGCTTACTTGACTATTCAGTCCAGAAAGAGACCCTTAATAAAAGACACTAACAATAACAAGAACAAACTAGTTGGACCACAGCTGAGGTGATGAGGAAAGACACCTGAGGTTGTCCTCTGATCTCCACATGGACAGTCAACCTACTACCAACCCTTACATGGAAAAATGTTGGGAAAAATATTGCACTACTCATGTGGCTCTGGGCATTTCTAGAAACTCTCTGTGATCAAACTCTGCTGACAACACTCTGGGAAGGTAATGTAGGGAGAATCTGAAGCTTCAAATCAATAGTCAATTAAAAGAAGCCTTGCCAACTGGTCTGTGATCTTAGGAGAGACCCAAGTTGGAACCACTACAAAATGCTCCTGTATTCCTAGTATGCAGAAACCATGTGGTGTAATAAATGCTTGGTGTTGCATGTAGTAGGGTGACATGTTATATAACAGAAATGACTAGTGTCATAAATCCCAAGATGAAATAGTGTGAAAAAGTGTGAAATCAAGCAAAGCCATGTTCTCAAAGACTAATGGCACAGCAGCACTCATATGAGTGAGTGTCAAAGGAAAAAGTGTTAAAAATTATGATGGACAATTTTATTAGAGGTTGGTCCCAAGTTAAAGTCACCTTTACTTATGTAACTCGAAAGAAAGCACACTCAGTGCATAGCAATGATATATTATATGGGAATCACTCATTTTAAATTTTGTGGTTTCCTGTTCCTATTTCCTCAGGGTTCTGAAATTATATATATATATATATATATATATATATATATATATGTATATATATATATGTATGTATATATATATGTATGTATAAAAGTATTTATATACTTATATTTTGGTCTTTTCAAGACAGGGTCTCCCTGTAGCCCCATCTGTCCTGGAACTTGCTCTGTAGACCTGGCTGGCCTTGAACTCACAAAGATCCGCCTGTCTTTGCCTCCCAAGTGCTAGGATTAAAGGCATGTGCCACCATGCCAGGCATATTTATGTACTTTTATAATCAGAGAGCAATTCCAAAAAATCCATTTGAAAAGAATCAAACCTTTTCATAGTAGAAGATGTGACTGAAGATGTAGTTCTGGGGCGAAGGCGTTGCTTGTGATGACAATGTGTTTGCCTGAATTGGATTCTCACATTCATTTTAAAGAGCTTGCAGTCTCAGCATGTGAGGCAGAGACAGAGGTGTCCCTGGGGCTTGCTTTCCAGGGGACAGTCTAGCACACTTGCTGAGTTCCAGGCCACTGAGTTAAAGCCTGCACTTAAGGAATGGCTGACAGTTGGGAGATGTCCTCTGGTTTCCACACGATCCGCACACACATACATGTAAAAACACACACCAAAATACTGTTTATCTAAGAATCTATATTCTTCATCAATTACAATTCATCTTCCCTCTGGACAATTCTTGTCTTTATCCATTAAAGATGCTTAATTTCACCTAAAAATTGATTTAAAATGGAAGTAAATTCTTTTGTAAAGATTCGTAATGTCTTCATTGGTGGTTCTCTCCTTGAAGGCTTTTCTGCCCTGTGCACAGCTGACAAGGAGATGAACTGGTGCCCTGTTTCCCTTTGAAGTTTCAGCAAATACTAGGAGGAGAAATATGGAGTCAGTTTCCCAACTGCTTTTTAGAGAAAGATACGAAGTTGAATAATATAGTTTATTGTCTCATAAACCTGGGTCATTCCTTCTTTCCTTTTCACTTGGATATATATTTGGTGCATATTGTCCATGTGCTGCACACTGTTGATGTAGCTCTTTGAGACCCATGGGGCCTTTCTCAGACTATACATTTGACTACAGGACTCCAATGATAGACAACCATTAGCCACCAAAAGTCAGATGAGACAGTGGTTCTCAATCTGGCTTATGTTGATGATTAAAGATGTGGACACAAAAAAAGTATAAGCAAAGTGGACATTATTAAGGGAGTTAAGGAAAAGCAAGAAATTCCTGAGTGAGAGGGGATCCCAAGAGCAGGACCTTGAAGTAGGTATTCATGCCCAGTGATTTATAAGTATTTGGGAGAATTGACTTTAGGACCATTGTTAACACAGTGAATAGAAAGGCTGGATGAAGTCCAGCAAGGAAAAAAACAAACAAACATAGGTAACATCTTAGCATCAGTCTGTTCCCCAGGGAGTTCTGAATCTACCCTAATATTTATTAGGCACTAGCCAATCAGCATTTCAAGTGCACATAAACCTGGAGGATTCTTTCAGTGCCAGTAGCTGGGAACAGACACTGGGAGACACAGTGCGAGAATGAAGGCAGGAGAGAGCTGTCTCCAGCGTGGGGAGAGGAATCTAAAGTGAACTGGGTGCAGCACTTCAGCAAAGAGTCCGAGTCCTTATTTCCTGTGTCCAACTCCAATCTGTTGAATGACTGAAAAAGTGACAAGGCTGGGTGTGGTGGTGCATGCCTTTAATCCCAGCACTCAGGAGGCAGAGGCAAGTGGATCTCTCTGAGTTCAAGGTCAGCCTGGTGTACATAACGAGTTCCAGAACAGCTAGGGCTACAGGGAGACCCTGTCTCAAAAAGAACAAAAAAAGAAAAAGTGACAACAAAGGAAATATGCACTTGCTTTGGAGGACATCATGTGGGACATTGTGTGGACCTATCATTCCTGAATAATTATCAAGAAACAAATCGTCTGAAATTCATCATTATCCATTTTATCTGAATTGCTCATTTTAAATATCTCATGAGGCTCATCTCATGGGATATTGCATTTCCTGGTGACAAGTCTAATTTGCTCCCTTTTTGTTCTTCCTGTAACATGTGCTCAAAAAGTGTGAGATCAGCCTCACCATGCTTTGTAACTAGGTCTAAGTACACAGTACATAGTGCCAGGCAGAAGGCAGACCCTAAGTAGGCAGCAGCTAATATATCGTGATTGTTATGGTACAAACTCCAGTACAGATACAAAATTAAATGGTGAAAAGGGGAATAATCCGCTTTTGGCTCATATCATCCAGTTTTTCTAGATTCTTCCTGCCCTGCTAAGACCTGAAAGATGTGTTGGCTATTGCAATGTGACAGGACTATTTGTAATATGTGCATTTGAGACCACAGAATTACTTTCTCTAGACTTAAACAGCGTGGCTGTAATGGCTCAGTAGTAAACATGTGTATGCATGAATTTATGGGGGGAAGGGGTGACTATGACTGTTGAAGGCAGCAAAGAGAGGCAGAAGCTGCCAAGATTTCTCTTCCATCATAATAAGCACTAATTGAATGTCTTGTTTGAAAAATATGTAAAATTATAAAGACATCATCACTCAGATAGTTTGGGCTGAAGCCTGGGCAGATGTAATTCTTGGTCTCAGACATGATGTCATAAGCCAGTTAAGATGTATTACATATTTTAAAATATGGGATTTACAGAGATTGATCAAGTGTTAGAAGACTTTTCCAGAACTAGCTCTCAATAAAATGTCATAGAGATGCCTAAAGGCTGCTTGTCAATGTAATTTAACTCAATGGGTCATAAAGGTCATGAAAACTCAAAAACATCAAGAGAGAGAAATACTCAGGGGACATTTAACTAGAAACCTGTAATGAGGGTTCTGGGGCTGGAGAGATGGCTCAGTGGTTAAGAGCACTGAATACTCTTGCAGAGGACCTGGTTTCAATTCCCAGCACCCACGTGGTGGCTAAGAACCATCTTAGGTCAAGTGTGGTGGCACACACCTTTATTCCAAGCACTTTGGAAGCAGAAGCAGGCAGATCTCTGTGAGTTCAAGGCAAGCTCCAGGCCAGCTGGGACTAAAGAGAGACCCTGTCTCAAAAAAAAAAAAAAAAAAAAAAAAAATGCAGCCATCTTTTTCTAGCACCATAACTTCTTAGAATAAATATAAACATGAAAACAATCAAGTAAACTGAAAAGTGCTGACCTAGGAAAAGAGAAAAAAAAACGTATGACCCCCAAAAGAATAAAACATGAGTAAGTTGGTGTGATTATAAACACAGGTAACCAAAAAGAGCCCAAGAAGAAAAAATCATTCCAATTGATCATATCCCACCAAGAAAGCAGAGAGTAAAAAAAAACAAGTCTACTAATAAATCCACAAAAGTAAATTCTGTAAATGAACTTTGGAGGGGGAGAATTTCATAACTTAAGTATGAGTTGAATTTTCCCTAGATATAAACAGAAATCACACAGACAGACAACGCTGCTGTAAGAGGGGAAAGAGAGTCACATATGATAGAGGTGACAGGAGACCTGTGTCTGGGAAGGGACAGGAGAGACAACAGGAACAAGACACCATGTTCTTCAGNTATGACATTTTATTGAGAGCTAGTTCTGGAAAAGTCTTCTAACACTTGATCAATCTCTGTAAATCCCATATTTTAAAATATGTAATACATCTTAACTGGCTTATGACATCATGTCTGAGACCAAGAATTACATCTGCCCAGGCTTCAGCCCAAACTATCTGAGTGATGATTGTTCTTATAATTTTACCATTTTTTCAAACAAGACATTCAATTATGGCTTATTATGATGGAAGAGAAATCTTGGCAGCTTCTGCCTCTCTTTGCTGCCTTCAACAGTCATAGTCACCCCTTCCCCCCATAAATTCATGCATACACATGTTTACTACTGAGCCATTACAGCCACGCTGTTTAAGTCTAGAGAAAGTAATTCTGTGGTCTCAAATGCACATATTACAAATAGTCCTGTCACATTGCAATAGCCAACACATCTTTCAGGTCTTAGCAGGGCAGGAAGAATCTAGAAAAACTGGATGATATGAGCCAAAAGCGGATTATTCCCCTTTTCACCATTTAATTTTGTATCTGTACTGGAGTTTGTACCATAACAATCACGATATATTAGCTGCTGCCTACTTAGGGTCTGCCTTCTGCCTGGCACTATGTACTGTGTACTTAGACCTAGTTACAAAGCATGGTGAGGCTGATCTCACACTTTTTGAGCACATGTTACAGGAAGAACAAAAAGGGAGCAAATTAGACTTGTCACCAGGAAATGCAATATCCCATGAGATGAGCCTCATGAGATATTTAAAATGAGCAATTCAGATAAAATGGATAATGATGAATTTCAGACGATTTGTTTCTTGATAATTATTCAGGAATGATAGGTCCACACAATGTCCCACATGATGTCCTCCAAAGCAAGTGCATATTTCCTTTGTTGTCACTTTTTTCTTTTTTTGTTCTTTTTGAGACAGGGTCTCCCTGTAGCCCTAGCTGTTCTGGAACTCGTTATGTACACACAGGCTGACCTTGAAACTCAGAGAGATCCACTTGCCTCTGCCTCCTGAGTTGCTGGGATTAAAGGCATATGCCACCACACAACCCAGCCTTGTCACTTTTTCAGTCATTCAACAGATTGGAGTTGGACACAGGAAATAAGGACTCGGACTCTTTGCTGAAGTGCTGCACCCAGTTCACTTTAGATTCCTCTCCCCACGCTGGAGACAGCTCTCTCCTGCCTTCATTCTCGCACTGTGTCTCCCAGTGTCTGTTCCCAGCTACTGGCACTGAAAGAATCCTCCAGGTTTATGTGCACTTGAAATGCTGATTGGCTAGTGCCTAATAAATATTAGGGTAGATTCAGAACTCCCTGGGGAACAGACTGATGCTAAGATGTTACCTATGTTTGTTTGTTTTTTTTCTTGCTGGCTTCATCCCGACTTTCTATTCACTGTGTTAACAATGGTCCTAAAGTCAATTCTCCCAAATACTTATAAATCACTGGGCATGAATACCTACTTCAAGGTCCTGCTCTTGGGATCCCCTCTCACTCAGGAATTTCTTGCTTTTCCTTAACTCCCTTAATAATGTCCACTTTGCTTATACTTTTTTTGTGTCCACATCTTTAATCATCAACATAAGCCAGATTGAGAACCACTGTCTCATCTGACTTTTGGTGGCTAATGGTTGTCTATCATTGGAGTCCTGTAGTCAAATGTATAGTCTGAGAAAGGCCCCATGGGTCTCAAAGAGCTACATCAACAGTGTGCAGCACATGGACAATATGCACCAAATATATATCCAAGTGAAAAGGAAAGAAGGAATGACCCAGGTTTATGAGACAATAAACTATATTATTCAACTTCGTATCTTTCTCTAAAAAGCAGTTGGGAAACTGACTCCATATTTCTCCTCCTAGTATTTTGCTGAAACTTCAAAGGGAAACAGGGCACCAGTTCATCTCCTTGTCAGCTGTGCACAGGGCAGAAAAGCCTTCAAGGAGAGAACCACCAATGAAGACATTACGAATCTTTACAAAAGAATTTACTTCCATTTTAAATCAATTTTTAGTATAAATAAGCATCTTTAAATGGATTAAAGACAAGAATTGTCCAGAAGGAAGAGGATTGATGTAATTGAATGAGAATATAGATCTTAGATAAACAGTATTTGGTGTGTGTTTTTACATGTATGTGTGTGCGGATCGTGTGGAAACCAGAGGACATCTCCCAACTGTCAGCCATTCCTTAAGTGCAGGCTTTAACTCAGTGGCCTGGAACTCAGCAAGTGTGCTAGACTGTCCCCTGGAAAGCAAGCCCCAGGGACACCTCTGTCTCTGCCTCACATGCTGAGACTGCAAGCTCTTTAAAATGAATGTGAGAATCCAATTCAGGCAAACACATTGTCATCACAAGCAACGCCTTCGCCCCAGAACTACATCTTCAGTCACATCTTCTACTATGAAAAGGTTTGATTCTTTTCAAATGGATTTTTTGGAATTGCTCTCTGATTATTAAAAGTATAAATATGACCTGGGTGGTGGCACAGCCTTTAATCCTAGCACTTGGGAGGCAAAAGAGACAGGCGGATCTTTGTGAGTTCAAGGCCAGCCAGGTCTACAGAGCAAGTTCCAGGACAGATGGGGCTACAGGGAGACCCGTCTTGAAAAAGACCAAAATATAAGTATATAAATACTTAGAACATACATATATTAAAGATATACATACATTATATATATAACATATTATATATATATAATATAATGTATATATATATAATTCAGAACCCTGAGGAAATAGGAACAGGAACACACAAAAAATTTTTAAATGAGTGATTCCCATATATATATCATTGCTATGCACTGAGTGTGCTTTCTTTCGGTACATAAGTAAAGGTGACTTTAACTTGGGACCAACCCTCTAATAAAATTGCCATCTATTTTTAACACTTTTTCCTTTGACACTCACTCATATGAGTGCTGCTGTGCCATTAGTCTTTGAGAACATGGCTTTGCTTGATTTCACACTTTTTCACACTATTTCATCTTGGGATTTATGACACTAGTCATTTCTGTTATATAACATGTCACCCTACTACATGCAACACCAAGCATTTATTACACCACATGGTTTCTGCATACTAGGAATACAGGAGCATTTTGTAGTGGTTCCAACTTGGGTCTCTCCTAAGATCACAGACCAGTTGGCAAGGCTTCTTTTAATTGACTATTGATTTGAAGCTTCAGATTCTCCCTACATTACCTTCCCAGAGTGTTGTCAGCAGAGTTTGATCACAGAGAGTTTCTAGAAATGCCCAGAGCCACATGAGTAGTGCAATATTTTTCCCAACATTTTTCCATGTAAGGGTTGGTAGTAGGTTGACTGTCCATGTGGAGATCAGAGGACAACCTCAGGTGTCTTTCCTCATCACCTCAGCTGTGGTCCAACTAGTTTGTTCTTGTTATTGTTAGTGTCTTTTATTAAGGGTCTCTTTCTGGACTGAATAGTCAAGTAAGCTAGGCTTGCTGGTAGGCCTCAAGGATCTGTCTATCTCTGACTCACCAGTAGTGACATCACAAGCATGCTTCACTGGTCCCAGAGGGTTTACAGGGGTTCAGAGAACTGAACTCAGGTCAGCCCTGAATGAGCTATCCAGGTGACCTGATTTCATGTCCTTTTATAGTGCAGCCTTCAATTTGCATCCAACAAATGTACTTCCGTAGACACAAGACCCAGCCACACTTCAAGAAATTATGTGTTACAAAGATAAGGACCAGAGAAGGTAGGGATCCTTGCACCACCCTGATGCCTGACTACTACATTTGCCTTCAGGCTTAAATAACTATGTATAGCATTTTATTTCACTTGGCATGTGATAAATAGGACTTTTTCTCTTCTGGATATTTAGGCCTATTTCATTCTTGCTACTTAAAGAGTGGTTGTTTACATTTATTTAAAAATATACATAATTGTCTTCAAGGGCTAATACTGATTTTTAAAAAATGTTAGCACACGGAATGAAAATAAATAAAATATAGTAAAAAAATGTTGAAATTATAATTGGTTATTTGCTGTATTTTTATAATCTATTGTCACAGTTACAGCAATTCAGTTGTATTTTTCAGCTTTATTAGCTTTATTGAGGTGTACTTGACATACTGTAAATTGCACACATTTGTATACACCTGTGAAAACATACTCATGCACAAGATAGTGCAAACTTACCACTCATTTTCAATTTTATCTTGCCCCTTTGCATTCCCACAACTGCTCTTCTTTTCTTCTGTCCACTGTTAACCACACTCATTCACTGTAGACTAGTTTGCTTTTTCTATAGTTCTTTGTAAATGTAATCATGTAGTATGTACTTTTAGTTTGGCTTATTTCAGTTGGCATGATTATTATAAAATATTTTGTGATCTTTTTTCTTTTTTTTGTTTGTTTTTTTTGTTTTGTTTTGTTTTGTTTTGTTTTGTTTTTTGAGATACAGGGTCTCCTGTTGCCCCCAGCTGGACTGAATTCACTCGTGTAGACCAGGCTGGCCTTGAATCATAGAGATCCACCTGCCTCTGCCTCCCAAGTGCTAGGATCAAAGGTGATGCAACTACACCCAGCTTAAGGAGTTCTTAGCCACCAGGTGGGTGCTGGGAATCTAAACCCAGGCCTCTGCAAGCACAGTTTGGCACTCTTAACCACTTGTAAGCCATCTCTACAGCTCTGGATTTATTTTCATTTATTTTTGCTTATATCATATGTTTCTTTGATTCCCTAGTAGCAGTCTGCATAGCGCTACACCTACAGTATAACTTGGAGATCAATACATGTGTTGATGGGATATTTGGAACTGTTTATTATTACAGATAAAGCTGCTAATCTCTCTCTTTTTCCTCGACACAGGAGTACGTGTGTTCTCTCAGTTACACACACACAGAACCGCGATGACACGCGGCTACAACGTTCAGTATGTTTACACCACCCACCATCGCTCTCCCCACCCACACACCCTGAACTTACGCCAACACGCACAAGTCGCCCAACAGCCCCCCCACCAGCGCACGCAACGCGGCCCATTCTAGCAACCATCACGAGCCCCCTTTGTACTTTTTTTATTTCTTTTGTTATCTGTTAGAATGTGTGATACGGTGAGAGAGAAGAGATAGACCGTGTTGAACTCGTAAAGCAAAAATATGAACAAATAATAAGGGGGAGAGATGGCTCGTTGGTTAAGGAGTGCCAACTGTGCTTGCAGAGGACCTGGCGTTGGATTCCCAGCACCCACTGGGGGGCTTAAGGAACTGCCTTTAAGATGGTGTAGTGGCACACACCTTTGATCCTAGCCACTTGGGAGGCTAGCGGGCAGGTGGGATCTATATGGAGTTCAAGGGCCAGGCCTGTCTTACAGAGTGAATTACAGTTCCAGGACAGGTGGGCCCACAGGGAGACCCTGTTGATCTCAAAAAAACAAAACAAAACAAAACCAAACAAATACAAAACAAAACATAAACATCAAATTAAAAAAAAGAAATAAAGAATCACAAAATATATTATATCATAATTCCGCCAATGAATAGCCCAACTAAAAGTACATTTTTTCCTACCTGATTATCATTTACAAAGAAACTATAGAAAAAGCAAACTAGTCTACAGTGAATGAGTGTGGTTAACAGTGGACAGAAGAAAAGAAGAGCAGTTGTGGGAATGCAAAGGGGCAAGATAAAATTGAAAATGAGTGGTAAGTTTGCACTATCTTGTGCATGAGTATGTTTTCACAGGTGTATACAAATGTGTGCAATTTACAGTATGTCACGTTACAACTAATAAAGCTAATAAAGTCTGACAAAATACAATGAATTTGCTGTGATGTGACAATTAGATTCACTAAATAACATTAAATGCAAATTAATCCAATTTATAATTTCAAACCTTTTTGTTTACTACTATTTTATTTATTTATCCCGGTCTAAATTTTAAAAACTCAAGTTCATTATAGCCCTTTGAAGACCAATTAGGTATATTTTTTACTAAATGTAACAACCACTCTTTAAGTAGCAAGAATGAAATAGGCCTAAATATCCAGAAGAGAAAAAGTCCTATTTATCACATGCCAAGTGAAATAAAATGCTATACATAGTTATTTAAGCCTGAAGGCAAATGTAGTAGTCAGGCATCAGGGTGGTGCAAGGATCCCTACCTTCTCTGGTCCTTATCTTTGTAACACATAATTTCTTGAATGTGGGCTGGTGTCTTGTGTCTACTGAAGTACATTTGTTGGATGCAAATTGAAGGCTGCACTATAAAAGGACATGAAATCAGGTCACCTGGATAGCTCATTCAGGGATGACCTGAGTTCAGTTCTCTGAACCCTGTAAACCCTTCTGGGGACAGTGAAGCCTGCTTGTGAGTCAATACTGGTGAGTCAGGATAGCACAGGATTCCTTGAGGACTTACAAATTGCAAGCCTAGCTTACTTGGAAAAACTATTCAGTCCCAGAAAGGGACCTCTCACCTAAAGCGACACTAACAAAAACAAAGAACAAATATAGTTGGACCCCAGCTTGAGGTGATGAGGGAAAGACACCTGAGTTGTCCTCCTGATCTTCCACATGGACAGTCAACCTACTACCAACCCTTACATGGAAAAATGTTGGGAAAAATATTGCACTACTCATGTGGCTCTGGGCATTTCTAGAAACTCTCTGTGATCAAACTCTGCTGACAACACTCTGGGAAGGTAATGTAGGGAGAATCTGAAGCTTCAAATCAATAGTCAATTAAAAGAAGCCTTGCCAACTGGTCTGTGATCTTAGGAGAGACCCAAGTTGGAACCACTACAAAATGCTCCTGTATTCCTAGTATGCAGAAACCATGTGGTGTAATAAATGCTTGGTGTTGCATGTAGTAGGGTGACATGTTATATAACAGAAATGACTAGTGTCATAAATCCCAAGATGAAATAGTGTGAAAAAGTGTGAAATCAAGCAAAGCCATGTTCTCAAAGACTAATGGCACAGCAGCACTCATATGAGTGAGTGTCAAAGGAAAAAGTGTTAAAAATTATGATGGACAATTTTATTAGAGGTTGGTCCCAAGTTAAAGTCACCTTTACTTATGTAACTCGAAAGAAAGCACACTCAGTGCATAGCAATGATATATTATATGGGAATCACTCATTTTAAGTTGTGGTTTCTGTTCTATTTCCTAGGGTTCTTGAAAACTTATATATTATACATATTTCTCTATATGATATACTATATTTATATAATATGTATGTATTATATATGTGTATAAAATATTTATATACTTATAGTTTGGTCTTTTCAAGACCGGGTATCCCTGTAGCCCCATCTGTCCGGGAACTTGCTCTGTCGGGAACCCTGGTGGCCTTTGAACTCACAAAGTATCCGCCTGTCTTGCCTCCCAAAGTGCTAGGATAAAGGCATGTGCCACCATGCCAGATATTATGTACTTTTAATCAGAGAGCATATTCCAAAAAATCCATTTGTGATAAAGAATCAAACCCTTCATAGCTAGAAGAGTGATATGCAAAGATGAGTTCGGGCGAAGGCGTTCTTGTGATGACAATGTGTTGGCCTGTGAATCGATTTTCACATTCATTTTAACAAGAGCTTGCGTTCCGCAGTGTGAGGCAGATACAGAGTGTTGTCCCTGGGCGGCTTGCCCTTTCCAGGGCGACCTCAGTTCTAGCCACAATTGATGAGTTCAGGCCACTGGTTAAAATAGCTGCACTTACAGGAATGGGCTGACAGTTGGGAGGAGTGTCCTTCTGGTTTCCACACCGAGCCGCCACACACTACATGTAAAACACCACCCACACAAAATACGTTTATCTAAGAATCTTATATCTTCTCATCAATTACAAAATTCATATTCCTCTGGAAATTTCTTGTCTTTATCCTATTTTAAAGTATGCTAATTTACCTTTAAAAAATTGATTTTTTTTAAAATTGGAAAGTAAATTCTTTTGTAAAGATTCGTAATGTCTTCATTGGTGGTTCTCTCCTTGAAGGCTTTTCTGCCCTGTGCACAGCTGACAAGGAGATGAACTGGTGCCCTGTTTCCCTTTGAAGTTTCCGCAACTACTAGGCGGAGAAATATGGAGTCCGTTCCCAACTGCGTTTTATGAGAAAGCTACTAAGGTTGAATAATATAGTTTATTGTCTCATAAACCTGGGTCATTCCTTCTTTCCTTTTCATTTGGATATTATTTGGTGCATATTGTACATGCTGTGCACCTCTTGTTTGATGTAGCTTTTGACGACCCGGGGCCTTTCAGGACTATACATTGACTACAGTACTCCAATGATAGGACAACATTAGCCACCAAAAGTCCGATGAGACAGGGTGGTTCTCCAATTGTTCATGGTTGATGATTAAAAGATGTGCGACACAAAAAACGAAAGCAAAGGGACATTATTACGGGGCAGTTAAGGAAAAGCAAAATTTCCTGATAGAGGGGAGATCCAAGCGCAGGACTGAATGTAGTTTCATTGCCCAGGATTTAAGTATTTGGGAGAATGATTTTAGGACCATGTAACACAGTGAATAGAAAACGGCGGGATGAAGGCCAGCCAGGAAAAAAACAAACAAACATAGGTAACATCTTAGCATCAGTCTGTTCCCCAGGGAGTTCTGAATCTACCCTAATATTTATTAGGCACTAGCCAATCAGCATTTCAAGTGCACATAAACCTGGAGGATTCTTTCAGTGCCAGTAGCTGGGAACAGACACTGGGAGACACAGTGCGAGAATGAAGGCAGGAGAGAGCTGTCTCCAGCGTGGGGAGAGGAATCTAAAGTGAACTGGGTGCAGCACTTCAGCAAAGAGTCCGAGTCCTTATTTCCTGTGTCCAACTCCAATCTGTTGAATATCTGAAAAAGGACAAAGGCTGGTTGTTGGTGGTGCATGCCCTTTAATCCCAGCCACTCAGTGAGGCGGAGGCAAGTGGATCTCTCTGGAGTTCAAGGTCAGCTGGGTGTACAGAGTTAACGAGTTTTTCCAGAACATGCTAGGGCCAGGGAGACCCTGTTCAAAAAGAACAAAAAAAAGGAATAAAAGCTGACACCAAAGGAAATATGCACTCTGCTTTGGAGGACCTTCATGTGGGACATTGTGTGGACCTATCATTCCTGAATAATTATCAAGAAACAAATCGTCTGAAATTCATCATTATCCATTTTATCTGAATTGCTCATTTTAAATATCTCATGAGGCTCATCTCATGGGATATTGCATTTCCTGGTGACAAGTCTAATTTGCTCCCTTTTTGTTCTTCCTGTAACATGTGCTCAAAAAGTGTGAGATCAGCCTCACCATGCTTTGTAACTAGGTCTAAGTACACAGTACATAGTGCCAGGCAGAAGGCAGACCCTAAGTAGGCAGCAGCTAATATATCGTGATTGTTATGGTACAAACTCCAGTACAGATACAAAATTAAATGGTGAAAAGGGGAATAATCCGCTTTTGGCTCATATCATCCAGTTTTTCTAGATTCTTCTGCCCTGCTAAGACTGAAGATGTGTGGCTCTTGCACTGTGACAGGATTTGTACTATGTGTCATTTTGAGGACACAGAATTACTTTATCTCACGACTAAACAGCGTGGCCCGTAATGGCTCAGTAGTAAACGTGATGCATGAATTTATGGGGGTGAAGGGGTGACTATGGATCTGTTGAAGGCAAGCAAAGAGAGGCAGGAACCTGCCAAGATTTCTCTTCCATCATAATAAGCACTAATTGAATGTCTTGTTTGAAAAATATGTAAAATTATAAAGGACATCATCACTCCAGCTAGTTTGGCTTGTGAATGCTCTGGGAAGAGGTAATTCTGGTCTCACGACATGATGTCATAACCAGTTAATAGTATTACATATTTTAAAATATGGGATTTACAGAGATTGATCAAGTGTTAGAAGACTTTTCCAGAACTAGCTCTCAATAAAATGTCATAGAGATGCCTAAAGGCTGCTTGTCAATGTAATTTAACTCAATGGGTCATAAAGGTCATGAAAACTCAAAAACATCAAGAGAGAGAAATACTAAGGGACATTTAACTAGAAAACCGTAAATGGGGTTTCTGGCGAGGGCTGGAAGACGGCTCAGTGGTTACTGGCTGAATACTCTGCAGTGGACCTGGTTTCACTTCCCAGCACCCACGTGTTGGCTAAGAACCAACTCTTCGGTCAAGTGTGGTGGCCACACACCTTTTCTCAAGCATTTGGAAGCAGAAGCCAGGCAGATCTCTGTGGTTCAAACCCAGCCTGGTCTAAAAAGCAAATTCCAGGCCAGTGGGGACTAAAGAGAGATCCTGTCTCAAAACAAAAAAAAAAAAAAAAAAAAAAAAAGAAAGAAAGAAAGAAAGAAAAGAAAGAAAAGAAACCTGTAATGAGAGAATGCAGTTAGAAAACAATTTTGTAACAGTTTACATGATTTTATTGAATTCCTTGATAAAAATAAAGCAAATGACAGGATATGGTTGGAAGTCTATCTATGATCTTCAAATGATAGGTTTGATCAGATCTGAATAGATAGCTTACCTGTGCTTTAGGTATCCACTTTTGATCTTTTGTGTTTTGAGGGACAGGGTGATACCAGCCTGGACTGGTCCCAGGTAGGGAATTACAACTAGACTTATGAGTGAGGAAATTGGGAAGGAGTAGGCCAGATCTAACTAGCTCACCAGATTCATGTCTTACTCCTAGTGAGGGAAGATGGTGAAAGATTTTGAAAATTCTAAGTTCAAGATTCTCTTCATAAACCTGTATCTTGGGCTGTAGACAATCTGTTTAGCATCTTTTTCTTTAGGCAACTGTAAGGAAGGTGTAATAGCAGTCAACATTATTCATTCCCAAGAATGAATAGTGAACTTGGTGTTCTTCTTTTATTACTTTGCTGTTTTTCTTTTCTTTTTTTTTTCTTTTTGGTATTTTCAAGATAGGGTTTCCCTGTAGCCCCAGCTGTCCTGGAGCTTGCTCTGTAGACCAGGCTGGCCTTGAACTCACAAAGATCCGCCTACCTCTGTCTCCTGAATGCTAGGATTAAAGGCATGCACCACCATGCCCGGCTTGTTTTTATTTTCTATTAACTCATGAGAGACCCAGCATGAGATCAAACAATGATATTAATGGCCTGACCTGTTTTTTGTTATGTTTTAGGTTTTGTTTGTTTGTGTGTATGTACATGTATGTATGTGTATATTAGAAGGTGTTTGTTCATGTGTATATGCACGAATTTAGAAGCCAGAGGTCATTATCAGGTGCCTCCCTCATTTATTCTACCTTATGTTTTGAAACAGTGTCTTTCCCTGAGCCCAGAGCTCACCAACTTGACTAGACTTGCTGCCTCGCCCAGCACATAGGTCCCCTGGTTTCTGCCTCTCGGCACTGGGTCAGTGTTGCATACCACCATTGCTGGCTTTGTTGTTGGTACATATGAAGATCAAGCAGCGGGCACTTTCTTGGCTGAGCCATCTCCCAGAGCCCTGATCTGCATTTGTGAGATTACTCCCTATAGATCCTCTCTTGTTCTCCATTAATCTTCCTAGGACCATTGGGATGGTTCTCTTATACACTGACTAAAAGAAGCATTGATTTAGCTAACTTTCAGATCAAACTATTCAGCAGACTGATACCAGCCCGAGCCCCCTCCACCTCCTGTCCTTGCCCCTTCCACATTCCTTCTGGACATTCTGACCTCTTGGTCCACTTTTCCTAGGCAGCCATTGACTATCTGAGGTCCTTCATGTAGTGCTGGGCTGTTCTGGACTTCCCCCATCTCTGTTGGCATAATGGCTGGTGAGGTCATTATTTAGGTCTTTTTTAGGCAGCCATATTGTCAAGATTTAATGAGTTCAGCTTCCTGGTCATGCTTGGAAGGCTCTACCTAGCAGCTGATGTCCTGTTCCCCTGGCATTTACAGTCTTTCAGCTTTGTTTTCTGCAGTGTTATTTAAGACTTATGTCTAGAATTGTGTTGTAAATGTACCAAGTGGGGGTTGAGGACCTCACTGTTACTTATTCAGTACATTTTGAGCAATTGTGGAACTTTATAGTAGCCTCCATATGCTGCAGAAAGAAACTTCTTTGACGATTGGTGGGAGTTCATTTTATCTGTGGGTGTGGGGATAGTATTTAGAATACGATTTGTTTCCATGTGCTGCAATCATAGCTACCTCAGTGCTATTATCTTTTATCAGTTTCATTTTAAGTAGATACATCTTTCCACATCTATGTGCTATTCTTCCTTTCTTCCTCTTTCTCTTCCTCTTACTTTCTCTTCCTATCTCTCCTTTTTCTTTCCTCCTCTTCCCTCCCTTACTCTCTTCTCTCCTTCCTCCATTTCTCTCTTCTCTCCTACACTCTGCTCCTTTTTCTTCTTATTCTTCCCTCCCTACCTCCTCTTTAGTGATTTGAGATCATCTTCTCATCTTTAAGAATATAGAAAAAAAAATTATGGGGCCTTAGGAAGGCAAAGGAGGCCCTCACTACAGGGTGTGATAGAAGACTTTAAATATCCCAGAAGTAAGAACTCCAGCAACATGGAGATTTACTACAAAGGTTGCAAAGATAGAGATATAATATTCCTTTCATATAGAGATTATTTTGTATTACAGTAACAGAGAACCAGGCTTAAGGCGTAAACATTTATGACTGGGTAGGGACTGGTTTCTTTCTCCAGACATTCTCTGGGTATCTCCACGTTTATTAACACTGTTTATGGTGAAGATGTCCTGTCTTCCTGTATCCCTGTAACCTTATTAATTGTAAGACTGTCAGGTGCCCTTCAGGAACCACCCTGTGGTCTCATTTAGGTTTCTTAGCTACTATTTGAAGACAATAGCTTCAAATTTCATCACAACTGTATAAAAACAATTGCCAAGGAGGAACCTCTGAGCACTTTCTTAAGGAAACTTGACTTTTTTTTAGCAAAAAAAAAAAAATCCTCCAATTCAGGTGATATGGGTATATAGGTATGTATATATTTACGTATATGTATAACTATGTATATATATATATATATATATGCATATATATTGAAACAATATAAGTTATAGAGAACAACAACAATGAAAGAACTGGGAAAAACTCTGGAGAGACTCAGAAAAATAAAAAGATGCAAGACATGTATGGTAGAGTGCAGGGACTCAGGTGGGATGAGGTGCATGGAAAGGGAAGTGATTAAATTCGATTGAAAAATAATGTATGATTTATGGAAAAAGTTTAATAACAATAAAAAATAAATTAAAAATATTTTAAATGAATAAACTCACTTATATTAAAAATGAAAAAATAATTTTAAAGGCAATGGAGCATCAGTCTCTTCAAGAAGTCTGCACATATACTCTGGGGTATGTCCTACCTTCCGAGCACATTTCTCTAAACCCCTAAGCTGTTTAAAAGTTAATATGAAACTCTCTATATACATGATGGCTGGTACTGAAACTCTTTTCTGTTTGAAGCCATGAATCTTGGTTTGGGCTGTGTCAGAGTCCCTTAAATGAATTTCTCTGGTTGTGAGTGACACAGAAGTGGACACTCCTGCCTCTGTCTCTCTAACTGATGATAGTAGACAGGGAAAACTGGCTAATTCTGAAGCAGGAACAACAGCTTCACAACTATGGGTAATTGGGTGAATAAGAATTCCTTAGACACTGTTGATGTTGAGCCACATGAGGAAGTGCTACGGAGGAAGCAAGGAGGAGGGGACCCAAGTCCTGAGCTGGTAGGAGAGGGGGACCTGGGACACAAGGACTAAGTTGCAAGATTCAAAAACTTATCCCATTATTATTTCTGTTTAATTGATCAGTAGTTTTGCTAAGTATTTTGTTTCTATTTTCTTATTGATTTGTTTAAATTTATTATTTTTATTTTATGTGTATGAGTGTATTGCCTGCATGTATGTAAGTGCACCTGTGTAATGAACGCAAGGGTCAGAAGAGGATGTGTGATGCCCTGGAACTGGAGTTGTTAGCTGCCATGCGGATGTTAGCAGCTAAACCTGGGTTCTCTGCAAGAACAGCCAGTGCTCTTAACGTCTGTGCCCTCTCTCCAGTGTCACCTCATAAGTTTAATCTTATTTTGACTCAGTACATTTTGAGATAGTATGAATCAGAAATGGCATGGTTAACTTTAGGTGTAAACTTTGCTAGGTTAAGGGACACATGGGAAATGTTACTCCTGTGTGTGCTTGTGAAGGTGTTTCTGGAGATCAGTGTTGGCAGACTGGGTAAGAAGACTTGCTCTCAGTAATGGTCAGTACTCGTTTGCTTTGCTCAGAGTTTGTACTGGACCAGAAGCAGGGGACAGACAAGCATGTTCTGCCCTCTTGGTCTGGGGCACTTTACTTCTTACTCATTGTACATCAGAGCTCAGGATTGAGGCCTTTGACTCAAGAACTCACACCAGTCTAAACCCTGTTTCTCCACATTATCTTTGAGAGTCCCACCGTTGCTTCCTTGCTATCCAGACTGTAGTGCACAGACTGAATGCTACCACTAGACTGCAGTGTATAGAGTGAATGCCACCACCAGACTGCAGTGCACAGACCGAATGCCGCCACCAGACTGCAGTGCACAGACTGAATGCCCACCAGACTGCAGTGCACAGACCGAATGCCGCCACCAGACTGCAGTGCACAGACTGAATGCCCACCAGACTGCAGTGCACAGACCAAATGTCGCCACCAGACTGCAGTACACAGACGAATGGTACCACTAGATTGCAGTGCAGAGACTGAATGCTACCACTAGACTGCAGTGCATAGACTAAATGCTACCACTAGATTCTTTGCATCCAGCTTGGGGATTAGGTAGCATTTCATGAGATTTCTCTGTTTATCTGTGTGAGCAGATAGCTACAACAGATTCTCTTTCTCTGTGTTCTATTGCTTCTGTTTCTCTGCAAAACCCTGACTACTGCAGACATTCATCATCACCCTGCTAGAAAACACGATTTGCTCTGATCTCATCCTAGTGACACTTCAGATAATTTAATTGATCTGTGATGAAATGACACACAGAAGTAAGGCAAATGGACACATGGTGATGGCTGGGCTAATGACTAGGAAAACAGATAAAACATGAGAGTGTGGAGATGGACCCAGATTTAAAGGGCAATATAAAACCATTACTGTGTGATAATTTATTGAGAACTGCCCAAGTTCCATAGAAAATTAGTATATTAAGCCCAATTTAATATAACCAGACACATATATTTCTGAAATATTAAGAGATTATAAATGAAACCAATTGATATGGAAATTAAGAGGAAAGCAGATATTAGGAAGATGAAAACCTATATTGTACAGTCTGTGGTTTTCTGTTAAGGAGTTTGTAATTATAGAAAAATTCATCATGGTTCTGAAATGAGTCAGGCATTGCAGTTAAGAAAAACTGTTTGGTGTCTTAATGGGGACAAGATCTGGGAATAGTTTGACTTGGTGAACTGCTTTGTTTGGACTGAATTTTGCAGGCATATCTGTGAACAGAGATACTTTTATCAAAATATCTTAGATGCTGTGTGAAGTGTATGTGACTATCTGCTATGTAAGGCACAAGGATAACGTGATACAGTTGTTCCCTCATGACAGATGTTATCTGTGAACCAGAGGAAACCACCAGGTGCTTGGAGGTGCTTAGAGGATAGCAGGCATTAATTCCAGGGCACAATGACTCCACAGCAGCAATTGCTTATTTGGTGTTTATACAAGATTTAAAAATGCTGCCTTAATGGATAGAGTGAGATAATAGTCAAGATCATCCGTTAATCTGGAAAGGTAATGCATTTTCCCCATCCAAATCTACCCAGTGTTTTAGGGAAGAGACAGATTTCATTCTCAGACTGTGTATTCAGTGGACAGTCTCAAGAGGAGGAAACCAGGCCTGATATTGTGATCAGACCTAATATGCTCACTACCAGTGCTGTTTCAGATACAGATTTCATTCTAAACCAAGAGGCTCCAATTGTCTATTTGAAACAATCTGCATGCATGTGTTTGGTCAGCATTGAGGCTCTAATCTCTTAATACATTCTGAACTAATTTTAAAGAATTTCAAATGTGTACTGTATTTGAATTATGTCCACCCTTCTCAATTTCCCATCAACTTTTCATATGCCCCCCAAATATTTATTGTCCTGATTTATATTCATTATAGAAGCAAATGCTATTATAATTTTAATCTTAAATGAATTAAAAATCTTACTAAAAACAAATTTTCTAATTATTTTTACTTGCTTTTTATTATGGAAAAAGCTCATAGCATAGAATAAAACCTCTTACAGAACTTTAAGTGTGCATTATTTTTACTACAGGTGACATGCTTTGGGGAGTTCAATACTGACCTTTCCAGTCTTTAAATCATCTTTTCATGCCAGAGGATTTATGTATACAGGTTTGTACATGTGTACATAGATTATATAAATTTATATATTTTACGTGACTATCTACTGGTGTATATGTGACATATATAGAGCTATTTCTCTCCATCTACCTGGAAACGTTCGTTTCTATCATTTCTACCCAGATCTGTTGCTGAATAAATGTGGAGGGTTCCACTCATCTTGCACTTACTACCAGGTTATGTGCAATTATGAAGATTAAAATGTTTCTATATTAAATCTTGAACACTCAACATATTTAAAGAAAATACTTTGCCTCAATATATATTTTTACTGAATTATTTGTATTTCATATAATCCATCTTAATACTATCCAGAGCCCCTCCACTATCTGCACACCCTGTAATCTATCCAGAGCCCCTCCCCTATCTGCACACCCTGTAATCTATCCAGAACCCCTCCCCTATCTGCACACCCTGTAATCTATCCAGAGCCTCTCCCTTATCTGCACACCCTGTAATCTATCCAGAGCCCTTTCCCTATCTGCATACACTGTAGCTCCTCCCACAGGATCTTATACATTCTGTCATACATGTCAAGTCCTATTGAGTCCACTTTGTGGACCCAAATGTCCCTCAGTGCAAGTTCATCCTCTGGAATTCAGTCAGCTTACCTAGAGTCACTCCCAGAAAAAGATCAAGTCTCCTTCGCCCAGTGGCAATCAGCACTAGTTCCTCAGTTAAGGCTGGGGACTCCTGCTCATTCCCCAATTCTATGTTAGGTTGGGATTTTGTCTGATTGAGTTCGCATGGGCCTTGGCATGCTGTAGACATTGCTATAAATAGTTCATATGAGCAAGTTGCCAGAGGCCTGAATGGCTCTTATCTCTTTATGAACATGCACCAACTGTAGCTCTTCAAAACTTTCTGCTTGCTCTTCCACAATGGTCCCTGAGCCATGGGTAGTGGAGGTTAATATAGAAGTCCTATCCAGGGACATGATTCACTCTGCTGTCTCTTATTTTGTACACTGTGACAAGTTTTGGTCTTCTGTGTATATTGGCCCCTGTTGCATGAGGAAGCTTTGCTGTTGAGAGTTGTGAGTCATTAAGTAGTCACTCTACTCCTTGTTTTGCTATGTTCTGTGTGCCTCAGGTGTAGATATTAGGTGTATGGGTGGGCAGCTTACAGACTCTTACCCTCTGTATTTGACCATATGTGGACCTCTAATATTCTTCATATCTTGCAAAAAGAAGCTATGATGAGGTTGGATTCTCTACTTGTCTATAAATGTAAGAGTCCACATTTAGCATATAGTAACATAAGACCAGAATCAAGCCTTACCACTGAGAGACCCCTGAGTGAGAGAAGGGAGACAAGACTCAATGCAAAAGCAAGAGGTTTATTATTCCTGTGCACTGGGGTTTACCTGTACAATGGGGAGAGGCAAACCCAGAGCAATCTCTGCATGCAATTTTTTTTTTCCTACCGCCACCGCCTCCGCCTCCATCTCCACCTCCACCTCCCTAGTACTGAGATTTCAGGCATGCACCAGCAGCTTATGTTGCTGGCGATGGAACCCAGGGCCTCACGCATGCTAGATGAGCACTCTACCAACTGAGCTACATCCACCAGCCACTCCCAAATAGCATAAAATGTCAAATTTAGAATTAAGCTATTACTTTTGGAAAAACCTATTGCTCTGTTTGCACCAGGCTAACATTATTTTTATTCACTTTATTTTTATTTCTATTTTATTATTACATTATGTGTATTAGTGTACTGCCTGCATGTAAGTGCATTCATCCCATGCATAAGTGTACTCATATCATGCAATGCCCACAGAAGTCAGAAGAGGGTGTCAGATCCCCTGGAACTAGAGTTACAGGTGTTCTTCTGGTACCCATCATGCTCACCTTTAGCTGTGAGAAGAGGATAATGTAGTGTGGTAAATACTTTGGTTTGCATGGATCATGGAAATTTTGCTCCAACATGGGAATGTTAGAGAAAAGCTTAGTAGTTGCCTTTTAATTTTGTTTTTGTTTTTGAGACAGGGCCTCACTATGTAGCCATGGCTGTCCTGGAACTTATAGTGTAGACCAGGCTGGCTTGAAAATCAGATCTACCGGCCTCTGCCTCCCAAGAGCTGGGATGAAGGTGTGTGCATGCAATTTTTATATACTTAGAGTAGGGCAGGTTACAGCAACAGCAACAGGACATTTTTCTTTTTCTTTCTTTTTTTTTTGGTCTTTTCGAGACAGGGTCTCCCTGTAGCCACAGCTGGCCTGGAACTCACTCTGTAGACCAGGCTGGCCTTGAACTCACAAAGATCCGCCTGCCTCTGCCTCCCAAGTGCTAGGATAAAAAGGCGTGTGCCACTACACCCGAGAACAGGGCATTTTTCTATTGGTCACTTGAGGTGACCTTTACAGGGACTGGCTGCCTGTAGATGGAGTGATACTCAGCATACTTTGGTCTGCAGGTGGCTTGGGGCCAGGGCCCTCAGGATGATTCTTCCTGGAATTATAACTGACTGTGGTTTCCTGTTATTTGCTAAGCTAGGGAGGGGTTGCTATTTGCTAAGCTAGGGAGGGGTTGCTATTTTTTGAAGTGGAAAATTCCACTGACCTCTTTCTATCCCTTCAGTAAGACAATACATTTGTCTAGGGATGTGACAGAGGCAGGGTTTTCTCTAGCGTCTACGACCCCTCTAGCCAAATGTATTTGGCTATGCTTACAATGGCACACATGAGTTTCCTCCCATTGAGAGGGCTTTAACTAGATAGCTGTTGATTAGCCCCTCCCCCCAGATAAAAGTGCCACTATTGCACTGCTATAGTTTGCTGTGCCAGTCATTGTTGTAGTTATTATGCTTTCCAACTGGGGTTAGACCACCGATTGATTTTTCTCCCTTACCAGTTTACATAGTATCCTCCAGAATAATGAGAGCCGGTCTTCAGGGAGGAGGCTTCCAAGGTCAGTTCCAGCTCCACTGCTCCAAGTCCTGTGTCCAAAGTATGTCTTGTCATCAGCAATAAGATCTTACCTCCAAGATCTGGGATGCAATCAACGGCCATGGCAAAAGCCCATCTTATTTGGGGAGTAGCTTTAGTAAAAAATGTAAGACATTCATTCACCTTGTAATGCCCTCTTGCTACACTGCAGATAATGCTTTGAGTTACATTCTGCCATCCAAGGTGACTTGGCAAATCCTTTTAAAATAAAGCACTATTGGGGCTGGAGAGATGGCTGAGTGGAAAGAGCATTGGCTGCTGTTGCAGAGGACATGGTTTTGATTCACAGCACCCTCATGGTGGCCAACAACTGTCCACAGCTCCAGTTCCAGGGCATTTAACACCCTCTACTGACCCCCATGGGCATTTCATGACACAGGCACACTTACTATATATAGGCAGTACACTAACACAGATAAAATAAATAATTGTAAATAAAAATACAGGAAAAAATAAGCAAGACTGTGATTATCTTTGCACTTCTCAACTGGCCTATCAGTTCTACCATAGAATCTGCATTACTTGCCATTTCGGAGTACGTTTTTCTTTAATATACAAAGTTTTAAATTGTATCATCAGTATTACTACTAGAGAAAACACTTACAGAAAATGCATGATATTTATATTTTATAATAACCTAGTCTTAAAATATGCTTTTCTATTAGTACTGTCTCTGTTAATAATCTCAGTGAAACTCAGCTTCATTTTTCTTTTATCTGACTGTGCAGTAAGTTTCCAAAACCTCACAAGAAGTAAATGATTTTTTTATAATTTGAAAATAATCAAATCTATTTGACTCTTTTACTAATTTCCACAAAATATATACTAAGAATTCCTTTTTTGTGTCTGTGATAGGCAATTTTAATTTTGACTTTGACTCAATTAACAAATGTATGCAGCCCTGAGTATGGCTAGGACTCAATTTCAAGAACAATAGATCTGGAGTGCTCTATTCAAAGGCTTGGTCTCTTGAGAGATTCAGAATACAATGGCAGTATTAGGAGGTGGTTTGTGTTTTGAGGTGGGGCCAGCTTGAAGGAAGTAGGTCCTGGGGGCACATCCTTGGGGCTATCCCTTGCCCTTCTCCTTTCCTTTTTCCATCCACTCTGCTTCCTGAACTTATGATGCAAACTGCTGTTTTACTACATCAGCCCTTACCCTGATGGGCTGATGCCTCTGAATGTATGAGCCCAAACAAATCTCCCCCTTTTTAAAATATCTTTAGCATATTTTGGACACAGGGATGCAAAATTCTGATTAGTAAAATTTTCATTCCAGTCATCCTTCATCAAGTAAATTAGCCTTATCACACACAACATTCAAATTCATGTATCCTAAGATACGCTTCTATCTTTAGCAGTTATATATTGCAACATGAAATAACCAAAAAACTATATTACTAATGCTATTCACTTAAAAATATTTTGGTTATTATTTTTTAAATTTACAGTGTGTGAGTATTTTGTCTGAATGTATCTCAGTGAACTTGTATGTGTCCTTCAATGCCCACAGAGCCCAGAAAAGGAATTCAGATGCCCTGTAACTGGAGTTACAGAGACTTGTCAGCCTCCATGCAGGTGCTGGGAAATGAAGGCAGGTCCTCTGCAAGAGCAGCCATTTGCCAGCCCCCTGTTATTCACTTTTTATATGATTTCCTTTCTCCCGGTAATCTATTAAAATATACAACTTCTTGGGCATTGGATTCTAATTCTTATTTGTCCTAGAGCCTTCATAAGTAGTTAGCACCCACAGAATCTGACAAATTATTCTTTTATATGAAAGAAAAAAATCACTTGCAGTTTTCTGTTCTGATAGAAATATAACTAGTCACCCCCCTCCCCCCCAAAAAAACCCAAGAGACCCTTGAGGACCAGATCCTCAACTGACTGAGGACTCATGTCTCTCCAAGAATCCTCCAAACATTCAATGCCAGATGGGGACTACTGAGATATCCAGCTTGTGGATTGAGCAGCTAGGGGGATTTCAGCCTCCTCAGTGTATAGACTGCCGTTGTGGGACTACCCAGGCTGTATCATGGAGGCCAGTACAGGAAGATCAAGACAGAATACTATGCTTACTTGCCCTCATTTGGGGGACCATGGAAGGGAAAGACCCCAATGTGGAGCACAAGGGCAAGATTGATGGTTATTTGGGCTTGCCAAAGAGGAACCTCCAAACACTTCCTCAAGGAAAACATGACCTCCTTCAGCAAAAAAAAAAAAAAAAAAAAAAAAAAAATCCTCCATATATATACATATACACACAAAAAAAAAAAAAAAAAAAAAAAAAAAAAAAAAAAAAAAAAACAACAACAAAAGAACTGGAAAAAAAAATCTCTGGAAAGACTCAGAAAAACATGCAAGACATGTATGGCAGAGAGCAGGAACTCAGGTGGGGTGGGGGGCATGGAAAGGGAAATGACTCTAAATTTGATTGAGAAATGATGTATGATTTATGGAAAAAGTTTAATAACAATAAATAAATAAAAAGAAATGTAACTAGTTACTTAATTGTATTTTGTTTTCATAATAGGAAAAAATACTGCTTCTACCAAAAGAAGATTCTGTTTGACAAAATGGATAACACAACTTTAAGACTTCTTATTCTTTTGTGGGATTAATCGTTGTTTGAAAGAGGACCGACACTGATTGAGGATAAGAGTATTTGCTAAATAGACTGGTCTCTAGACAAGTGACAGTCTTTCTCTGCAGAGGTGTTAGATGATAAACCTAGCTCAGAACATCCTGACATGTAGAAATACACATAAGGAATATTATACAAAAGGATGGACAGGTAAATGAATCAGATGAGTATAAGCTAATACTAACTATATTTTACTGTCTTTAAGTCAAGAAAATGTGCAGTGTAATTTCATCTGGTCCTTGTAGAGTTATAAACAACATACATCTTTTCTCTCTTTATTGAATCAGCTTGTTACAATGCCTGCACATTCGGATATAGCTTGGAAATACTTCAATCTATTCTTTTTTTTTTTTTTTTTTCTGAGACAGGGTCTCCCTGTAGCCCCAGCTGTCCTGGAACTCACATTGTAGACCAGGCTGGCCTTGAACTCACAAAGATTCACCTGCCTCTGCCTCCCAAGTGCTAGGATTAAAGGTGTGCACCATTAATCTATTCTTAATAATGTATCGTGATAAATCCATTTGGAAAATGTTCTAACAGACCAATGAGTGCTTGAGTAAGGGGAGATACCATGGTAGAGCCAGAAGAGGGAATGATTTTCAGTTATCTAAATCCACTCTCTCCAATGTTTTCTTCCCAATCTTTTTTTTCATGGAGATTCAGAGTTTGAATTACGCAATATTAGCCGTAGGCATAGAAGGGAAAATAAAAAGTTTCTTTTAGGACAATGTAGGCCTTAACCAAAATTCATAATTCAGATATGGAAGCTTGAAACATTTTGTATAACACAAATAAATAGAACAGGGTGGAAACAACGGCTCCACAGGCTCTGCCTTCAGGTTGAGGGCTTAACTTGCAATCTGAACCCATGGATCTTTTGCTAGAATTCAAATAAAATTTCGACTGAGGACTCAAGGCTCAAGCTATTTTTCCTTCTGGAACTCCATGCTCATCATTATTTAAACATTGGTGTTTAATTTTTTAATGAGGGGAATGAATTAAACAGTTGTTTCTAAGTACAGAGGAACCATGTAGGTTTTAGAGGGATCTGACTTTGAACACTTTAAATTGTCATCATTATGGTCTTCAGGGTCATTATTAAAATTGACTTGCTGTTTACTCAGGGACCGAGACTAGTCTAAAACCTTTATAGAAACCATCTCCTTGAATCCTCCCAAAGCTGAGGGATGTGAATGCTTCTTTTGCTATTGTGAAAGGAGAAATTAAGTGAAAGTAATTAGCTGATTTTTATAAGGCCTCGAAGCTTTGTGCTATTTTTCTTTTACATGTTCCAGCTGAGTCACACAGTGAGGATCTAGAAGACTGAATGTCTGTCTCTAGGCTGATCTGAAGACAGCTGAACTGTCCAAGGTTAGAGTAACCAATTATAGCAATAACAGACAGCTATAATCAAAACTTTGCTCACATATTGTAAATGCAATAGGCTAGACCACAGAAAGCACCAGCTTCCCCTAGGTTTAACATACATGGAATTTAAGGTCCAAACAAAAACTACTATAGTGTTATGGCCCAACTGGAAGCCGTGGGGAAGAAGCTAGGAATGGGAAAGTACTTAGTACTGGAGACGTGATTCTTATGATTGCCTGTAAGGAGGCCTCAACAAAAGCACCTAAGGAGAACTCTGGGCCAAGGCTTTCCATAAAGCAGGCTAGAGAATACACCTGGGAAGTCTGAGCACTGAGGTCATCTGTGGTAGACATGTTAGCTGACATCTTCTCCTCCTCAAGGTACCTGGAACATTAAAATCCTTATCCCTTTCAAGTTATGTATATCCACATTACTTGTTTGGAAAATAAGGAATGAATATGGAAGAAAAGTGTTGCTTTGTGTCATAAGCATTTGATGATCAGGCTTTGACTTACTTGGTCTCTATAAGTTGTTTTATAGGTAACATTTTCCACAGTGAGACTTCTGCTTTTTATGCTTTTATTGATATTTTGTGTATTTCAGACATCATTTTTTGGTTCAGGTTAGGCATATTCCCTTTTCCCTTCCCCTCACCCCACACCAGATCATGCATTTTGCCATAAATGTCCTGCATTTTTCTCTCAGTCTTTTTATGTTTGGGAATTCCCATTTTCCTCTATTAATTTTATATTACTCTAAAATATGGATACATGCTCTCCACCAATATATACAGTAATTACAGAGTCTGAAAATAAGCGGTGAGTGGATTCTAGAGCCCAATGAGAGATTTACATTATAACAACATAGTTGCTTTCAAATAAACAGAAATATAACAATAATGTTGTTCAGCTTGCCTTTCATCTGGTGATTTGGTGTTAGCATCCACAAATGAGTGAAACCATTCACTGTTTTTCAGGGACTGTGTTACTTCACTTAGCATAATGGCTTCCAGCTCCATCCATTTACCTGCAAAGTTCATGATGTCATCTTTCATTTTTTTATTTACTTTTTATTGTTATTAAACTTTTTCCATAAATCATACATCATTTCTCAATCAAACTTAGAGTCACTTCCTTTTCCATGCCTCCCAACCCACCTGAGTTCCTGCACTCTGCCATACATGTCTTGCACCTTTTTCTGAGTCTTTCCAGAGTTTTTTTTCCAGTTCTATTGTTGTTGTTGTTCTCCCTAACATGTATTGCTTCAGCATATAGACATATATACATAATTATATATATATGTATACACACACACACACACACACACACACACACAAATCATCTGAATTGGAGGATTTTTTTTTTTCTAAAAAATGTCATGTTTTCCTCCAGGAAGTATTTGAAGGTTACTCCTTGGCAAGCCCAAACAACCATAAATCTTGCCCTTGTATCCCACACTGGGGTCTTTCCCCTCATGGTCCCCCAAATGAAGTCCAGTAAGCATGCTTCCTGTCTGGTTCTTCCTGTACTGACCTCCATGATACAGCCTGGGTAGTCCAACAATGTCAGTCTATACTCTGAAGAGGCTGAAATCCTCTTAGCTGCTCAGTGCACAGGCTGGGTATCTCAATAGTTCCCATCTGGCATTGAAGGTTTGGAGGATTCCTGGAGAGATATGAGTCTTCAGTCCATATTGCAGGGTTAAAAAACTGTAGCTCATGTCTTTGAAGAATGGCAAAAGCAGTGGCAGCCACAGAGTGGATGCATTTGCCAGTAAGAATTGAAGACAGGCCAAACAACAGTTCTTTTTTTCTTTTTTGTCTTTTTATTAAGATCTCAAGTTTTATATCTGAAGTACAATTTCTCAGGCCTTATTGAATATTTATTTCTGGATTTGCTTTCCTTTTGGATGTTTAAGGCCACACAGCCCAGATTAACCAAGGTTTTTGTTTTCTCAAGGTCACTTGAGGATATGGTCCTCAGGGGTCTCTCAGGGTTTTTTGGGGGGGGAGAGTGGGAGCCCCTGGCTCCTTTCAGTTTTTCATTTGCCAGTTCCATCCACTCAAGGACAAAATTAGGTCATGCTAGGCCAGGCTTCCCTTTTTGAAGCATAAGCAGACTTTCCTCTTTATAGACTGGACACTGGCTGAAATCCCATTAGTGGATCTCCAAGACCTCTTGAACAGGAAGACTGGTGACACACATTTGCAGGACTTTTCAAGAGATGCCCTCATGCATAGACCCCTAAGACTTGGTTGGCCTCTGAGGGCAAGGAACAAAGTTATCCCTTAAGTCCCTTGGCCGAATTGGTATGGGTGTTACATATGGTCCTTAAGCACCTGGAAAGGCTAAGTTGCACTAACTGCACCTACATTAAAATTGTATCTTTTGAAAACAAACTGTATGTTATTTCCATATTATATTTCTTGATTTGTATTTTTCCATTTTAATTTTATATTATTCTAAAAGATTCATGCATACCCACCATCATATACCAAAAATCCAAAGTCTGAAAATAAATGGTAGGTTAGTTCTAGAACCTGTCTAGGGATTCAGAGTATAAGATCACAGTTGTTTTCAGACCACAAGGATTATAACATTAATGTTGCTTATTTTGCCTTACAACTAGTACTTGGTACTAGCATCCATGGATGAGGGATACCATTCATCTTTTGTTTTTCTGGGACTGTGTTACCTCACTTAACATAAAATCTTCTAGTTCCTTCCATTTACCTGAAAATTTGATGATGCCATCTTTCTTTACTGCTGCATAGAACTCCATTGTGTAGATGTACCACATTTTCTCTATCCATTCGTCAGTTCAGGGGCACTTGGGTTGGTTCCACCTCTTCGCTATTGTGAAGAGAGCTGCAATAAACATGGCTGTGCATGTATCCCTGCAGTAGGAAGAGTCTGGTGGATATAAACCCAGACGTGGTATGGCTGGGTCAGGTGGTGGGCTCATTTAGAGTCTTTCAAGTGTTCTACACACTGCTTTCCATAGTGGTTGTATAAGTTTGCATTCCCACCAGCAGTGGATGAGTGTTCCCCTTTCCCCACACCCTTTCCAGAATTTGGTATTATTTGTTTTCTTGATCCTAGGTAGCCTTATTGGAGTGAGATGATTTTTTTTTGTGTGTGTGTATGAATGTACTGTCTGCATGTAGGTCTGTGCACCCGTGTCGTGCAATGCCGCGGAGGTCAGAAGAGGGTCTCGGATTCCCCTGGAACTGGAGTTCTCCTGGAATTGGAGTTACAGACAGTTCTCAGCCGCCATGTGGGTGCTGGGAATCGAACCCCGGTCCTCTGCAAGAGCAGTTGGTGCTCTTAACCGCTAGGCTATCTCTCCAGCCCCGAGATGATTTTTTTTTTTTTTTTGGTCTTTTCAAGACAGGATCTCTATGTAGCCCCAGCTGTCCTGGAACTCACTTTGTAAACTGAACTCACAAAGATCTGCCTACTTCTGCCTCCCAAGTGCTAGGATTAAAGGCATGTGCCACCATGCCCAGCTGAGATGATATCTTAAAGTGGTTTTAATTTGCATTTCCTTAATTATTAACGATGTTGAATGTTGAACACTTTTTAAGATGTTTCTCAGCCATCACTAATTCCTCACTTGTGAAGTCTCTGTTCAGCTCTTTTTAAAAAAATATTTTTAAAATTTTACTTTTGTATGTGTATGAATGTACTGTCTGCATGTAGGTTGGTGCAGCTGTGTTGTGCAATGCCGCGGAGGTCAGAAGAGGGTGTCAGATTCTCCTGGAACTGGAGTTAAAGACAGTTCTCAGCAGCCATGTGGGTGCTGGGGCTAGAACCTGGGTCCTCTGCAAGAGCAGTTGGAGCTCTTAATGCTAGGCCATCTCTCCAGCCCCTCTGTTCAGCTCTTTACTCCATTTTTTGAGTAAGTCATTTATTTTCTTACTTTGTTCTTTGAGTAGTTTATATATTCTGGAAGTTAATGCTCTGTCAGATGTATTGGCAGTGAAGGTTTCCTCCCACTCTGTGGGTTGTCTCTTCACTTCCTGTCTATTCTACCCAAATTAATGTACTGATTCAATGCAATTACAATTAAAATCCCCAAGACATTCTTCACAGTCTTGGGAAAAAAATCTTAAATACATATGGAACAACAAAAGACCCCAAATAGCCAAAGAAACCCTGAGAGAAAAGAGCAATATGGAGGAGGGATTTCTGTACCACACTTTGAACTATACTACAGAACTATAGTCATAAAACAGTTTGGTAATGGTACAAAAACAGACCTGTAGAACAATGGAACAAAACTGAAGATCCAAATGTGAGAACATACAATTTCAGTCACCTCATATTTGACAAGGGGTCCAAAAAGACTCAATGGAGGAAAGACAGCATCTTCAGCAAGTGGTGTTGGCAAAACTGGGTCACCACTTGTAGAAGAATAAAATTAAACCCCTACCTCTCACCCTGTACAAAAATCAACTCCAAATGGATCAAAGACCTCATTGTGTTAAGTATACTTAACAGAAGAAAATGTAATTCATGGAGTAACATACCATCCAAACATCTGTGTCTATACCAAAGTAACCTGCCATAACAATTAGTATTGTTTAAATACCTATATATTTAATTGCGTGTGCTTCATTAGTAGGATTGAAGGTTATGCCTGGACAAGCTGTCAGCCCATGAAAGAAAACAGCCAGAATTGACTAGAGACCAAGACAACAGCTCCAGAGAAAGTAGACTGTTTTGCTTATCATCCACCTGTGCCCCTTTTCTAAGCCTAGGGAATAATCTGCGGAAGAGGGGGCATGGTAGAATGTAAGGGCTGTGATTGGGGTGAATGGTGAAACTACAACAATATAGACTGGACACTCATTTGATCAACTTGATTGAACATACAAGCCCCCCCTGCTGGACGGTGGGACCCATGAGCTGTGTGGGTTTGGGCACAACTGCTTGCAAATTGGTTTTACATGAAGGATGCTTGTACTCACAGATTATCACTTATTGTTAAAAAAATGAAAAGAAAACAAAACAAAAAAACAGAGAAAGATGCAGAAAAGTTATGGCAGAATGCATGATCTGGGATGGGTAGGGGTGGGGTGGGGGAAGGGAAAGGGATATATATATATATTCAGTTCATATATATATATGAACTGAATTGGAAAATGATGTATGAAATACACAAAGCATCAATAAACAAAACAAAACAAAACAAAACAAAACAAAACAAAAAAAAAACCAAAGACCTCATTGTGAAACCCCAAACTCTGAAGGTGATAGAAGAAAAAGTTGGCAGCAACTTACAAGATATAGGTGTAGGAAAAGACTTTCTAAATCACACAGCAGCTGCACAGGTAATAAGGTCAACAATTGACAAGTCGGACTTTATTAAACTCAAAAGTTTCTGTAGAGCAAGAGTAAGCATTTTACCATCTAAAACCGTTATTTGCTAATGTAGGATAGTCATTTACTTCTCTATTTATGAAGACTTACAACTCTCTAATCCTTTGAATTTAAGGTTGCTCAGATGATGAGTTCAGACTAAGCAAATGTGAGTAGTGAGCACATTTTGAAAATAAGAGAAGCTGAAGCCATAATCCAGAGCACTTATTTTTCCTAACACTGTGGTGGTGGGAGAGATGGTATATGATCAGTTAGTGATGTCATAGCTTAGTGGCCAATATGCCAGTCCAGAAAGTGTCTAAAAATAACAAAAATGATCATAGCTCTCTGATGTAAATTAATGAACAGGTAAGGAGAGAAAAATGAATGTTTGTTACAGAAAAATGAATTTTCTGTAACTGAGAATTTGGGGTTGTGAATTTTGGTAACTTCTTAAGGATTGGAGTCATCATCATGTCTCTTCTGACATAAGAAAGTTCCATTTCAAAAAGACTTACAACCATTATTGCTCAAATTGTCAGAAGGATACAAGCAGAGGGAAATTTTCCAAATTCCTTTTATGAGGCCAGCATCACTCTAATACCAAAACCACACAAAGATACAACCAAAAAAGAGGACTACAGATCCATCTCATTAATGAACACAGATGCAATAATTTCAAAAAATACTTGCAAAACACATCCAGACCCATATTAAAAAGATCATCCATATGACTAAGTTGGATTCATACTGGAGATGAAAGGATGGTTCAACACATGAAAATCAATAAATATCATAAACACATAAATGTTTGAATGACAAAACCCACAAGATCACCTCAATTGATGCAGAAAAAGCCTTTGACAAAATTCAGCATCCCTTCATGCTTAAAGTGCTAGAGGGAATTGGTTTGGAGGGATCATTCCTCAATGTAATCAAAGCCATATACAGAAAACCCACAGCCAACATCATCCTAAGTGGAGAAAAGAGAGAAGCATTCATTCCCCTTAAAAGTAGGAACTTGGCAAGGCTGACCTCTGTCACCACTCTTCTTCAAAATAGTGCTTGAAACACTTGCTAGGGCAATAAGGCAATAAAAGGACATTAAAGGAGTACTAATTGGAAAAGAGGAAGTCAAGGTATCCCTTTTTGCTGATATGATTGTTTACCTAAGGGATGCTAAAAACTCCTAGAAATGATTAAGAGTTTCAGTAAAGTGGCAGGATACAAAATTAACCTAGAAAAATCAGTAGCCTTTCTTTACAGCAACAACAAGCAACTGAAGAAGGAATTCAAGGAGACCTTCCCACTCACAGTAGCGTCAAAAACAATAAAATACCTAGGAACAAACCTAACGAAAACATCAAGGATCTCTACAAAAAAAAAAAAAAAAATTCAAACCCCCAAAGAAGGAAATTGAAGAAGACATCAGAAGATGGAAAATAAAACCTCTCATGCTCATGGATTGGAAAATTAATATAGTAAAAATATCCATTCTACCCAAACTATTGTACAGATTTAATGCAATCCCAGTTAAAATCCCCAAGAGTTCTTCACAGGCTCAGAAAAAAAAGTCCTTAGTTTCAGGAAAAAACAAATGACCCCAAATAGCCAAAACAACCCTGACCAAAAAGAGCAATACAGAGGGGATCCCTTTACCAGACTTCAAACTACACTACAGGACTATAGTCATAAAAACAGCTTGGTACTGGCACACAAACAGACCTGTTGACCAATGGAACAAAACTGAAGATCTAAACTTGAGCACATACAATTTCAGCGATCTCACATTTGACAAGGGGGCCAAGAAGACACAGTGGAGAAAAGACAGCATCTTCAGCAAGTGCTGTTGGCAAAACTGGATCACCACTTGCAGAAGAATGAAGTTAAATCCCTACCTCTTGCCCTGTACAAAAGACAACTCCAAATGGATCAGAGACATCAACATGAAACCCAAAACTCTGAAGGTGATAGAAAAAAAGTTGGCAGCAGCTTACAAGACATAGGCATAGGAAAAGAATTCCTGAATCAGACAGCAGCTGCGTAAGAAATAAGATCAACAATTGACAAATGGGACCTCATTAAACTCAAAAGCTTCTGTACATCAAAAGATACAATCAAGGAAGTGAAGAGAAAACTCACAGAGTGGGAGGAAACCTTCAGTGCAGATACATCTGACAAAGCATTGATTTCCAGAATATATAAACTACTCAAAAAACAAAGAAAAAAGAAAACAAATGAATCACTCAAAAGATGGAGCAAAGAGCTGAACAGAGACTTTACAAGTGAGGAATTAGAGATGGCTGAGAAACATCTTAAAAAGTGTTCAACATTGCTAATAATTAAGGAAATGTAGATTAAAACCACTTTAAGATATCATCTCACTCTGATAAGACTTGCTAGGATCAAGCAAACAAATGATACCAAATTCTGGAGAGGGTGTAGGGAAAGTGGAATACTCATCCACTCTTGGTGGGAATATAAACTCATACAGCCACTGTGGAAAGCAATGTGGAGAACCCTTGGAAGACTCAAAATGAGCTTACCACCTGAACCAGTCATACCACTCCTGGGTATATTCCCACAAGACTCATCTTACTGCAGAGATACACGCATGACCATGTTTATTGCAGCTCTGTTCACAATCTGTTTACAATAGCAAAGAGCTGGAACCAACCCAAGTGCCCCTCAACTGATGAGTGGATAGAGAAAATGTGGTATATCTCCACAATGTAGGTCTATGCAGTGGTAAAGAAAGATATCATGGGGCTGGAGAGATGGCCTAGTGGTTGGGAGCGCCGACCGCTCCTACAGAGGACTCGGGTTCGATCCCCAGCACCCACATGGCAGCCGAGAACCATCCGAAACTCCAATTCCAGGAGAACTCCAGTTCCAGGGGAATCCGAGACCCTCTTCTGACCTCCACGGCATTGCATGACACGGGTGCACAAACTTGCATGCAGACAGTACATTCATACACATACAGAAATAAATTTAAAAAATTAATAAAAAAATAAAATAAAAAATTAAAAAAAAGAAAGATATCATGAAATTGGCAGGTAAATGGATGGTGCTAGAAGATACCATGGTAAATGAAGTAGCACAGTCCCAGAAAAACAAAAGATGAATGGTATCCCTCCTCTGTGGATGCTAGCACCAATTACCTAGTTGTAAGACAAACTGAGCAAAGTTAATGTGATCTGAAAACAACTGTGCTCTTATATTGTGAATCTCAGCAAGTTCTAGATCTAAGCTACCATTTATTTTCAGAGTTAGGAAGTTTTGCTATATGGATGAAGGTTATGTATGTATACTTTAGAGTAATATAAAAATCAAAGGATGGGCTGGAGAGATGGCCTGGTGGTTGAGAGTGCTGACTGCTCTTGTGGAGGACCCGGGTTCGATCCTCAGTGCCACATGGCAGCTGAGAGCCATATTTTGCTCCAGTTCTGGGGGAATCCAGCACCCTCTTCTGACCTCTGAGCCATTGCATGACACAGGTGCATGGACCTGCGTGCAGACGGTGCATTAATACACACAAAAATAGATAAAATTATTAAAAAGCTTTAAAAAATCAAAGGAATACAGAAAAACCTAGGTTGTCATGACATTATGTCTAACCACAGTATTTATTTTATGGGAGTGTCTCTTAGAATTTCTTATACAAGTCTACTTGAGCTTTTGTCCAAGCATTTTCTAAACTATTATAAAATAGTGAAAAGTATCAGGCTGGTGTAATCCTTTCTGGATGCTTAATGACCATACTTAATGCTCATACCAATTTGGTGGAGGGTCTTAAGGGATAACTTTGTTCCTTGCCCTCAGAGGTCAACTATGTCCCAGGGGACTATGCATGGGGGCATCTCTTGAAATGTCCTGCAAATGTGAGTCACCAGTCTTCCTGTGCAAGGAGGTCTTGGATCCACTAATGGGACTTCAGCCATTGTTCAGTCTATAAAGAGGAAAAGTCTGCTCATGCTTCAAAAAAAGGGAAGCCTGGTCTAGCAAGACCTGACTTTGTCCTCTAGTGGATGGAACTGGTGATTGAAAAGCCAAAAGTAGCCAGGGGATCCCCCCACCCCCCCAAAAAAAACCGAGTGACCCTTGAGGACAATATCCTCAAGTGATCTTGAGAAAACAAAAACCTTGGTTAATCTGGGATAACTGTGTGGCCTTAAACATCCAAAAGGAAAGTATAACAAGAAATAAATAAATAGTAAGTCCTGAGAAATTGTACTTCAGGTATAAAACTTGAGATCTTAGTAAAAAGACAAAAGAGCACAGTTGTTTTGCCTGTCTTACTGGCAAGTGCATCTACTCTGTGGCTGCCAATACTTTTGCCATCCTTCAAAGATGTGAGAAGACACAGCTTTTCAACATTCTAAAATGGACTGAAGACTCACGTCTCTCCAAGAATCCTCCAAAATCTTCAGTGTCAGATGCGGACTGCTGAGACATCCAAGTGTAGGCTAAGCTACTACTGGGGTTTCCACTTCTTCAGAGTATAGACTGTCATTGTTGGACTACCCAGGCTATATCTTGGAGACCAGTAGAGGAAGATCCAGACAAGGCGCAGTGCTTACTGGACCTCATTTGGTGACCATGGGAAGGGAAAACCCCAGTGTGGAGCACAAGGGCAGAACTGGTGGTGGCTTGGGCTTGCCAAGGAGGAGACTTCAAACATTACATCTTTCAGCCTAATAAAAAAAAAAATCCGTGGGGCTGGAGAGATGGCCTAGCGGTTAAGATTGCCGACTGCTCTTTTACAGAGGACCCGGGTTCGATCCCCAGCACCCACATGGTGGCCGAGAACCGTCTGAAACTCCAATTCCAGGAGAACTCCAGTTCCAGGGGAATCCAACACCCTCTTCTGACCTCCGCGGCATTGCATGACACAGGTGCACAGACTTGCATGCAGACAGTACATTCATACACATACAGAAATAAATAAAATTAAAAAAAAAGTTCATCAGTTATACTTTTTTTTTTCAAAGAACCAACCTTGAGCTGTATCGATGCTTGCAGATCTCTGTGAGTTTGAGGCCAGCCTGGTCTACAGAGTGAGTTCCAGGACAGCCAGAGCTACAGGGAGACCCTGTCTCCAAAAAAAAAAAAAAAAAAAAAATCCGTAACCTGAAGATGATATATGTGGCATGCATATTTTGGAGTGATGGATATTGGAAGGAATCACAACAGAAATAACAACAACAACAACAACAGAAAACTCTGTGTCAAAGAACAGACTGAAACGGTGAACTTTTGCTCAAAACAGTAAACTTCTGCATCGAGAATTTTGAGAGGGACTGAGAAAAAGATGAAAAACCTGTTTGGCAGAATGCATGAGCTCTGGTGGAGTCAGGGGGCAGGGAGGGGCCACGAGTCTAGATTTGATTTGTAATGTAATTTGATTTGTATGAAGTGCACAAAGTTCAGTAAAATATTGGCTTAAAAAAAAAAAGGTCCATAAAAGATTTTGTTCCCCGTCAAGACTTGTGTTGGACTATTTTTAGTACTTCAAAGAACAGACTTTATTTGGGGTTGAAGAGATTGTTCATTGGTTAAGGGCAATGACGCCTCTTCTAGAGGACCCAAGTTTGGTTTCCAGCATGCACTTTGCAGCTAATAACCAACTGTAACTCTGGTTAAGGGGATCCAACACCCTTTACTGGCCTCCACAGATATTGAACACACATGGTACGTTTACATGGATGTACGCAAAGCAACAATGGACATAAAATAAAAATAAATGAATAAAAAAGACACTATTGGCTGAAAGAAATGAATACAGCCTATTTTTATTTTTATATTTTATTTATTATTTTTTATTTTTATGTGTATGAATGTATTGTCTGCATGTATGTAAATACACTCATGCTGTGCAGTGCCTGTGAAGGTCAGAAGGGGCAATCAAATTCCTTTAAAACTGGAGTTATGAATGGTTGTTAACCAGTATGTGGGTGCTGAGACTAGAACCTGGGTCCTCTGCAAGAACAGCCTGTGTTCTTAACTGCTGAGCCATCTCTCCTACCGCATAAGCTATTTTTATTTCCTCAATTCTAACTGACCAATTTTTTTACTTACAAATAAATATTTTGTCTAATAAGAAAAACAGGAAAAAATTGGTAGGGAACTTCTTTTTGCCTGTGTATATTTTTAATCAAATTGCTAATTGTGTCAAGCGCAATATTTTTAATCATGTTATGGAACAGATGTGATGTGAAGAGGTGAAGAGGCAACACTGTTGCTCATCCCTCTGACTTGCCTACAGAAATCTGTCTTCTCTCTCCACGTCTCTCAGACTATTTGTTCCACACTAATAGCTTGGAAACATCACTTCTGGAAGTAATTTATTTAAAACATAAATCCTCACTACTGCTTTCCACTTGGCTACATGTCATCTGAGATGGCCGTGGTGCATTTCTGGAGGACACAATCAATTACATGGCAAGGGTAAACAGGGGGCCCTCACTGCTCTGATCCCTAACACCTGTGGCCCTTGACACATTTCCTTATACTCCAGTTCTGCCCTGCAGTCTGCATCAGCTTCACTGTTTCTTCATTTAAGTAATCAAATGAGTTCAAATTTTTATTCTTCTGTTTTTGCCTTGACTTTAGCCTAGTATACAAAATGAGCCTCTTTATAACATTTCCACACATGTACATCATTGTACTCTGTACTTATTCATTCCTGTTCTATTCCCCCTGCCCATTATCTCCTCCTCCTTTCCTCTCCATTCTCCCTTCTTGCTGGGTCTCTTTCTTCCCCCAAATAGTACTCTGTTCTGTTTCCATATCAAATATATTATATTACTCTCTTCTCCACTTCCTTTAGGTTCTGCTCTTCCCTTCTCATGGTAGGGAATTTTTCTAGTTTAATGATACACACACACACACTTAAATTTTGATTCCCCATATGAGAGAAAGTGTCCAACATTTCTTTTTTCTGATTCTGACTTTTATTAATATAATGATTCCCAGCTCCATCCATTTTCCTGCAAATGAGGCATGCTTTTTGAAATGGAATGCAGTAGCATAATAAATAAGGTGAATAATTGACAATAGTATTGCATGAAGTAAAGAAACTTTTACATGTCCTCACAGTGAAACTTACAGAATGGGAAGCAATTTGTGTCAGGTGTATAGTACACAGCATTAATAACTAGAATAAATAAGAAACTGCAGAGTTAAAATTTAAAATTCCAAATCATCCAAATAACAAATAGGTTAATAAACTGAACAGACAGTTCTTAAAGGAAGGAAAAAGAAGGCAAATAAATGAAAAACTCTTTGACATCCTTATCAACAAGGACATGCAGATTAAAACTGTTTATGGATTTCATGTTTATCTTACTCAGAATGGCTATCAACAGCATTATTCAAATTTTGTGTACTGGGATCTGTTCTTTACCCAGGATAAACCACACTTTTGATCAGTTTAGCACTCCTTTTAGGTTGCTGGATCTATTTGGTGGAAGAAAACACATGTGTGACCACAAACTTGTGAGCATACGATTAATCACTCTCAAATGATTGAGCATTTAGCTGGGCAACGCGGGTGCCCCTCTCTCAATTTTACCTTCATAATCACCTTTAAAACAATTAGTTTATGATTAATCCTTATCTATAAATTACAAGTGCCAAAAATTAAACTGTTGTATTTCATTGCCAGCCCAAGGTATTTCACAGAGTGGTTGTTTGCTCGACTTCTTTCATTATACCTGTATAAAAAGTGAACATCAGGGCTAGAGAGATAGTGCAGTGGTTAAGAGCATGGACTGCTCTTGCAGAGGACCCAGGTTAGATTCCCAGCACCTACATGGCAGCTAAGAACCTTCTTTAAGTCTGGTGTGGTGGCACATGCCTTTAATCCTAGTGCTCAGGACACAGAGGCAGGTAGATCTCTGTGAGTTCAAGGCCAGCCTGGTCTACAGAGTGAGTTCCAGGTCAGCTGGGGCTATAGGGAGACCCTGTCAAAAAAAAAGTGAACTTCTCATCACAATTTCTGAAAATTTCTGTCTCTCCCAAGACATGCAAAGTATTTCAGCTTCAGAAGTCAAGGAAAGACATATGGCAAAAAGATGTTGAACAAAGAGGGATATTCAAAGCAAAATTAAAAAGTCAGGAGAAGGAAGATCAGAATCCTAGAGTCCTGTGTCTCATTCTCTGAACAGAACTGACTAGTGTTTCAGGAAGCTGATCTTGCTTTAAAGCAAGATGAAGGTGAATTTTTCATTAAAATATTATTATTATTACTACTATTATAGTAATAGTACTAGTAGAGTGAGTGTATGTGTGTGTGTGTGTGTGTGTGTGTGTGTGTGTACATCATGTAGAGGTCAAATGACAACTTTTTGAAATCCATTCTCTCCTTCCATCTTTATGCCAGTTTTGGGGACCAAACTTGGGTTTCCAGGTTTGCACAGCAAGTATCTTTACTAATGAGCAATATCACTGGCCTGAATATTTCATTTTATGATAAAACTGAAAATAGAACTCTGTGGAATGTGAGGTGCTCCTGGAGGGACCGTCCGGGGAAATAGTTTTCAGGCATAAATGTATGTTACCATGGTGTAGGCAGTCGACTTTTCCTCCAAAGATGCCTTTCAAGCAGGATACACTGCAAGCTCCTAAGGGAGAAAATCAATCAGTGGCTCGTTCCGCTATGAAGCCTAATGACTACAGCATGATTGGTGCAGCAAACTCTATTGGTTTGGTGGTGGCACTTTTATCTTGGAGGCAACCAACAACTATCTAATTGGTTGTAAATCCCACTCAATGAGGAAACTTGTGTGGTATTATAAACATAGCCAAATGCACATGGCAACAGATTATCATAGATCCTAGAGAAAACCCCATCACTATCACATTCCTAGGCAAACGTAATTTCTTACTGTATGCTAAATATCTATTATTATTTTTTTTTGTCTTTTCGAGACAGGGTCTCCCTGTAGCCCCAGCTTTCCTGGAACTCACTCTGTAGACCAGGCTGGCCTTGAACTCACAAAGATTGGCCTGCCTCTGTCTCCCAAGTGCTAGGATTAAAGGCATGCGCCACCACTCCCGGCTAAATATCTATTCCTATATGTACAGACAATACTCATTTTGTAACAAATGGAGACAATTACAGAGCTCTACAGCTGATCAAACACAGAGTTTGTGACTGTGAGGTGCCCAGCTCTGAGTGACAACATCTACAATGCAACCTCTACACCTAAGGCTCAGAGCATAGGAGTCAGAGAGACTATTAATGCATCTCTCATCTCTCAACACTGAGAGATGGTGATTAACAAAGAAACTCAGCTGCCCAATGTGTAGAGTATAAGTGATTTCAGAATGCACGCCCTTGGGTAGGACTCCTACAGTAACATTGCCCACTCAGGTCTCAGGGACCACTGCAGAAGAGGGCCTGGAAAGACTAACAGCCAGGGGTGGTGGATAACACAAGGAAACAGAGTTTTCCAGGAAGCTGGGAAAATGATCATATGAACTAAGCAATAAGGACAGCATGCACAAGACCCACACATACTCAAATGAGAGAAAAACTCATCATAGAAGTGGGAAAGTGGGTGAGAAGTCCCCATCTTAGCTGAGAAACTATTGGCAACTGATCACTGCTGTGTGAAGAAGAAGAGTTGGTTTTCTTTAAGGGAGTGAAACTAGATAGGTTGACCAGGTTCCAGTGGATGAACTCAGACTGAGGGACACCTGGGAACACAAACTTGACTCCGTAGACCTTAACCTGTATGACAGAATGCATGAAATCTGGTAGAGGGTCTATAGGGTTACAGAAAGAGGAAGAGTCTAAATCTGACTAAGATGCATTATACAAAATGCATGGCTGGGCCTGATGGCACATGCCTTTAATCCCAGCACTCAGGAGGCAGAGGCAGAAAAACCTCTGAGATGGAGGCCACACTGGTCTACATAGTGAGTTCCAGTAGGTGCTGCTGGAAGACCTCAACTCCAAAAGACAAGAAAAGATTATAGTAAATTCAATAAAAATAGAAATCAATAAAAAGGAAACAATTGAAAAATAAAGTGGTGAAATAAAAATATAAATATTTCACCAACATATTCAATCTTCTCAACATTGGAGACAGCTGCAAAATGGTAACATCTGTCTCCATTGTTCAGGAGAGTGGATATGTTAGCAAAATATTATTTGAGTATTGAAGCCATAATCTTGAGAATATTAGTTTGCTTTTATGTGTTTCATTACTCGTTTTCCAGGCTTATGAAACTTAACTTGCTTTAAGAATGATGTACTATTTTTTGATTGGCTTTGATTTAGACAAGACTTGTAGAGTTCTATATAGTACTACTTTTGCTGTTTGTGTTTAGTGTGTCATATATGAATCACCAACATTATTTACTGTATGTAAGATTTTGAGGGGTTTCTTATTTTTTCCTATTGCTGATAATGATCTTTCTAATTTCAAAGCAATTATGCCTCGACTCCTGATAGTTTTTTCCATATCACTATGGTAATGAATGTAATATTCTTCATTTTTCTTTGTTCTATCAACTGTCCCCTTTCAAATCAGTGGCTTTGTCACTTGACAAATACAGTGAGATCACTTGCATTCTGGAATGAACTGCTGAAATCTAGGCTTTGTAAGTAATGAACTGATATGTGTTTCCTGTCTACGACTTGTTAGGAACTTGAGCAGTGAGCTTGCCAGATGCTCATCTGGTAAAGTACTTGCCACTTTAGTGTGAGGACTTGTTTACTTCACTACCCCTGTAAATCCCAGCTGGCCATCCAGATCATGGGAGATGGAGACAGCAGGGTTTCCCCAGACAAGCAGGATGGATGGCTTAGCCAAATTGGTGAGTTTGGGAGTCAAGTGAGAGACCCTGCCTCAATATATAAGGTAGAGAATGATCAAGGAAGGCAGCCATCTTCAACCTCTGGCTTCCACATGCATGTATGTACACACATACATGTTTATTTGTACACAATTGTATGTTCATTTCCATATACATGTATGCCCATACATGGAAAGATACACATATACAAAACCCATGCATATATATATATATATATATATATATATATATATAGAGAGAGAGAGAGAGAGAGAGAGAGAAATCAAAGATAAGATCATGCTTAAGAAAGACTAATAATATTTTTAGCATTGTTTGAAGTCCTAAACATTTAGACTATAGAAGTGGGAAATACTACCTGAATTTAATGGTATAGAAAGAAATCTTAGTCTCAGTTTTAAGTCTGAAATTCCTGAAAATTTAAGATGCATTATTGGAAAGCACTTTAAATCACTGGAAATCAACTTCCATTGTAACATGAACTTGATTAAGTCACATGGTTACTAAGAAGCAATTAGACCATTCATACTATGTGGTGTTTGATGCTTAGATCAATTCAAGTAATTGATTACACAGGAATGTCAATAGTCCCAGGTCATATATTTTCCAAACTGAGGGAAATAGACATTTCAGATGTTTCTGCATATATTTGTTTGAGACTGACATCTTCTATTCCTTACCTACTTTAAATGCTCTTTGGTATTACATTGTTTTTCTTCTGGGCTTTTATACTTTTGATGTCTTGTGCAGCCAATTATGCGTCCTTTTCATCTGGATCTTTTCTCTACGCTGTTCTCATAGTCCCATTCTTGGCTATACAGTACCCATAATATTCAAACAATATTCACAATTCTGAAATCTGATCATCATCTCCCATTCTCATATCTCATGACTGTATATATTATACCTTACCCCTTTTTTGACTGAACTGCGATCCACAGACTTTACTAAGCACCTCATTTTCACTGAATTATGCACCTCATGTATTCATTTAACCTTTCCACGATCCACTACACTTAACCCCTTATTGTAAATATCTTTAAATCCTTGTGGGAAAGCTTCCTGAGTATCTAAAATACAGCTTAAACTCATAGAAATTGGTTTCAGCTTAAATACATTGTACAAAATGCAATGAAGTATTTGAACAGTGCTCAGAGATAGTATGTTCCCCTCTCAAGAGTGCTCATTTCTCTATACTCTATTTATTCTTACTCTATTTCTCTTACTCTATTTATTCATGACTTTTCTCACTTTTCTAACCACCTAAACCCCTTCCTGTGATTTACATACTCTGCTAAATCAGAAATTACCTAATCTTCATGTCACTACATCTTCTTTCTCATCGTCTTCTTGTCCTCTCTGTCCTTCTACCTGGCTTTCTTCTGTTCAAGTGAGTAAGTAAACTGTAGCCCTGCTTTGTGTTTGGAATCCCATTCCTTCTGACATCTTCAAGGACTTTATGGCTTTCTTGTTTTTTTTTTTTTTTTTTTTTTTTTTTGAGTTACTCCTTTCTTTGCAACTGATGGATATGCTTTTGTGTCCACCAGCCTGTAGGCATGCCCTAAGAATGGTACCTCAGGAAAGACACATAAAACTTTAACTCCTTGTGGATCAATATTTACTTGTGTTTATGACTCTTTTGTTGGCTTCCAGTACAGTAAAAGTTGTGGAATTTCTCTATGGCTCCACCCTCCCAGTTCTTCCCCAGGGCAGGTCCAATATTAAATCAAATACAAATACTAATAAGTTTCTATCACAACTGCTTAGTTTCAGGTCACCTATCATTATTCTATTCTGAGTCATCAAGCATCCTTCAAAGATAAGTAAATTCTGACATATTTGCTACATCGTTATTTGTAGTTTTTTTATTATATATGAGATTTCCACAATAGTCTACTTTAAAATGCAGGCATGTACCAGCTTCTCATTGAAATTATTTTAGAGACTTCCTGTTATAGTGAGGATGAAAGCTGGTTTTATCTGTAATTACACACTTAGGCAAATTATGAAAATAATATTACCAACACTTGCCTACCACTTTCCCTTATTTCCTGACACTGGACCTGTGCTTGCCATACTCTGTTCATCCTCGCCTTCTTTGTCATCGCAAGGTCTGCCCAAATCTGCTGAAATTCTGTTCTTTCCCACAAACTCTTATTTTTGCCTTAGAAGGGTTTTCTCTTATTCTTAATCTTATTTATGCTCCTTATCCTGCCTTAAATGACACTTCCCTAGGAAAAAAATCTTGTTTTGAAAGTCTACTTTAAACAACTGACGAGTGGATAGAGAAAATGTGGTACATCTACACAATGGAGTTCTATGCAGCAGTAAAGAAAGACGACATCACGAGCTTTGCAGGAAAATGGCTGGAGCTAGAGGACATCATGCTGAGTGAAGTAACACAGTCCCAGAAAAACAAACGACGAATGGTATCCCTCATCTGTGGATGCTAGTGCCAATTACCCAATCGTAAGTATTTCTTGTATAGGGACCCCTGAGCTTTTGTCCAAAGCAGTTGGGCATAACGCATTTTGGAAACAACAACAACAACAACAAAAAAGACTGCATCAAAGAACTGACTGAAACAGTGAACTTCTGCTCAAAACAGTCAACTTCCCCATGGAAAATATTGAGAATGGCTAAGAGATGGAAAGCATGTCTGGCAGAATGCATGAGCTCTGGCGGGTGGGGGAATGAGCGGGAACACGGGTCTAGATTTGTTAAAAATAAATAAATAAATAAATTTATGTGAAAAAAAATAAAAATTCTTCTGTGAAGCTGAGCATGGTGGTGCACACCTTTAATCTTAGCACTTGGGAAGAAGAGGCAGGCGGATCTCTGTGAGTTCAAGTCCAGCCTGCTCTATAGAGTGAGTTCTAGGACAGCCAGAACTACAGGGAGACCCTGTCTCAAAAAGACCAAAAAAAATTCTTCTATGAAAACCCAGATGTAGGTTCTTTGCATAGCATCATATATGTTCCTCTAATAGAACATGTAACATAATAACTTTACTTTATAATTATATTATTCCCAACTTATTTCAAAAACTGTAAACATCATGTAAAAAGGGATAACAAACCAGGTGTAGTGGGATATGCCTTTATGCCAACACTTGGGAGGCAGAGGCAGGGAGATCTCCGTGAGATTGAGTTCTAGACCAGAAGTGGCTGCATGAAGACAGTGTCTCAAAAACAAAACAAACAAAAATAGAAAGAGGCTAACATAAAAAATATGGATACTTGCTTCTGCAACAGTTCCTCCTTATTGATGTACAAATGTGTAAATGAACAGGGAGAAATCTTCACTTTTGGACTGTGTCCCATATGCTTGGTACTTCTATTGAGATCTTTCTAAATGACAAACACTGAGATTCAGAAAATATATAAACTTAAATTCACATGACATCTGAAAGGACTTGAATTGTGTGTGTGTGTGTGTGTGTGTGTGTGTGTGTGTGTGTGTGTGTGTGTTTGGGGGGGGTGAGAAGAGGTAACTCCAGCACTGGTAGTATCATCAGTTTTTCTTTTTTTTTCTTTTTTTTTTTTCTTCAGTAGGATTTTATTTAAAAATGTGCAAAGCTGGAGGGATCTGATCTTCTGTTAAAGAAAGCAATTTTCACAGTTTATATTTAGCCATTTAGCTTTGTGGTGAATAATAACAGAAAAGGAAGTTTCTGTTCAAGAGCCTCACTTCTGCTTGCTGAGCCAGATGCTTGGTTGGCATCCTGGGGCAAGGTGGCATGCTCCCTGATCTGAGGTTTATGGCCAACCCTCTTACCAAGTGGAACTCAGCTCTACTCCAAGCACATACAACGTCTTAATTTCACTGCTCTGTACATTGTAAAGTTGGAAAGCATGAAAGGATCCCTTAACACATCACCTACAACAAATCCAACTCTGTTAGGGCTTCAGAATTACAAGTTTAAAAGACTTGTAATCACAAGATGCTCCAAGTTCAATGGAACAGCTCACACGATAAAAATTAGGTCAAGTAACATGCCTTCATATTTTTAAATGACTTAAGAAGATGTAATGGAAACAAGATCTGCAACGCATTCTTATGTATGGTACTGTAAACTATCAACGATTGCTACTTGATGGTCAAAAAATAGAAAGAAGAGAAGCAAACACACTACGGTGTGCCACAAGAGTACACCTACAGGAATGTCATGCTTAAATTAGGTTAACTGAATTAATCTGGGAGAAAATACAGGTCTACAAACCAGCACCCATATTACTTTAAATGATGAGGTAGATTCTTTTCCCCCTATGTGGTAAAGTGTGAAGATAACAAAAACATTTTATACAACTTTCAAATGCTCTTTAAAATGGAAGCTCAAACTGTGGTCACTCTCACAAACAGCACATTTATAAATGAGTTGGAGAGGTTGGACTTAGACCCATTATGCACTTGAGATGTTAGTTGAAGATTCTAGAATCAGTCTTGGATCAATCAACTCTTTCCAAAGCAGTGATCTTCCTCTCCTGTGTCACAACATACTCCACCACCTTGGTTCCATTTTCGTTGGACCAAATCAAATTTCCCAGATTCTTTCAGAGCAGGTAAGGATGAGAGAATTTCTTCTTTTTTTATTGATGCTTTGTGTATTTCATACATCATTTTCCAATTCAATTCAGGCATATTTCCCTCTCCCTTCCCCCCACCCCACCCCATCCCAGGTCATGCATTCTGCCATAACTGTCTTGCATCTTTCCGTTTTTTTTTTTCGTTTTTTAGCAATAAGTGATAATTTCTGAGTACAAGCATCCTTCATGTAAAACCAATTTGCAAGCAGTTGTGCCCAAACCCACACAGCCCCTGGGTCCCACCATCCAGCAGGGGGGGCTTGTATGTTCAATCAAGTTGATCAAATGAGTGCCCAGGCTATATTGTTGTAGTTTCACCATTCACCCCAATTGCAGCCCTTACATTCTACCATGCCCCCTCTTCCACAGATTGTTCCCTAGGCTTAGAAAACGGGCAAAGGTGGATGAGAAGCAGAACAGTCTACTTTCTCTGGAGCTGTTGTCTTGGACTCTGGTCAATTCTGGCTGTTTCTTTTCATGGGCTGACAGTTTGTCCAGGAATAACCTTTTGATCCTAATGAAGCACAAGCAATTAGATATATAGGTATTTAAACAGTAGTAATTGTTATGGTAGGTTACTTTGGTATAGACACAGATGTTTGGATGGTATGTTAATCCATGAATTACATTTTTTTCTGTTGAATATGACAGGGTCTTATTGTGGCTTATAACATCTCCCAACCATTAGAGGATGTAAGCTTGTGGCATCAGCCATGGGTTATTCCTCTAAGGAGAGAGCCAATAGCCAATTAGATTTGGGATATACAGGCATATGGCTGCTTCTGCTGCACAGTATTTCCAGGCAGGTGAGGTGTAGCTGGTGCTGACGGAGGAGTCTTGCTTGACTCAAGGAGACCCATATTTGCTTTATTGGTTTAGTGGCCTTTGGTAACACTCTCTGGTATTCTAGAGACCATCTTGCTAGGTCTCTGGATTGTGGCTTAATATTTTTCCTTCCTTATAGTCAGAGACATCAGGAGAGTAGTCTGATGTTAGTTCCAAAAGCTTAAATGCAATCTTTTCTCCAACTCGATGGGCAGCTGCCAAAAATGGTAACAGACTATAATCATTCTTGTGCATCTCTACTGGATTCTGGATAGTGGTGGATGAGTTTGTTGCTATTTTGGTTAACTGCTGCTGCTTCTGACACTCTAGGCTTCTATTTATGATACAGGAGACAGCACGTCCTCGTCCTCGACCTCTGCCCCGAATACCCCAGCCCCTCGCTCCCCTCCAAGACAACAAGTCCTCTCCTTACCCCCATCGTCTCCCCAAACTGGTGGGGAAGGACACAGCAGGAGGACTCTGTCTGCCTTTACTGGAGTCTGAAGTCTTCCATCCTATGCTACCTGTGGTCTGCAGCAGCAGCCCTGGGCCAGAACACCCTCGCCCCGACAAGAGGCCTGCTGTCTTTAAGAAGTCTACAGTACCCAGGGAAGTATTCTTGGACACAATGCATGGTTCATTGGACTCTGAACTGGAGTCTGAGGCCCTCCTGGCCTTGCCCTTGTTGGAACTGAAGGTGAAGGTAGGTTTGTTGGGTGCTGTAGTTTTTGTGGCAAGCGGGTCTCTCAACAGTTCAGCTGGCAGTTTCTCTACAGCACTGCCACCCTTCACTGTGATACTGCCCTGACCATTGCTGCCTGACTCGTGACAGGACTGAGTCTGAAACAGAGTTGGTACTATCTTTAGGTCCGGTGCTGACCCTGACTTTCCTGCGGGCTTTGGCAAGGCTGCTTCTGGGGGAGCCTTTGGGAAGATCAGAGTTCTGCAGGCTCCACTCTTTCTGTGCGTTAGGAGACTTGGGGTTCCTGTTCTGCTTCTTGTAGTCACACTTCTCCTTCCTTTTCGGTGGCTTCTTTCTGCCCTCCTCCTCCTCTTCGTCTGCGGTGCTCCCTGGGACTTTGTTTTTTCTCTTGCTCTTTTTCTTCACGGTCTGATTTGGGACGGGCTTGGTTTCCAGATCCAAGGCCTTCTTTCTGTGGCTGTCGCTCTCGTTTCTTCCAATGCTTCTTGGAACACCTGTAACCTAGCTCCGATTCTTCATCTTCCGCCAATTTAAAAGCCCTCTTCTTTCCTTTTTTAGTTGTGAAACGAGAGTCACCACCATTACTGATGACTGCCAAGTTCTCAGGAGTTGCTCTTTCTTCTAACTTAACCCTGAGGCAGTCGTTGTCCCTCACCAGGCATGCGCTCTCGGTGGGGGGCAATAGCCTCCCTTCCACATAGAGGCCCAGCAGAGCCCCGGAACTGAAGCCAAAGCGCTGGCACATGAGGCTGATGAGATCTGTGACGACTCAGGCATCTGTTCAGATCCACCAGGATCCAGAAGATAGTGCAGTGCAGGGTGGCTGGCGGCGGGTAGTCATTGAAGCCTAATCATCTCGGAGGCTGCCATCTTGCTCGTGCTTAACGGAACGAATCATCAGTTTTTCATAAAACCTATTTCTCTGAAGTATCTCCAACCGTAGGCCTCTGAGACACATCATCTCCAGAGACAATTCTTGTTTTCAGTTTCCTTTGGTACTGAGAGCCATTCTGTAATTCCTTTGGTTCCCAATATCTGGAACTTTATGAAATCAGTTATTTCCTGATAGATCTATCCCTAGACACTTAAACTCAACACATTTAAATTTAAAAATTTCCCCACAGATTTTATATATTTAATAAGTGGTAGTTTATTTCCTTTCTCCAACAAAAACGCATTGTTTCACATCACCATTTCAGTTAATGGTGATCATTTTCATTTGCACAGGGAAGACGCTCTGCATTCAAGTATCAGATAGGAGGGCCATTGGTAGCTCTTATGGTCAGGTCATTTCTTCTGTTTTCCCTTTTCAACTTCCCAGAGAATGCAAGAGTTAAAAGTCACTGTAGATTCGAGTAAAAAATGGCAAGGGTAACTTTAATAATCAGGAGAAATAACTTCCTGCCTTGCAGTTGCTGCTTCAGGGTCTTCAGGAAAACTACAAATGGTCACTGTATATACATTTAAGTACTGTTATAAATATGTCCATATAAATGTTTTTCTGGAAGGCTGAGAGGGCTGAATCAATGTATGGCCATTTTTCCCTTGTCAGAAGCTATAGAATTTTTATTGGCACAATTTTCATTACTCAGCACTGACTATGGGATCTTTGATCAAATTAATTAGAAATACTTACACTTTGTACTGCAAGATATATCAGATTTATTATTAAGATTATGTATGTGCTCACATAGAAAATAAATAGAGGTATTAAATATGAAACTATGACATTTATGCTCCTGGTGGACAGAGGGAGCATTCTAATTAGGTAGTGAATATGTTTAAAGTATAGATTTTTCCAGTGTGGGCTGTACAATTCAACTAAAGGGACAAAGACTAATAAAATCTGAATGGGTAAAAGATGACAAAGATACTTTTTCTGATAATTGATTCAATCTGTGTTATTAATCACCTATTACAAGTCTTGTTAAAAGCTATGAAGAAATGTATGTGGCTAACTGAGGTTCTTAATTAGTTTCCTTTTAAAGATATTTATTTTAAATTATATATATATATATATATATATATATATATATATGTGTGTGTGTGTGTGTGTGTGTGTGTGTGTGTGTATGTGCGTGTGTATGTGTACATGAGAGCAGGTGCCCCAGATCTCAGAAGATGGTCAGATACCCTGGAGTTGGAGTTAAAGGCAGTTGTGAACCACCCAGTGTGGGTGCTGGAAACTGAACTTGGATCCTTTGTAAGAACAGTACATGTTTTTAACCACTGAGCAAGCTCTCCAGTTCTAGAAGACTCTTAATATCTTGATATTTTAATTTAATTAGTTGGCATACAAAATTTGATTTCACAATATTTTCAGGTCTGTTTTAAAGGAAATACTCCATTCACACTCCTGATGGAAACTTGTACTTAGGAATAATGTTAGGCAAGGAGGAGACCAGATGGAGACAGTTTGGGAAAGATGGACAGGGAAAAGCAGATAGCATTGGGTAGTGAACAGAAAGCATAGAATTCGTATACAGAACTATAAATTTGCTTCCTGCATTTCAAGATTTAAGTTTTAAGATAGAAAGAACCAGATGAATATTATGATGACTTCCCAGTGAATATTCTGGATATTTTAGTGACAGTGTGTAATGCTAAGGGTTGAAAGGTTGAGCATACTAGAAGTGCTGGGTGATTTCTAAAGGCGTTCTTGTGATTTCTCTTGCCATTATTAATGTTATGATTTTAAATAGATTTTATGTCTGTGAGTATTCAGCCCTAAACAGGATGTTTGTCTCAAACTGTACTTCCAAGACTCAGAAAACATCTTGTAAGAAGGCAAGAAAGAATATAAGAGCTGGAATATGGAGAAGAGTGGTATGAAATGCTGTCTTCTGGAACTGGCATAGCTAGTGCACTCATTAGCTCAAGACAGCTGTTATCACCTATACAAGCTTGTACAGATCAAGACAGTTAACATTCCACCATGAATAGGGAGAGGCTTAAAAGGCTCCATTTTATAGAAGGTCTGAGGAGCATTGGCTGGAGGAAAGAGGGCTATTTTAATCATAATTGTGTATGTGCTAGAAATTTTTACAGAATAAATTTTTAATAGGAAAAGGTTCTTTCTGAGTCTAGGCAGTTGTAAGAAGTATTTACATGACTTAACTATCCTTACCAATCCTCAAAACCTTATGATCGATGGGGTCATATTACTATGAAAGTCTATTTTTAGATTTAGAGACTTTGTCAGCAATGAGAGGTACCCAACAGGGCAGCCATCAAAGCTCTCCTCACAACTGTCATCACAACTCAGCTCTCATGTCAGAGAGCTACTCAGGAGCCAAATTTGAATGGCCATGATCCAGGAATACATATTTAGTTTCCCTAAATACCACATTCTGTTTAGTAACAGTTTCATGATGATTTTATAGTAACAGAGCAATGAAACACTGACAGGATAGTTTTTATATTGTTGGGTATGTACAGTAGGCAGATTTAGCAAAGCAGGAAGACCTCTGCCATAGGCTTCAGATTCTATCTGGTGACATTATTAGCTTTTGGGTTCTTGGAAGATAGAGGTGTATTTATATATTGAAATGAATTTGTCTAATGTTAGTTGACACATTGAGGTGGAAAATAATTGATGCTTATTTTTTCTAAGAGATCTGAAAGAATGTGAATGTATAATCCAGGGGCTTTTCACCTCATCTGGACAGACAAACTTGGGAGAATCATTGAAAAATTTATGTGAAGCTGGGGCAACATGTCCCTTCTACTCACTCTCTTCCTTGCAGTTCCCCTCCAATGACAGAACTCTGACTTTCCAGCTTTTGAACTTCTCACATGTTTACTACGCTATTTCACGCTAATGAGGAAACCCGGATAGACTTTCTGTCTTTGAAAAGTCTATCGTGTTTTGTTGGTGCTTTCTGTTCTGTTTCTTTGTTTAGGAAGTACACAATGACTTTATTTTTCTTTGAGAAAATTTATTTGCTTTGACAAGAGTTAGCAGAGATGAAGAGATTTTTTTATTTGAATTACTGGTAATTAAGAAATTATGCATAACCACGAAAAACAAAAGACAGGATTCTAATTGTAGGAAGCAAAAGTATGAGAACTCTTGTTGCATTCTCTTAACTTGTTACCGGTGTGCAGACATCACCTCAGTAAGGTTTATGGACGTTTTAAGAGAAGAAGAAACAATTCTGTTTCTGCTATCATCTTTAGCCTCTTGTTTTAAGCAATCATTTACCTACTCTCTATCTCAATTTTCTTATTATATTCTGGGCATGACACTGCCATTTCATTCATGATCTCACAGATATTAAGGGCCTATACAAGCCTGGACCTCTGATCAGTGAAGCATGGAAGGACTCACAGGATCATACCACCCTGCTGGGCTTTTGGCTACTGGTGGATTCTGGGGAAGATAGAATCATTGTATCCTTTCAGGTACTCTACTAGCAGGTAACCCACCAGGCTAGTGGATAGTTTGACACCCAGGGTCACTCAAAGAGATCTGGTTAAACTCTGTGTGTCCTAAGACAAAACACAAAACATAAATGTGAGAAGGGGCAAGGAAATATGAGATAAGCTGACAGGAGAAGAAGAGAGATAGGAGAGGCTAGGGCTGAGAGTAACCAATGTATTATATGCATATATGAAGCTGCCAAAGAAGAAAATTAATGAAATTAATTTTATGAAAAGAAAATTAATGAAATTAAAATTTTATAAAAAGAGGCTGGGGAAATGGCTAAGAGGCTGCTCTTGCAAAGGACCCAGGTTCAACTCTCAGTAACCACATGATAGCTGACAACTGTCCAAAATTCCCATTCCAAGGGAACAGACACCCTCTTCTGGACTCCACAGGCACTACACAACATGGGTGCACTTACATATATGCAGATGATATACTCATACACATAAAATAAAAAATAATATATAAAAGAGATTATTCTGATTTATTGAGATGTTCTGAATGAAGTATATACAAATTTAATAAAAAGTTACAAAATAAATAAATAAGACGAAGGTAAGCATCAGAGGGATAGATCAGACCTAGATGACATGTAAGATTGTACCCTCCTAATTCAGGCAATGGGGAAAAGGAGAAGGGAATCTAGTGGAGTCAGGGATAGAGTGAAAATGAATGCCTCCCTCAACCATTACCAGTGAAGCTTCCTGATACGACAGAGTGTGATGTGCACAGAACAAGTGGCCATGTTTTAAAGAATATGCATCAGAGAGATATGTGCCCCTGAGTAGGACTCCTGTATTGAACCTTGCTCACCTAGTTTAGGGACCATACTGACTGCATTCAGTAAGTGCACCTACCACTCTAAGCCAATACTAGTTTTGGAAGGTCAGAAAATAAACAGCTTCACTTTTCAAAAGAATTTTATGAAGAAGAAATTCACATAGCAAAATGAACATCATATAACAAAAGCAACTGTTGTAAAGTGAACACTTCAGTGGCATTTAACACTCTCTTTTTTAAGGTTTGCTTTTTTTTTTTTTTTTTTTTTTTTTTTTTCCATATTAGAATCTGAAACTGAAGAGTAAATTCCTTTTTTTGTTGTTGCTGTTGTTTTTTTTTTGTTTTGAGACAGGGTCTCTCTATAACTCCAGTTGGCCTGGAACTCACTATGTGGACTAAGCTGCCCTTGATCTCACTCTGCCTCTGCCTCCCAAGTGATTCATGCCACCATTGCCAGAAATTCACATGCACAAGCTTCTGGCAGCTTGAAATCCTCTGTTCCTCTGTGTTCCTGAGCATTCTTTCCACCCCCTCTTCCAGTATGGTCCCTGAATTAGGTGAGCAAATTTCAATACAGGAGTCCTACTTGGGGACACATATCCTCTGATGAATATTCTTTAACACATGGCCCGTTGTTCTGTGAGCATCTCACTTTGTCATATCAGGAAGCTTCAGTGGTAAGGGTTGAGGGAGGCATTAATTTTCACTCTATCTCTATAACTCTGCTATATTCCATGAGCCTTGGGTGCAGAGGTGCAGAGGACCGAGCAGCTCTCAGATGTATATTCTCTGTGTCTGACCAGTTGTGGAACTCTGCAAGGGGCTCCATTTGTTGCAAAAAGAAGCTTCCTCCAGGAATGGTGCACAGTATGCTTGTCTGTAAATATAAGATCCATGTTTAGCTTATGGTAAGAAATTTCATTTGTGTAGAGATATGACAGAGCTAGGGGTTTCTCTAGGATCTACGTCCTCTCCAGCCCTGTGTATTTGGTGACAATCACAGTGATGTGGATCAGTGAGAGTGCTTTACATCCTATTAGGTAACTGCCAATTACCCCCAGATAACAAAACCACCACTGAATCAATAGGAGTAGTTTGCTGTGGCATTTGTTATGGTTATTAGGCTTTTTATTAGGATTGGGCCATTGATTCATCTTCTCCCTTAACAGTTTGCATATAATCATCTAGGATTGTGAGAGCTAAACTTCAGGCAGAAGGCTTCCAGGTCAGTTCCTACTCCATTGCTCCAAGTCTGGTATCTGAACTATGTCCGGTCTTTAGCACTAGGGTATTATCTATTAATACTGAGAGCTAATGAAGAGCTTAGTCAAGAACCTGTGCTATTTTGGGAGCCTCATGGACCACTCACCTACAACTCAAAGTCTAGTCTGTCTGGCATTATGTTCCTTGGCAAACACACTGCATGTCCATTTTTCATGGGGTCTCAGAGGCATCACATTTCCGTCTGGATTGCCTAGCCCCACAGATTCATTCATCTCTACTCCTTGTCCTCACTTCTGACCTCCTTCTTCCCCCCCCCAGTCCCAGTGCCCCCATTTTCCCCACCCAATAACACCAGCTTCCCACCATATCCCCTCTCTTTACCCCCACTCCAGGGTGGCCACTTGCATATACTGCACTCTTCTCCTCCCAGCTGAACTCTCCACTTCCCCCACACCATAACATCTGTTCCCTACTATCCCCCCTATGGGGTCTTACTTTTCCTTCACCTCCATGTATCCTTTCATTTTCCCAGCTCCTGATGATACATCAGGATATATACTCACATATGAGGGATTGATGCTACAATTGGCAATTGAGGAAGAACATATGTGCCTTGCTTTTCTGTGTTTGTGTTACTTCACTTAGTTCCATCCATTTACCTTCAAATTTCACCTTTTCTCACTACTGAGTAGAAAACTCCATTGTGTAAATTTACCACATTTTCATTATCCATTCATTAGCTGAGGGAAATTTAGGTTGTTTCCATTTCTTAACTCTTGTGAAAAAAGCAGCAACAAGCATGGATGTAGGTATCTCTACAGTTTGATGGGTCCTTTGGGCATATGCCAAGAAGTAGTAAACTGGATCATATGGTAAATTTTTTTCTTTTTTGGTGTTTTTGAGACAAGTTCTCCCTGTAGCCCCAGCTGGCCTGGAACTCACTCTGTAGACCAGGCTGGCTTTTAACTCACAGAGATCCACCTGCCTCTGACTTCCCAGTGCTGGGATTAAAGGTGTGCACCACCAAGGCCAGCGAAGATTTATTTTTAGTTTTTGGAGAGTTATTCACACTGCTTTCCATAGTGGTTGCACGAGTTTGTATTCCCAACATTGGTGAATGTTCATTCCCCTTTCTCCACATCCTCTCCAGCATTTGGAGTCCTTTGTTCTCTTGATCTTAGCCAGTCAGACTGGGGTAATGTGGACAGTTAAAGTGGTTTTGATCTCCATTTCTCTAATTATGAAGAATATTGAGCACTCTTTAAGGTGCTTTTTAGCTTCATTTGAGAACTCTCTGTTCAGAATTATAGGCCTTCTTTTTATTGGGTCATTTGTTTTCTTGTTTCTTTATATATATATATATATATATCTTTTTATTTTTTGATTATTTATTTATTTATTTATTTGTATGAATGTACTGTCTGCATGTAGGTTTGTGTACTCATGTCGTGCAATGCCGTGGAGATCAGATTCCCCTGGAACTGGAGTTAAAGATAGCTCTCAGCCACCATGTGGGTGCTGGGGATCCAACCCCGGTCCTCTGCAAGAGCAGTCAGCACTCTTAACCACTAGGCCATCTCTCCAGCCCCTATTTTTTATATTTTTATAAAAATATTTTATATATTTTCATAAAAAATATTTTATATATTTTCATAAAAATATTTTATATATTTTCATAAAAATATTTTATATATTTTCATAAAATATTTTATATATTTATTTTATATATTTTAAATATTTTATATATTTATATTTTATATTATTACATTTAATTAATTATTAAATAGATATATTACATTTTCTATTTATGTTTACATATTAATTAATCTTACTGTATATTCTATTTAATACAAACCTATATATAAACCCAACAGTAATTTATTTATTTTCTTTTTTAATAAAATATTTTATTGATGTTTTGTGTATTTCATACATAATTTTTCAAACCAGTTTAGACACACTCCCTTTTTCAGGTCCTCCACTGCACCCAGTTCATGCATTCTGCCATACATGTCTTGCATCTTTTTCTCAGTCTTTTTAAAGTTTTTCTCCGCAGAAGTTTATTGTTTGGGCAGAAGTTAACAGTTCAGTCAGTTTTTGATCCAGTCCTTTTGTCATTGTTGTTCCCTCCCATTTGTATTGTTCCAAAATATGCCTATGTATATGTCACATATATACAAAAATTATGACCTCTGAAAATAAACTGTATGTTAATTCCAAAATATGTTTAGGAGTTCACATTTTTCCCTTTAATTTTATATTACTCTAAAATATGAATACATAACCTCCACCCATACCACAATTACAAAGTTTGAAAATAAGTGTAAGTTAATTCTAGAGACAGTTAAGGGATTCACATTATAACAGCACAGTTGTTTTCAGATAAAAAAAAATATAACATTAATGTTGCTCACCTTACCTTTCAAATAGGCATTTGGTGCTAACATCCACAAATGGGGGATATAATTGGTTGTTTTTCTGGGACTGTGTTACTTCACTTAGCACAATGGCTTTGATTTCCACCCATTTACCTGCAAAGTACATGGTGTCATCTTTCTTTACCACTCCATTGTACAGATATACCACATTTTCTCTATCCACTCCTGGGCTGAAGGACACTTGGGTTTCTTCCAGCTCTTCACTATTGTGAAGAGAGCTGCAATAAACATAGGTGTGCATGTATCTCTGTGATAGGATGAGTCTTGTGGGTATGGAGAAAGAAAGACCCTGGAAAGCCAAAGTAACCCTGAGGAAAAAGAGCAATACAGGAGGGATTGCCATACCAGACTTCAAACTATATTACATGGCTATAGTCATAAAAACATCATGGTATTGGCACAAAAACAGATCTGTATATCAGTGGAACAAAATTGAGTATCCAAACCTGAGCACATCCTATTTCAGCTACCTCATATTAGACAAAGGGGCCAATAAGACTCAATGGAGAAAAGTCAGCATCTTCAGCAAAAGTTATTGTCATAACTGGATCACCACTTGTAGAAGAATAAAACTAAACCCCTACCTCTCACCATGTACAAAAATCAACTCCGAATGGATCAAAGAGCTCAATGTGAAACCCAAAATATTCTGAAAATGATAGAAGAAAATGTTGGTAGTAACCTACAAGACATAGACATAGGAAAAGACTTTTTAAATCAGACAGCAGCTGCACAAAAAAATAAGGTCAACAATTGAAAAATGGGACCTTATAACTCAAGAGCTTTTGTGTAGCAAAAGAAATAATCAGTGAAGAGAAAACCCACAGAGTGGGAGGAAACCTTCAGCAGTAATACATCTGATAGAGCATTAACATCAAGAGTGTATAAGCTATTCTTTGTATATTTTATATTAATCCTCTGTCGAATGTGTTGCTGATAAAGATTCTTTTCCACCCAGTGTATTTCTTCTTCCCTTCCTTTGTTGGACAAGAACTTTGTAGTTTAATGAGGTCCCACTTATTGATTTTTGACATTAACACCTGAGCAACTGATGTCCAATTTAGAAAGCCCTTTCCTATGCCTATATATTTGAAGGTATTGCCTATGTTTTCATATAGGATTTTAGAGATTCATGTTTTATATTGAGGTCTTTGATCCATTTGGGGTTGACTTTGTGGAGGGTGAAAGACAAGGGTCTCATTTCATTCTTCTGCAAGTGGATGTCTGGTTTTGTCAGCACCACTTGTTGAAGATGCTGTCTGCACTTCATTGTGTGTTTTGGGGTTAATCTGTCTTTTATAGACCCAGAGTAATGTTTTAATGAAATTGGGTGTTTCAGAGTTTGGTGCACATATGTTCATGATTGTCATATCTTCTTGATCAATTGTTCTTTTGATTAGAATGAAGTAACCCTCTTCACCTTTTCTGATTAGTTTAAATTTGAAGTCTATTTTGTCAGATATATGAATTGCAATGCCCACTTGCTTCTTAGAGCCATTTGCTTGAAATAGTTTTTCTATCCTTTCACTATAAGATAGGATCTATCCTTGAAGGTGAAATGAGTTTCTTGAAGACAAGAAAAAGATGAGTTTTCTTTCTTGATTCATTCCACTAGATTGTGTCTTTTGACAAGGGAGTTTCAGCCATTGATATTTTGTGTTATTGTTGAAGAATGTGCATTGGATAGTGTCATTTCAGTTCCTTTTTGTTTGTGGCCCTACATTGTGTTTCTGTTATTATACCTTTCTTTGTTTTCTTTCTGTAGTCTCTTCAGTCCTTTGTATTGCTTTGAATATTCCCTGTAGTGCTGATTTGGTGGCAATCAATTTTTTTAGCCTGTTTGTGTCATGAAAAACTTTCTGTTCCCCTTTGGCCATGATAGATAGTTTTGCTGTATAAAGTATTTGGGGTTGGCATCCATGGTTGTTTAGAACTGGAGATACTTAGGTCCAGGATTTTCTTGCTTTCATATTTTGCATTGAAGAAGCAGGTGTAATTCTGATAGGTATTCCTTTAAAGTATAGATAGTTTTGCTGTATAAAGTATTTGGGGTTGGCATCCATGGTTGTTTAGAACTGGAGATACTTAGGTCCAGGATTTTCTTGCTTTCATATTTTGCATTGAAGAAGCAGGTGTAATTCTGATAGGTATTCCTTTAAAGTAACTTGTTTTTCCTCTAGCTGCTTTCAGTACTCTCCCTCTCTCTTTGTTTTGAACAGTTAATGTGTTTACTATGATATGCCTTGGGGTGTTTCTGGTCTGGCCATTTCTAATTAGTGTTCTCTTTCTTTCTTGAATCTATATAGGTGAGTATTTCCTTAATTTAGATAATTTTTCTTCTGTAATCTTGTTGAAGATATGTTCAATTTCATTGGCCTGAGTTTCTCCTCATTCCTGTATGCCTATAATTTATAGATTTGATCTTTTTCATGTTGTTCCATATTTCCTGAGTATTCCATTCCTGTGGTTTGTAAAATTTTACATGGTCTTTGATTGGGAGTCCAAATCCTCAACTTTGCATCCAATGTTGATATTCTGTTTTCTGTTTCATTTATTCTGCTTACGAAGCTTTCTGCTGGTTTTTCCAGTTGGCTTATTGGGATTTTCAATCCCATATTAATTTCCAGTTGTGTTTCTTCCCTATTTCCATATGTTTTGTAAAGTCACTTTTCAAGTCATGAATTGTTTTTAATATTTCATTAAGCTGCTTATTTGTATATTCTTGGGCTTCCATCACAAGTTTATGCCTTTCCCCTTTCATTTCTTTGAGTTGTTTGTGTTTTCTTTATGAGATTGATCATGATTTTTCTTTCAAATTCTATGTACTGGTGTTTCTCAGGTTGGTTCTCACTGTTGTGCATCTCTCTAAGAATATTTGTGATTTTTTTAAAAGAAAAATTATTTATTTATTTGAATGTACTGTCTGCATGTAGGTTTGTGCACCCATTTTGTGCAATGCCGCGGAGGTCAGAAGAGGGTGTTGGATTCCCCTGGAACTGGAGTTCTACTGGAATTGGAGTTACAGAAGGTTCTCAGCTGCCATGTGGGTACTGGGGATCAAACCCAGGTCCTCTGCAAGAGCAGTCGGTGCTCTTAACCACTAGGCCATCCATCTCTCCAGCCCCCAAGATTATTTGTGATTTTGCACTGCTATTTGGACATATAGATGTTCTGTGTTAGTTATGTGTCCAGTAGGAACTTCTAATCTACTTTTGTTCAATTTAATTTTGGTTCTGTTTATATTGTTTGTGTAGCTTGGTTGCCTTTTGCTTAAGTCTGGAAAATAAATTGGTGTGTATTTCAGGGTCTTTCAGGGTTGTAGACTGGTCTTGGGTGTATGGTGAGATAGGGTTGTAGGTAGGCTCGTTGGATTAGTAGGGGGATGATCTGTCTCAAACAGGGCTGTAGACTGGTCTTAGTGTATGGTGAGATAGGGTCATAGGTCGACTCATTAGATTAGTAGGGGAATGATCTGTGTCAAACAGATCAGGAGCCAGTGGGGTGTTAGGAAGTGTAGCTAGTCTGTGTTAGGAAGCTGGTCCAGCAATCTGAGTTAGAGGAATTATATCACTTGAGTCCAAAGCTGGTATGGGGCCTGGATGGGAGTGGGTGTGCAGAATGGAATAGAAATGCAGTTGGCAGAATCCGACTTACCAGAGTCTTGGCAGGGCAAGTCAGTCCAGCTGGTCAAGAGCCATGGGAGATGGTGGTAGCAACTCAGAAGGGACTTAGCAATCTATGCTAGGGTGTTTAGCTAGTCTCAGTTAGGAAGCTAGTCCAAAGCTCTGAGGCAGAGGAACTGGAGCCTGCCTGGGTCCAAGGTTGGCAAGGGATAGCCACAACTTAGTTTTAAAAAGAAAAATCTATGTTCTACCCCTTTGAGGCTGGGTTGGCCCTAAGACTACTTTGACCAGTGGAGTACAACAATATTACAATGTGTCCATTAAGGTACAGTATTGCTTTGGATTAAGTTTCATATCCTCCCACCACAAATCATACCCTGGATTCCTACTATGCAGCAACTCAGAATATGACATTATTTGGATATAATTTCATTACAGATATAAAAACTTCCAGAGAAGCCACAATCCAATACCATCACTCTCCTTATTAAATAGAAGAAATTAAAGTCCAGACCAAAGTACATGTAGACAGTTTGAGACAAAACCTAGGAGGAACACATCTATTAGCCAAGGAATATCTGTAGCTATTAGAATCAGGAAAGGAGCACGGGACGGCTGTGTCAGAGGAATCCAGGTTTCGCTGGTACCTTATAGACTCATAACTGAGAGACAAACTATGTCCTTTGCTTTTAAGTTACTAGGTGTGTAGAACTTGGTTGTTAACAACTTCAGAGAACTAATCCAAACCCTTGGTTAATTTTATAATCTCCTGTTATGCTAATTCTGAGGATTTTACTTCCTAGGACCACACTGCTTTCTTTGAAAAGTCCAAGTCACAATGAGAGGCCACATGTGGGTATTGTTGATAAATGACTGGTCATGGACTGGAGAGATGGTCGTATAGAGCACTGACTGCTGTTGCAGAGGACCCAGGTTTGAATTCTAGCACCCACATGATGGCTAACAACCATACAATACTCCAGCTCCAGCATCTCCAACACCCTCTTCTGACCTCTACTAGCATTGCACAACATTCATGCACACACACATGTATGTAGGCAATACACTTATATACATACAAAATAAAAATAATAAATAATATATACAAAGAGAAATGATTGGTCAAATGACCCAGGAGAAGCCAGAAATAGCAGTGCACCCCTGTAGCACAGCTACTCAGGTAGCATCTGAGACGCTGTCTTTTAGAAACAAACAACAATGTCAAGCTCCCTTCTGGTAGCACAGCAACTGCTAGTTATGAATATGATCCTTCTTGGATGTCTACATAGGTTAAAGATGCACATAATTAGAATTACCACCTGACAACAGTGGCATGGAAGATTCCAAATGAGGACTGTTTAGCAGCCTAGTCATTCTACAGAAACCTCATACATGATTTAAAAAGTTTGTTGAAGCAACATTAGAAAGCAACAGATAATGAAGAATAAAGACTTGACATGAAATTTTTCCCAACTGTAAATTTCCAGAAGAACTTTCATGTTAAATATTTGGGTTCTAGTATTTATTAGGGCAGACCATTTCTATGTCCATCAGAAAAACCACCACTGAGTTTTTAAACATGAATATTTAGGGGGGTATTTTCTACTATATGAATTTGAGTTGTTCTGAATATTGCATTCAGATGGGATGCTAGCTTGAATAGATTAAATAATTGCAAAACACATCAGTAATAATTACAATTCAATCTTTGCTCCAACATAAAAATGTATTACAAACTCTATAAAAAGCCACCAGCATTATTACACTGTCACCAGGCTGCCCTTCAGCATGTCATTATCTGACTAAAGCAATGCACTGCTGTGATCAGACCTATAAACATACATTTTTTTTGCTTGGCTAGTAAACAGCTCTTTCCTTGTTACTGGCTTCTGTTAAACTATGTCTGTTAATTGCAGCATGTATCACTGTGCCTTGCCAGGTTTGCTCAATTTAATCTTCCTTTGGACTGAAATCACCATCACATCATTCACACTAATCGATATTTATTTACACACCTCTGATGAATTCTTGGCCCATGGAAGGCACAAGATGAGTCACTTTGTCTGCCTTTGAGGAGAAAATAAATTAACCCTTAAATACTGTGCTTCCAAACTACAAATCAAAATAACACATGAGAAAGTTAGCTTATTCTAAATCAAGAGATCTCAATCTACACCACAACTTTATTTCCCATTACTATTTTTAAGACCCTTCCATGTCAGGCTCCTAGAGGTTTCTGCACCTATCTCACATACTGCTTTTTCAAACTAGTACTCAACTTCCTACAACCCTTGCACTTTGCACAGTAATTTAACATATTGTGTAGAAAAAGTAGGATTTTATGGATACAATTTCATACACATATACATTTTTCTGCATGCATACACATATTCTTCTGAATTAAAATTTCCTCTCTCACTAATCATACTCAAATTCTCAATACCTAATTTGGAGACTAAAATTTCAATGTTTTTTCCCTCAGTAGAATGAACATTAACATTTATTGGTGTAGTAATCTGTATTTATTTTCTATTTTGTAGTTTACATAAGTTACACAAATTTCAAATTCTGGTTAGCTAAACTAGCCTAATTCAAGTTCTGTGTATTTGAGTAGTTAAGGACAAAATAGGCTTTAGTATTTCTAGCACTGTATATGTAATACATTGTTAACACATTTTCCTGAAGGACACCCCAATGACTGACTGACAGGTTGTAAAGAATTGCTTTCTCTGCCAACCTCACTGGGGAAATTAATTATTAATACCCAAATTTTGGCAAACATTTATAAGATCCCTAGAATGCATAACAGGCAGAAAAAAGAAACTAGACAGCACTAATGGAGGTAAAACCTTATTTATAATAGCCTAATCTAGGAAATATTCTAAATATTTATCTATGGAAATACTAAAGACAATGCTGTTATACTTAAGGAAAGGAATACTGAAATGAATTTTTAAGTACAGCTGGTCCATTTATTCAGTTGTGATCCTCAAAAATGTTCTGAGAGATGAAATAAAACAGTAAGGAAGGAAGGAAGGAAGGAAGGAAGGAAGGAAGGAAGGAAGGAAGGGAGAGATGGCTTAGCAGTTAAGCATGCTTGCTGCTTTATCAGGAGACCTCAGTTAGGGACTGCAGTTAGGTTTTGCAGCACCCTCATCAGGCTGCTCACCACCACTTGTAACTCCACCAGGGATCTCAAGCTTTCTTCTTGCCTCCATGGAACAGTGCATATGGGTGTGCATACACATTCAGAGACATACACATATAGACATGAATAAAACTAAAATAGCTCTTAAAATATAAAGTAAATATTAAATTATATTGTATAAAAGTTTAAAAGCTAGTAAAAATTATGTTGGTAGAAATTAGAAGAGTGTTGATGCAATTCAACAGACCACGATGAAAAGACTTTTAAGCATAATTTCACATACCACAATTACGTGAGGGACAGTATTATAAACAGAGACAAAACATGATTACTCATAGAAGATTTGAAAAATAAAAAGCAAGTATATTCAATAAATGTTATATGTGCCCCTACAGCAAAAAATTATCATAATTTTGATGCTAGTGGAATATTTATACAAGTTGAACTGAAGTATATGTGAGAAAACTAAAAACATTCAAATCAACTGTGTCATAATATAATATCCATAAAACCATATTATATAGAAAACATCTGCTAAACATAATTAGAATTCATTTAAATATTCCAATGTTTATATATCTTTATACACAGGTAAGATGATAGGCAAGCACATAAACGCTGAGGAACAGATTCCAAATATCCATCTGTTGATCTGGCAAGATGGTTCCATGGGTAGTGTAGCTTGCCATAGTTCAAACTTTAAAACCCACATAAAGGTAGAAGGAAGGAGCCCACTCCACAACTTGTCCTCTGGCCTCCACATGCATATCTTGGCACATGTGCCCACACAAACACATCATGAATGCAAATAATAATAATAATAATAATAATAATAATAATAAAATAAAAATGTAAAATACCCATGCACTGAACTGATCAGTTAAATTCAAAATAATATTAAAATGAAAATTTTAAAGTATAAAATGACCCAGCAATACCACAAGACTCATCCTACCACAGAGGTACATGCACAGCCATATTTATTGCAGCTCTCTTCACAATAGCGAAGAGCTGGAACCAACCCAAGTGCCCCTCAACCAATGAGCGGATAGAGAAAATGTGGTACATCTACAAAATGGAGTTCTCTGCAGCAGTAAAGAAAGATGGCATCATGAACTTTGCTGGTAAATGGATGCACCTGTATGCCATTATGCTAAGTTAAGTAACACAGTCCCAGAAAAACAAAGGATGAATGGTATCCCTCATTTGTGGATGCTAGCACCAAGCATCTAGTTGTAAGGCAAACTGAGCAAAGTCAATGTTATATTCCCTTTTTTTCTGAAAGCAACTGTGCTCTTATAATGTGAATCCCTTAACAGGCTCAATAATTAACCTACCACTTATTTTCAGACTTTGTAATTTTGTTTTATGGGTAGAGGGTATGTGGGCATATTTTAGAGGAATATAAATTTAAAAAGGAAAAATGTGAATCCTGAAATATGATATGGAAATGACATACAATTTGTTTTTAGATGACATAATTTTAGTATAGGTGTGAAATACACACACACACACACACACATACACACACACATATGTTGAAGCAATACAGATTAGAGGGAGCAGCAATAGCAGAGGAACTGGGACAGGGAATCTCCTGAAAGAGTAAAGTTCTCCCAAGGACAATAATCCCCTGCTTTGAGAAACTTTGAAAAGACTCAGAAAAGATACAGGGCAGGTATGGCAGGGTGAATGAACTCGGGTGGGGTGGGGGGCATGGAAGGGGAGATGAGTCTAGATTGGACTGAGAAATTATGTATGAAATGCACAAAACTTCAATAAAAATATTTTAATGTGTGACAATGAAAAATTAAATGAAAATTAAACCAATTATTTAAGACAAGAAAGCCAGAGTAGCTGGAATAGTCAGATCTCACTAAAAGTAAGTGGTTACTTCTCATTTCCAGAAGTTTCTTCTGTCCTGTGAAATGTACAGTCCATTATAATAAGGTTTCTGGTTCCATTTTGTTTTGTAGAATATCTAGGGGGGAAAAAAGAATATCTAGGGGGAAAGAATCTTCCAAGTGATTAATGTTGAAAATAACTTTTAAAGAAAGCATTCTGTATGAGACAAGAAAAAGATATATGTCTCCCAATATAATGTTCCTAAATGTCGGTTCTATAACTGGAGTCCCTTGTGCAGTGACGTTAGTATTGCAAATGAATTTGTAAGATCCTCAGGCTGAAAACTGGAAATTGTATGAAGACTTTTTTGTTTTAATAGGACCTTTAGGTGATTCTTATAACCCTCCAGTTTCAGATACACAATATAGTGTTCTAAATGTTTGATTTTAGCTACCTAATTTGAAATTGACCTTTTTTTTTCTTGTTTAGCTTATTTTCTTCACCTATTCATGCTTGACAGTGAATTTCTTCTTTGTACTATAAATCTGATGTCACAGGATTTTTTGGCCTATTAACAGAAAATTCTGAACATTTGAAAAATACACAAATTATGTCTACTTTATAGGCCATATATATAATAGTATACATTAAATTGGGTGGAGGGCAATAAAAGGATGTTGATATAGGAAGGGAGCTAAATATTGTAATTTGCCATATGAAAATTTGAAAAATGAGATACCAAAAATAAAAATGCATGAGATAAGATGTGGTATTTCAAAATGCAATAAAATAGTTTAAAATAGCATTTTTATAAACTGCTTCCTATCTTGAAAGGATACTTAAGTCTAGCACTGTGTGTCCGCAGCCGTGGCTTCCTACTGTTGTCATAATTTTATTTTACTAACCATTCTTTCCTTACCCTTAATCTTCCCGTGCCATAGGAGAAAAGATCCAGATATTAAAAAATTAGAGGTTGTCATGATTCAAGTAGAAAATAAGCAGACAACCAAATGAAACGGAAACGAAAATGAAGAACTCATGGAAATACGCCTGTGAGGAGGATCCTCAGTGGCCCCAAAGTACTTCCCTCCAAAGCTGCACATACGGTAGGTTTGCATCATCACAGACACAAAAGCTCTCTGTTTTCTCTTTCATAATACCTAATCACGTTGAATTCTGTTCTACAGAAAGTGTAAGCCCTAACACGATAGAAAGAACCTCATAAGCTTAATGAAATCTAGACAGTTTGATTTTCTACTAAAGGCATCAAAGTGAATAATTCAATACAGTCTGATCATTTGCTGACTTTGCTGCTCTGTAAGAACAAAACGCATTCCATAAAAGTGCAGCTCAGGCTGTGTTTAGAAATAGCCAGTTGAATGTCATTAATCAAAAACAGATCTCCACGGAGCTACGGAGATAGCTCAGTCAGTAAAATATTTGCTGTTCAAGCATTAGAATTTGGGTTCAATTCATGAACCCACATGAAAAGACCGAATGTGAAGACATCTGTAACTCCTGCACTGGGGAAGCAAAGGAAAGAGGATTGCGGGGCTTTGCTAGTCTGCCAGCCTGCACATTTGGTGAACTCCAGGTTCAGTGAGAGACCCTGCACCAAAAAGAATAAGGTGGTGGACAAATACCATGGAGGCAGGTTTTACAGACACAACAGGCCAGTTGCACATAGGAACTCACAGCACTTGTGACAGTACACACATGACCTGCACAAGCAGAAAGGGGAGCAGAAGGTATGAAGACTCAGCCCTAGCTGAGGAACTACTGGTAGGGAAGTAGACTTAGTTTTCTTTAAGTCTGCATTGCCCATAGGCATTAAAGAGGATGTGAAGTGAGGGCGTTATGAAAGTGGGGTTGGATCTGAGAGGAGAGGGGAAGGGGTCTGAAGATGATGGAAGTATATGAAATTCTCAAAGACTCTATAAATATTATTTAAAATAAAGTAAGGTGGAGAATGATTTAGGAAGACTTTTGACATGGACCTCTGGCTTCCACACCCACGAACAGACATTTACCCATGTTCTCACACACATATGTACATACACATATTAACACAGACACATGAAAATATAATGCTGAGGGGTGTGTAGGAAGAAGAAAGATGATGGGCACAATTCAGTCTCAGTGCAATAAATAACCTCAAGCATAAGTGGTTCTTCAGGATTCTGCAGACCGGGATGATGAGGCAAACTCTTGTGGCCCTACAGTCACTGGGTCAGGGCTGAGAGCTCCCTCTGGGAAGCCCCATAAGTTGCTGAGAAATGAAGCCTATGGTCCTAAGAGTGTGCCCTCCTCTTCATCATAACAGCACATATAATGGTAGAAAAAATGTGTCTCCACTTATGCATGTGTGTATTTACACACATGTGCATGCCTGTGTACATGTATATATTTAAAAAGAGATACAGATATTTCTTTAGGCAGCAGCTTGATCATTAGAAATATTGTTTTAATTAAATGCTAACTTTTACTTTCCAAATTACATGGGAAAATTTAGTCTTATAATTAGCATACTGATTAAATAAATGTTAGGAATGTTAAAGCTTATAGCTACCTTAAGCTTTCACCTTCCCTTTATGGCTCCTTAGACAATATGTAACATTTTATAATCTAATAAGAAAGATGCTGTCTTTAATTATTACTCCATAACTCTCCCTGGTTAAGCTTGCTCGTCCAAGAAAGGAAAAGAAACATAAAGGAAATAAACAGATACATATTCAATTATATGTGAACCAATCAATACAACTATAATAAATCTAGTCTCTACTCCTATGACAAAAGGTAACAAATAATGATTTATTAGAAAGAATCAAGAGATGCTATGTGTATAGGGAAGACAAATGGAGTTGAACAGGACTCCAAAGTTTAGAGACGGATTTGACTAGAGCTTTCCATCTTCCATTAGCATGCTTTGGCATTATATTTAAAAGGTGAAGCATGGAGGATGGAGAGATGGTCCAGTGGTTAAGAACACTGCCTAATCTTGGAGAGGATCTGTGTTTGGTCCAGCATCCACATAGTGACTAACAACTCTCCATAACTCTAATTCTGGGAGTTTGGACACACTCTTCTGGCCTCTGTGCGCACTACATGCACATGATGCAATTATATTGCAGGCAAAACACACATACATACTAAATAAAAATACATGATTCACAAAATATTTAAAAAATGGCACAGCATGGCCAGGCCTGGATCAGATAGCCATTGTTTCCACAGGGTGAACCACAATTGCAAGGATGCTGAAGTAGCAATCATACCACTGATGTGGAAGCCAAGAGGGTTTCTGCAAGCAGAGACCATGTTGTCTTGGTGATAATTCTGCAGAGATGCCATACTGACTGGAAACTGATAGGCACAGGTCCCAGATGATGTGTTCCCTTGACCTGCTTGCTCTTATTTTTCTAGTTCACAAAAACTCAGCCAATCAGAAAATGGTGAGCCCTATGACCAAGTTTGGGAGAAGATCATTTTTGATGGAGATCAAGGTGCTCTGGAGTACCGAGCATGCCAGTAGACCACAAGAGAGACATTCTAGTGATAGACATTTTTTTCAAATTAAATCAAGAACCATAATTAAATAAGAATAAATTTCAGTTAAATAAAGAAGAAACTGAGTTTTTTTATTTATTCATGAAAAGATAATCTAAGTAAGCTAGGGAATTTCTAGTCATTTAATTTTTAGTTTGATTAGAAACTCAGCATTATTCAAGTAATAGTATCATAGTTCAAGTAATATTTTTCTAGAATAATACTGGCTACATGTTTTATTTACTTTCTAATAATGTCAGTTTTGTATAAGTGGAAATGCCATTTGGGCAATTACTTTCAGGACATTTAAAAAATATTTCTCATGCCAGAAACCTTTGAATAAAATTCATCAGTAAAGGTAGGCATCATGGTACCATCACTGAGTCTGTTTAGTGGTGATTGTGTATATGTGCATTTAAGCCTGCCCACTTGTGGTTAATTAACCTCTCTGGAAGCTAGTTCCTGGAGAGAATTGATGAGATTTGGAAATTTTAAATATGTTTTCAGCTTTAGGTGTTCAGCAGAAAAAATATTGTGTTTAGTGACACAGTGGAAATAGACTGTTATAAAAAATTAAAAAATAAAGAACTTTTCCCACATTTGTATAAAGGAAGGATTTTGGAATGAATGAATCAGGTACTTGGAGGAGAAGCCTTACACCATGTGAAGTACACAGTAGGAAAAGACAAAGGAGAACTAAGACGGAAGTCATCATGTTCAGCACGTTCAACAGCAAGCCCCCAGTACCAAAGGAGAAAGCAAAGAGCAAACAATAATCTAACCAACCAGAGAAATGACCAACAACCTTATAAGAATAGTAAACACTTCTAATAGAAACCTTAAATGCAAATGGCCTTGACTCACTAACAGACACAGACCAATAACTGTATGTAAAATTAGACCTGGGGAGGGTGCAGGAGCAATGGCTCAGTGGTTAAGAGCACTGTCTGCTCTTCCAGAGGATTCAGGTTGATTCCTAGCACCCAAATGGTGCTTAACAACCATCCATAACTCCAGTTTCAGGGAATCCAACACCCTGTTTGACCTCTGTGGCCTTTGCATGACATAGGTGCCCTTACATACAGGCAGAAAACTCATATACATAAAATAAAATTTTAAAAAAGTTAGAATTATATATGGGTGTTGGAGAGGTGCTTCAGTGGTTAAGAGCACATATTACTTTTGCAGAAGACCTAAGTAGTCCTGATCACCTACAGCAAGCTGATCACAATGCTTAAAACTCTCGCTCCAGAGCACCTGCCCCTCTGGGCTCTTTGTGGACCTGCAGCATTTGGGGACACACACACACACACACACACACACACACGCACAAGCACATACACACACAAATTAGTAAATGATCTACAAAACTGAGATCTATGTTGAAGAGATAGCACAATAGATAAAGTGAGGACCTGAGATTGGGTACCAGCACTCACTTTAAAAACCTGGGCATGGGGCTGAAGAGATGGCCTAGCAGTAAAGAGCGCTGACTGCTCTTTGCAGAGGACCTGGGTTCGATCCTCAGCACCCACATGATGGCTGAAAACTGTCTTTAAGTCTTTAACTCCAGTTCCAGGGGAATCTGACGCCCTCTTCTGACCTCCACAGCATTGCACGACACAGGTGCACAAACCTACATGCAGACAGTACATTCATACACATACAAGAATAAATAAAATTTCTGGGCGTGGTGGCACACGCCTTTAATCCTAGCACTTGGGAGGCAGAGGCAGGTGGATCTTTGTGAGTTCAAGGCCAGCCTGGTCTACAGAGCGAGTTCCAGGACAGCTGGGGCTACAGGGAGACCCTGTCTCGAAAAGACCAAAATTAAAAAAAAAGTTTAAAAAAAGACAGCCACTCTCCACAAGTGGTTTAAAAAAAAAAAAAAAAAACATGAGGAGCTGGAGGGATGGCCTAGCGACTGGGGTTCAATCCCCAGCACCCACATGGCGGCTGAGAAACATCAGTAACTCCAGTTCTAGGAGAATCCGACACCCTCTTCTGACCTCCGCGGCATTGCGTGAGGTGGAGGTGGAGGAG
>VZQC01010503.1:419709-514137 GCA_009823505.1 Rhizomys pruinosus
GGAGGAGGAGGAGGCAGTGGTGGAGGAGGTGGAGGAGGAGGAGGAGGTGGAGGAGGAGGAGGAGGTGGAGGAGGAGGAGGTGGAGGTGGAGGAGGAGGAGGTAGAGGTGGAGGAGGAGGAGGAGGTGGAGGAGGAGGAGGAGGTGGAGGTGGAGGAGGAGGTGGAGGTGGAGGAGGAGGAGGTGGAGCAGGAGGAGGTGGAGCAGGAGGTGTGGTTCTGGTCAGTGTGAGACCAGAACATCAGTGACTAGAGTGAGTACAGTGAATGGCTCAAATTCACCATATACATGTGGGGGTTGCCAACAAATAGGGTGAGGTGGCACATCTGTAACTCCAGCTCTGGCAGGGGTGGCAGTGTTGACAGGCAGATCTCAACAACTCCTGTGTTAGCCAGACTAGAGAAAACTCAGTGCTGCAGATTCAATACCTTGTCATGAAGAAGAATAAGGTGGAAATGACAGATGATGACATCCGGCCAAAATCTGCAGCCTCTCCATGTACACATATGGGCAAGCTTACCCTCATATACATATGCACACATGTGCACACACACGCACACAATATCTGTCTAGTCCCAGAAAAAACCACCTGGCATCCTGCATTCTCGCAGATTTATAGAGATCTTTCTTTGGTCTGTTCTTGTCCAAAGTTCTAGAAAGTGATAAAAAAAATTGGTTTTTCTCCCACTAGAAAATTATTATAAAATTTATAATGGGCAAGTCTCTTCAAAGAAGCCTTTAAGATAAGTAACTCTCAAACTTCCACACACATCAGAATCACTTGGAAGCATGTTAAAGCACAGATCCTGTGTGTTAGGGGTACGAGCTGCCATAATATGAGCAATCCTGAAGTGGGGCCCATACCTTGGTTTAAAGGGCCTTGAACTGAAATCAGGCAGCTAAGTCCATATTTCTGACCCCCAGAAACCATGAGGGAATCAATGCATCTTATGTTGTTGAGGTCTTGGTATATGTTTTTATGTCAGATATATAATTAATACAATGACATGTAGTGCAACATAGAAAATTCTTAAGTTTGAGAAACTATAGACACAGGCTTATAATAAACTACAAACAATTGGAACTTCAACCCCAGGATATAGACAAACCAAGGGTGACTTCATGAATATTTTTGGGACATGAAAAACTTAGAATAAAAATTGATCAATTGGTTATCCAGGAGAAAGGCATCAGGAAAAGAAGCTGTGAGATAGACTAAGCCTGTGTCACTGATTTTTTTTCATAAAATTAAAAGTTTTATAATTATAAACCAAAACAATGCCATGTATTATTTGCAATTTTAATATACCTATTTTAAAATGGTTGGTCTACAAAATTTGCATATGAATACATGTATATTATAAAATAATGATTTTAATGAACCTAGAAATAACATTTTTCTAAAGATGAGATTCAATTATTCTCAACTGAGCAAAAAGTTGACTATCATAGTAATTAATGATAGTAGAATATATAAGTATGATGAATACATTTCAAGCAATAAGCTAATTTTTCAAATTTGGTAGAAACTCAGTGGATCACTTTAAGTGGAGAGATGGCCTAGCGGTTAAGAGCGCCGACCGCTCTTGCAGAGGACCCGGGTTCGATCCCCAGCACCCACATGGCGGCTGAGAACAGTCTGAAACTCCAATTCCAGGAGAACTCCAGCTCCAGGGGAATCTGACGCCCTCTTCTGACCTCCGCGGCGTTGCACGACACGGGTGCACAGACTTGCATGCAGACAGTACATTCATACACATACAGAAATAAATAAAATTAATAAAAATATTAAAAAAAAAGAAGCATTCTTATCACACAACCAGACTAAATGAAAAAAAATTATGATGATCAATTATAGATGTTGGTCACAATATAAAATGAGTGTACTGGCATCTTGTCAGAAGAATCAAGGCAAAAATTAAAAGAATAATCTTGTTTCCCAGAAGAGGGGAACCAAATAAGTTTGGTTACTTATTTGTTCTGAATGAGGCAAACCTATTGCGACATAATTTATGTCCATTAAATTCTAAAGAAGCTTGGCCCATGTAAGGAAATGTCTCTACAGTAAAGGGGAAATACAGCATTCTTCTTGAGGCTATATTTCTGGTAAATATGAATATGTGTCTGTATAAAGCATGATCCTTATGTATACTCTGCAGCACAGCTCCTGGGGAAATAGTCAATTCATATCCACTCAAAAATAGAAAAAAACAAGATCAAATTCCTTCTTTTCTGATACAATATGTTCAACCTCTTCCAGTTACTTCAAGCCTCAAATTAAATTTGAATGTAAAAGTTGATGTTAAAAAGGCAAAGACAGGAATGGAAATATGGCTCCGTAGTTACTCGCACTGGCTGCTCTTGCAGAGGACCTGTATTCTGTTCTCAGCCCTCATGTGGTGGCTAAAAACCACCTGTAAATCCAGTTTCAGGGGATCTGATGCCCTCTTCTGGTCTCCATGGGCACTGCATCCATGGGTGCACTTATATTGGAAAAGCACTCATACACTCATAGAGTAAAAATGAATAAATAAATAAATAAAATATTTTTTAAAGGTAAGAGGATATGCGGACCCCACAAATTCTGTTAGAAAATCACCTTTGGAATATCAGCTCTTCTATACTGCTCTCACTTTCAATCTCTGTAATTTATTTTCAGAACAAATATATCTGCTAATTTTTATACTTATGTCATTCACTGATACCAGTAAGCAAGAATGATTTTAGCTGATTTTCTGATGAAGATATTAATATGATTTTGACTGCAAAGACAGTCTTTAATTTTGTTGTTTTGTTTGATAACAAAAACCTCACAATGTTAATATTGAAACAATGTTAGTTGAAATCTCACATGAGTCTCAGGCAATGCTCATCTGATAATAATGTATTTGTAATATTGTAAATAATCTTGATATTTCCTTTCTGCCAGAATAGAGAGTTCTCCAGCAGATGCTTTTCTACACAAAAGATAAGAATGAAAAAGGTGACAGGAGAATTATAGACATTTAAATCTGAGCATTCTGGATACCAAAAGGAGGCATCTGTGTTCTGGAAGTTAGCTTCTAGATGTGCTGTAAATGCCATGTACGAGTTCTCTACAGACCTCAAACAAAACTGCACAAGCCAGTCAGTGTAAACAATAGGGGCCTAATTCCTTAGCTGCATAGGCTGAAAGTCCATGGTCAGTGTGAAATGAGGGTAACCAAGCAGGATCTGCTCGTGCCTTCCCCTTAGCTTCTGATGTCTAGGCAATATGCAGCATTGGTTTGCTGGTCTGTCGTCATCTTCAGATGGCCATGACATTCTGTGTGTGTGTGTGTGTGTGTGTGTGTGTATTCATGTGTGTGCTTGTCTCTGTGCATGTGTATCTGTCTCAGGTTACCTCTTCCTGTGTGTGGGTGTCTGTGCTGTCTATGTGTATCTCTAAGTATGTATGTGTTTTTACATGCTTACATGATTGTCTCTGTGTGCCTGTCTCTGTGTATGTCTGTCTGTATCCAAATTTTCCATTTTTATAGGGAGTATGACATCAGTACTACTGGATTATGGCAGCTATTAATGATCTTGTGTTATCAAATTACATCTGTAATGATTATTCTATTTCTATGTAAGACCATATTCTGAGATCTGGGTTGGAGGACTTCAAATACAAATGAAAGTAAGACAGTTCAATACACAGTGTACTGAACTAGAAACCAAATTTCTGTATATAAATTAAAATGAGTAATTGGTCAATAAAGATAACATCAAAAGAATTGTTTTTTCCATAGATATACACCAATATATATATATATATATTTTTTTCACATCTAAGATTTAAGACATTGTAAAGATAAGAACAGTTAAGGAATAAACTAATTTCCATAAAAGTTATTGTCACCTCTATCATAGTACATAATGTCTATGTTAAAAGTAACTAATGGAATCACAAAGATATAATATAATATAATTTGAATGTTCTACTAACTATATATGGCCTCTTCCTATTTACTGGTTACACTCCTCTGAAACTTGAGGGAAGGTTTATGGTAACCTAATCACTGATAAATAAATGGCCATGTATGCTAATATTGTTAAATCACAGTAGGGTTCTTGATCCTTAAGGATAGTAGTTAATTCAAAGGAATGAGTATTTTTGCTCCAAGGAGCTATCCATTTTAGCAATTAGTCATGTTTTATATGTAAGACATTGACCACTAGGTAAAACATCTTTGGCTTTTTGCCAAACTGATGTAAAACATCTCTGAACATTTGGAGAGATTTGGTCATCTACTAGAACCTACTCCAAGACTTGTAAGGATATTTCAAAGTTTATAATTTATAGTGCTATATTCAAAATAACTGTTCCATATACATATACATATATATGTATATATAGGTATACATTTCATAAATTATAATAACTAGGGGCAAATCTCTCAGGACATGTTAACTCTCAAGGTATTAACTAAAAGCCTCCAGGCATCAAACCTCTCTGTGGATCCTACTTGTAACAACTGTTTATAATGAGTCCTAACGAAACTTACCTAATACGAGAGACTTTCTTACCTCCCCTTCATAGAACAACGAGGAATATGATGATGATGAGGTCGTTCACCAACTGTAAATTGGAGCCAACTGTTATAGAGGTAATCTCTTATAAAACCGGTAAAACTGCCTTCCTTAATTGACTAATAAACATAAGAACTGTGAAAAGGATTATTCTCTGTTCAGAACCAAATATAATACTAAAGTCTCCTTAAGCTGTGCATTTAAGCAAAATATATTAATACATGAGAGCTCTGATATCAGCAATGGATTATTCTACCAAGGAGGTGTTTGCCAGGGGATCCAAGCCCCCCCAAAAGGTAAAGGCTTCTTGCCTGTAAACTGGGATACCTGCAAGAAGAGAGGCAGTAAGGCCCTGCTGTTGAAGACCTGATATAAGCATGGGAAAGATGTATTGAGACCGCACTTGCAAGTTTACAGTTGGTCTCTGGAATACCAGAGAGTGGTACCAAAGGCCACTAAACCAATGAAGCAAATATAGGTCTCCTTGAGTCAAGCAAGACTCCTCTGTCAGCACCAGCTACACCTCACCTGCCTGGAAATACTGTGCAATAGTGGCAGCCATATGTCTGTATATCCCAAATCTAATTGGCTAGTAGCTCTCTCCTTGGAGGAATAACCCACGGCTGATGCCACAAGCTTACATCCTCTAGAGGTTAGGAGATGTTATAAGTCTCAGTAAGACCCTGTCACATTTTACAGAAAAAAAAATATAATTCATAGATTAACATACCATCCAAATATCTGTGTCTATACCAAAGTAACCTACCATAACAATTAGTACTGTTTAAATACCTATATATCTAATTGCTTGTGCTTCATTAGTAGGATCGAAAGGTTATTCCTGGACAAACTGTCAGCCCATGAAAGGAAACAGCCAGAATTGACCAGAGTCCAAACGACAGCTTCAGAGAAAGTAGACTGTTTTGCTTCTCGTCCACCTGTGCCCCTTTTCTAAGTGTAGGGAACAATCTGTAGAAGAGGGGGTGTGGTAGAATGTAAGGGGTGTGATTGGGGTGAATGGTGAAACTACAGCAATACAGCCTGGGCACTCATTTGATCAACTTGATTGAACATACAAGGCCCCCCTGCTGGATGGTGGGACCCAGGGGCTGTGTGAGTTTGGGCACAACTGCTTGCAAAATGGTTTTGCACGAAGGATGCTTGTACTCATAAATTATCACTTATTGTTAAAAAATGAAAAAAAAATAAAGAAGTAATAGAAAAAAAATGAATGGCTATCTCCAGAATAGAAAACAGTACCATGCTTAAGCTAATTAAGGATACAGAATTGTTAATTTTTTCAATCCACTCTGATTTGTATCAGAGTATCAGTTGTAACTATTAGATTAAATGGACACAAATGTTCTCCATGTTTCCCTGTATTATACAAATGATAATTCTGACATTTCTTTTCCACATAACAAGATAATTTAACTCAGGAAAAGCTGAGTTCTACCTCTTTGAGCCAGCAATATTCAGTCCAGTGGGAGACAGTCTGAAAGGGCATGGTAAACCCCTTCAGCTTGGTTTCTGTTTGTAGGTATGTGATAAAACTCTTGCCTTCTAAAAACCTATAAATAAAGATTTAGGGGTCTGGAAAATAAGAGAGGCTGTTCTGACTGTAGTGACAATTACAAGAACAGAGGGGGAAGGTATTCACCACCTCCCTCTAGGATGCAATTTTTCCCTACAGTTAAATAAAAAGCATTAGTGGATAAAGGCTTCAGTGCCAGCTCTGGGCTGCCCTACCAAGAGTTGTTGGAAAGGAAGGGTTTGAAAGCCCCCCAAAAAAGGCTATTTGCCTGTAACCTTGGGTGCACATAATAAATGGACAGTAGGACCCTATTGCTGAAGATATGGCATGATATGAGTATGAAAAAACTACTTTAAGACCTGTACTGCAAATCAACAGCTGACTTCCATGGCATCAGAGGCTACTATACAACCGCTGGAATGAAGCTTCACACCAGATTTTTCATGCTACACTTTTTCACGCCAAAGAAAATGTAGTGCAATGGTGGCAACCTGATAGATGTGCAGCCAGAAAGAAAAAAAATCCCAATTCTATCTATCGCCTGCTCCCTGGCAGGTATGATGCATGGCTGACACTGTAGCCTTGGTCCCTCCTAATGTCAGGGGCTCTACTGACCACATTAGGAAGGTATTGGCATCCCATTGTCAATGAGTTATAATGTCCCAACCAAGATATTATCCAAACACATGTATCTCTGCTGATAGAGTAACCTGTTATAATTTTTAATATTTGTTACTATTTGTGCTTTATTATTAGAATTAAAAAGGAGACTGCTAAATGACCCGCCAGTCTGTTGCAAACCGAACTTGGACAATAACAAGAGTTTGACATGTCATCCCAGAGTTAAAAACAGAACAAAACTGGATCTTCTATCTCTCACTATCTCTCTCACCCTCCCCTCTAAAGGCCAGGGACTCTTGCAGAAGAGGTTGTCATGTCATATTGTAAGGGACAAGGAGGGGGGAATGAAATGTGAGATCACAGCAAAAATGGACTGGATTTTTTTTTTATCAACATGTTTGTGTAAACAAACCTCTTAAACTGGACTTGGGAACCCTGGGTGTACAAAAACTGGACTCAGATGTTAACTAATTGGATTTATATGGAAACTCCTTATGTTTTTTGCCTATGTGTACTTACTGGTCAAATAAAGAAAATTAAAAAGATTAAAAAAGGACAATTTTTAAAATAATACTTTGATTAACTCTGAGAATAACCTGATATAGCGTGGTCATATTCAGCCTCTTCCCTGGCTCTTTTCAAATCTACCTCACCTTCCTCCCCTCCTTCACTTCATGTTCTCTATTATTATTTTTAAGGCCTAATGAGTCTAATTTATGTTCTCAAAATGTTGGTGGATGGAGGTCTGTAAGAAGCTTTTTGTGTTGAATAGGATCACACAGCCTGCTAAGGGGAAGGGGAACACAGTGCCCGCTTTGCAGACACTGTGGGAACTGACCCCTTGGCACAGAGGTCAGTCAGTTACTTCTGTAACCTGACCTGAGAGGTACTTCCAACTCAGGGCCTTAGCCTGGACACACAAGACATGTGTTCCACTCTTGGCCGTGACTTCCCACCTTCCCAGAGCCTGCTGAACCCTGGACAGGAATTTCAGGCTGATGGCTGTTGCCCTATCTTCAGCCTATGCCCACTCACAATACCAGCTACCCAGATTCGTGGTCCCCACGGGGATCTCTTTCCAACCCACCGGCCACCCGAACAAAATGCAGGCCTACCTTGGCCTGTATGTGTGCAATAATTAATAATAAAATGACGTCTGGGAACTCTGTGATGATGTTACTTGGAAATTCAAATTTATTCCTTGCTACAGCCTGCTTTTATAAACTAAATAACGTCAGTTCCCAGGACCAATCATAGGCCTCCCAACTCCACAGTACTGCACACCATTCCCCGACCCAGCATCACCCAGCTAGGCCACGTCGTTGTTTGCTCCTCTTTGGGGTGGGGTCAGACCCTCAGCCACGAGGTGCCCTGAGCCATGCTAGCTGAGAACTAGCCAGCAATTCAAACCGGATCTTCCTACAGAGGTCCACCCATGGACCCTGTTGAACTGAGTTAGCATTTAAAGAAAACTGACTCTCCATCTCTCAGTAGTTCCATAAATAGGGCTGTAATTTCTTACCCACCTCCCCATTCTGTGATGGGTTTGTCTGGTTTAGGCTTATATAGATCTTGTACATGCTCTACAAGTGCTGTGAGTTCACACGTGCAACTGCCCTGTTGTATTTGGAAAACACAGTTTCATTGTAATCATCCACCACCTCTGGCTCTTATGAGGATTGTTTTGGCCCCTCCTCTGCAAACATTCAAGATATATATATATATATATATATATATAGAGAGAGAGAGAGAGAGAGAGAGAGAGAGAGAGAGAGAAAGAGTTTAAACGGAGTTTCCTATAGTGGGGATAATACCCGTACCAGACAACACAGGCTAGCAGATCAAAAGCCCTGTACCAGGAATCATCTTTCTCTTTTGCAGTTGTTTATCCCAGAAAGTTTCCATAGACACTCAAACAATAATGGTTATTTCCATTGCTCTTGTTTATTCTCTAGAACTTGACAGTCAGACATATGTTAATCAAAGAACAAACATGAAGGAAATAGGGTGGTAGTGAATGACCTCTAAGTTTCATTGCCACTGTCTAGTTTTCATGTACTAGAAGGTGCTCTGTGTGCTATTGAAGGACAATTTTATCTGAACTGATGGCTAGCCACTTCTTAAATATCTCTTATGAGCTTCAAGATAAGATTTCCTGGGAAATTGTAGGACTTCAGAGACATGCAGGTACAGAATCCAGTCTTCACAGACTAAGTGCCCTGCCAAGGACTCATCATCTTCCTCAGAAAACTTGTAGCAGCTCTTGTCCCAGTAAAAGAGCAAGAACTGGAGTTATCCTTAGGAAATGGAAGCGCACATCATCAGAGTACAATCATAGAGATCATTCCCACCCTCCAAATCATACAATTTTTCTAGCCTCTCTTCTGTGATATTCTCAGAACCTTGGGAAAATGTATGATACAGATCTTCCATTTAGGCTGAACACTCCACAATCATTTACTATCTGTCCTTTGACCTGTTGTGAGTCCCTATATTAAGTGACATCTACTGCATAAAGGAGCTTCTCTGAGGAGGGACCAGAGTTGCACAGTCGAATGGTGTAGGAATACGTATTTAGAAGGCTTTTCAAGCTATGTCACTTTAGACAAATAATAGTTGGAATAGATTATGGCCTAAGAATCTCCGGATTCTTGGTAGATTTACAAAGGCAGTTATACATTACTTCCTGCAGGACTGTCATGCATGTGAGAGCAAGGAAGAAGGAAGTGGAGGGAGATATGCCCTAAATGCAGTTTATTTATTCATGAAATTTCTAAAAATTAACCTTTTAAAGGACATAATCTTGCTTCATCATATGTAATCAATATTAGACATAAGAACTGATGTATCAAATATAAAAAGGCTCAATAAACATGTTACAGACAAGTAAATCCTATATTAATTTATTCAAAAATACAAGTTTTAAAGCTTTGTTTCTGATTCCACCTATTTGAGAAGGAAATCTCCCAATATGAATGCCTATATCAAGCTGCTGGCACAAAGAAAATAATAACATCAACAGAGATAAAGACATTTTCAGTAAAACTATGCAATAACCATCCCACTTTGATTTTAGATCACTGTATATAAAGGTCCTTCAGAAGTAAAGAATTTATTTTTGGAAAATCTGTTGAACCTTTTTCAGCTTAAAGGTGAAGCATAAATTTAATTTCCCTATAATTTAATCTAAGTTATTAAATCAGTTTATCTTGCCATTAACTTATTATCATGAAGAAATGGCAGAAATATGCATTGGAAAATTGATGTTCATCAAGCCTTCTTGCTATTCTATCCTCCAATATGAGTCATTCTCAGATATGCATTTAATATACTTAAACAGACTTCATTAATAAAAACCACACTTTATGCAAGTGTAAGTCCTCCTTTGCCTACAGGCCAGAAAAGCTACAAAACTTTTGAAATTTGAAATTCATGACATGTGGACAGTGGTATTTCACTCAGTAAGAGATATTTAATGCAACATGATGTAAGGCTGGAAAATGGTTACATAGATGCACGTAGGCATGATTGCAAGGTAAGCCAAACCAGGACAAAAATGCAGGGCTATGGAAAATAGCTTGTGATGAGAACACAAGCTACAAGTATTTGGACAAGTATCTGGAATAGCCCACGTTAAAATGAGTTACATCAGAAATGGTATGCTATACACAAAACACCTCTTATACAGTTTTAGTTGTCAAATTAAGTCCGAGATAGTAACAATCCGGAATATTCAATATAACAAGTAAAGATATCAGTTGGGAAAGTGTTATGTTTGTTTCAGATACTTTAAAAAATTTTCTTGCTTGCTTCCCTTTCTAGCAAGATAGACAAAAATCATATTATAAACAGTGATCTAGAATGCAACAAATTAGTGTGTGCACAGAAAACATTATACCTGGCTGTACATTATTCCATTAATATGCTCAGACTCTCATTTTCCCTGAGTACAAGAAGGACTAGTAGCATTATTTTGATTTTTACAGATGTTCTGAGACTCACCAGACCCTCAATCATTTTATTTGTTTGTCTGTTTCTTTGTTTTGAGACCTAAAAACTCAACTTGGCTATGTAAATAAAGATAGCCTTGGACTTCTGGTCTTTCTGTTTTAACCTCCCAAGTGCTAGGATATGGGCACATGTCATCATGTTTCAGGTTTCTCCTTTCTCTCTCTCTCTCTCTCTCTCTCTCTCTCTCTCTCTCTCTCTCTCTCTTGCAATTGAACCCAGGGTCTCCTGTTTGAGAGGCCAACACTCTTCCACTGAGCTGTACATTCTTATTATGTAAACTACTTTTATTGGGAAAGCTTTCCAAGTTTTTAAAAACATTTTATTGCCTCTTGTTTAATGAACTAAAAGAAGCATGCTAAGTTTTAGAGAGAGCATATTCATCTTTGAAATCCCAAACAGTATTTCTATGCAATTAAAGTTGATCGACCTCTTAAGCATCACGATATAAAATAATCATCATTTATTATTGTAGAGGCATATTAAACGTTGTTACACTTTGTTAGCTATTTAAAATTTCTTCTGTAATCACACCTTGTTATTCCTTATAAATTATTGTAATGGAAAATTAGAAAATTGATTTCTGAAGCTTCAGTTAATAAGTTCTTCAGAGTTTTAGGTGTAGAAAATTGTGAGCATATATAATTTTAAGAGTTATCTATAAACATAATAATATACTATACTTCTTGACATATTTATTTATGAATATTTTGTAAAATAAAACACATGTTTTTCAGGTAAAAACAAGGCACTAAAAATCTATTCCAAACTTGTCAACAATATGAGGTGCTGACAACACAGAGGGATACTCCTCACTTCAGATGCCTTCATTTCCACTTTGTGATAGCTTCCAAGGATAGAACATCTGTGAGCCAGTTTTGATATAATCAAAGGGTTGACATTTTTAAAAATGATTCTTTAAGGAAAATGTAGTGAATGTGTACCATAACTTGTATTTCTGACTGTAAAACCATGTGATACAATGACACAGTATGTTTGAAGGTATGCCACCTTTCAAACATCAATAAATACTTTACTATGTTCACAGATTCATTGATTCAGTTATATGGAAGGGGCAGAAACTTTGGTTCTGCTTGTCTCTTTCCAGAGTATCTGTAGCTTGAACTAAACATCACTGGGCAGTGGCTTAATGATATAAGTAAATGCCTATTAATACTTTGTCTCAGTCTGTTGATGTTACAACAAAATACCATGTAAATTGTAACTTATAAAGAACACAAATGTATTTCTCATAGTTCTGAAGCTGGCAAATCCATGATTATGTCCTCATCAAGCTCAGTAGACTGGGGAAGAACATCTCTTTTGCTGAGATGACACCTCGATACAGCATTCTCCAGAGGAGAGAATGTTGAGTCCTCACTCAGTGAAAAAGACAGAGGTTAGAAGAGAGTGAAGCCCTTTTATATGGATCCTTATTCTAATGAATGAGAACTTTGTTTCCATTCATCACTGGCCAAAACTGCTTTATTGATAACTCAAATTTGATAGGAAGTTTGGAGGGGCAAAAACACTTAAAACATAGTGGCACTCATCTAATAGATATCTGTGCTAATAAAATCCAGTACTAAGTTTTCTAAGTGGAGGATCTACATGTATCCTTTCTTGATGTTTTTGTTCAGATCACTATAGCTTCAGACTGGTCATATATTACGTATGGAAACTTTAATCTTTGAATAAGGCATGGCTGCTGGTGCAATTGTGGTACAGATGTCCTGGGAGTAACCAATCACCTTCTGATTGGATTGGATTTAAAGGATGCTCCACAAAATGAAATCCATAAGTGGCACTAATATCCAGGACAAGAACTTGCAACTAGATAGGTCAAGAGTCCCAGTGAAGCACCTACTACTAAAATTCTGCTAAGTGAACATAATATTAAACTGATTTGTAATCACTTATAATTATAGCAATAGATTAGTACATCTCCCAATCTTCATCAAAGAAGCTTCTTTTGGCAGTAAATTGTGATTACCACTGAGACCTCCAAGGTAAGCAAAGTGCAGAGAGAATAAGAAATTGTGGAATGCTCAAACCTAAATGGGATATGTGTATCACACAGCTTCCCCCAAGTTTCAGGGATCATTGTGGAAGAAGGAGGAGAAAGATTGTAAGAGCCAGAAGTGGGTAATTAGAATGAAACAGTGCTTTCAAGATACAACAGGGTAAGTGCACATAAGAACTCACAGGAATTGTGATGGAATACACACAATCTGCACAAACATGCCAGACAAATTACCAACCATGGTCCAGGGGATGGCGCTATACACAAGAGTATATGGACAGCGTAAACTCAATGGGTTTTTACAAAGAGGACACAAAGTTGGGTGGGTAGGGAGGATGAGGGTGGGGCTGGGAGGAACTGAGGGGGGAGGGCAAACATGATCAATATACATGGTATGACACTCTCAAGGAACTAATTGAAACTGAGGGAAAAAAGAATATTCCAGCACACAATGATAAATACCACATAGTATTTTATGACCAAGATTTGGAAGTTATTCCCTGTAAATTCTACAGCACTGTACTAGTTTCAGCAAGCAAGTGTCCTACCCATAGTCAAGAAAGAACCTGTTGAGAGAGGTGGTTTTTGTGAATTAGATATTGTTGTTATTTTGGAAAAGCACAAGCTGACAAAGATTTTGTTTGAATCATATAAGCTGTATTATAAAAACCATAGCATTAAATTATATGTTAAGTCATATGTCAAAACCTATTACTAAGCATCTGTGATAGGAGAAGCCACATTAAAGGTAAGAATAATTCACAATTCTTGTCTTCATGAAGTGCACAATTATTAACATGAAACAAGTGTGAAGCATTTTGTTAATGCGATATTTTTACATGAAAGACGTTCAAGGATAGGGCCCAAGGAGAAGCCGGGACAACAGGAGAGCGCAGTAGGAGAGGTGGGCCCTCATTTGTTCTGCAAGGCGATGTATAATTCACCTCTTCAAAGACTCCTAGCACAGAAATGGCAAATAAAGCAAAAATGTTGTCTCAAAAGGCAGAAAAGACAAGACGGCTGCGGAAAACAAGGTTGTAAAATAAGAGGACATAAAATGTCATTAGGAAGAATGGACCAAAAAAAAAAAAAAAAGGCTGGAGAGATGGCCTAGCGGTTAAGAGCACCCGGGTTCGATCCCCAGCACCCACATGGCGGCTGAGAGCCGTCTGAAACTCCAATTCCAGGAGAACTCCAGTTCCAGAGGAATCCGACACCCTCTTCTGACCTCTGCGGCATTGTACAACACGGGTGCACAGACTTGCATGCAGGCAATACATTCATACACATACAGAAATAAATAACATTAATAAAAAAAATTATAAAAAAAAAAATGGGCCGGGCGTGGTGGCACACGCCTTTAATTCTAGCACTTGGGAGGCAGAGACAGACGGATCTTTGTGAGTTCAAAGCCAGCCTGGTCTACAAGGTGAGTTCCAGGACAGTTGGGGCTAACAGGGAGACCTGTCTCGAAAGACCAAAAAAAAAAAAAAAAAATTAAGAATGGAAAAGGAATTATGAAGAGAACACTTGAAACTAACTTAGAAAAGGGAGAGTATTTATGATTCAATAAAGAAAGTTAGGAGTTCAAGATAGGGGATCTACATAAATATTCATGCAGTTTAATGCAGCAAAAATATATAATGTGTTTAGTAAAAAAGAGGAAGAGCAGAAAAAAGCACAAAAACATACTCAAAAATCACGAGGCAGATATTTCCTTGAAGAGAATGTGTGCGCATTTTCAGTAACAGTGAAAGTAGCACGGCGGGAAATGAACTTCAAGAGCTATCTCTGTCAGAAGATCGTGAAGGGAAGAGTGGAACAGGCACGTGGGAGCGCGTGGGAGCGCGTGGGAGCGCGTGGGAGCACGTGGGAGCGCGTGGGAGCACGTGGGAGCACGTGGGAGCACGTGGGCTCTGTCTCAGTGAATGTGGTTGTCTGGCATTTTAGTCAAGCCAGTTACTCCCCAATAGCCGTCACCATAAGAGTTAAGATTGCTCCCTGATCTTCCAGAGGACTGGAAGTTGGTTCTCAGCAACAGACCAAATACCCTTTTGTAGCCTCCCAGAACCTGGTATACACATGACAGATACTCACATGGACATACACATAAATAAAAATAAAAATATATCTTTAAAATACTCCACAAATTATCACATTTACCAAAAAGAACAATATTTAAGGAGATTTCTTTACTGACATTTTCTTTATTCTTTGATATCTATTTATTGCATTAGAAAAAGATTTTTCATTTAGTTTGTGCTTTGCATGAATTTTGAATTTAAAATCAGACACACACAAGCATGCACATGTGTGTGTGTGTGTGTGTGTGTGTACACATTAATATATTTTGAGACTTTTAGTCAATGTTCATTTAACATTATAGAAAGTTCACTCTTTTCTTGGATTATCTGGGATATTCCATGAAATGTTACATGGTGACATGTTTCACAGAAACTAAGTAAAAGGAACCCAACTCAAAGCTCATATCAAATCTTTTAACTACATAGACATACAATTTTACAATAATTTATATTTGGTAGTCTATGAAGTATCCCCCAAATGGTTCCTCTGTTGAAAGCTTAGTTTCCAATGCAGTCACCTTCATAGGTGGCACTTTGGGAGGCAGCTGAATTATAAGGCATTACCAATGTGTTGTTAATCTGTTAATAGTTCCACAATTACATGGTGATAATGGGAAGTGGTGGGAATTGAGAAACAGAGTTTATCTGGAAGAATTTTGATACTGAGTAGGGGTGCTGAAAAAATTCGCCTAGTTCCCACGTGTTTCCTTCTACTTTCTGGCTGATATGAGGTAAAACCTTTCTATTGCTACATGTTTGCATAGCCATGAGAGTCTGTCTTCCTTCAAGCCCAAAGTCATGGAGATAACTGCTTTTACACTGGAACTTCTGAAAATGTGGCCTAAAATAAATATTTCCTCCTTTAAACTCTCAGGTAGTGGTCACAATGATGAGGAGCCTAACACATGTGCCTCATGTTACATATTTCATATTAAAAACAGGCACATAGAATTTCAATTTTGCAGTCTTCATTTTAAATAATGAAATAAATTTTGCCACCCTATGTTTATGCACTGAAGGACATCTGGGTAGAAAACTTGACATGAGTAGTGGAATGCATGTGGACCAATGAGGGGTTGGGGGCATGGATGGGGAAGTCTAAATTTGATTAGAAACTGTTTTATGAAGTGTATGAAAGCTCAATAAAAACTTTTAAAGAATTAAAATTAAATTTTGACACAGTTTCTATGATGTTTTCTTTTTTCTGTTTTTCTATTGGTTCTTTGAGACTTTCATAAGTGTGTTTTGATCATTCACTCATCTGACTAAACTCCCAGGCCTTCCTTCTCCTCACTAACCACTCAATTTTCTTGAAAACACATCAAGTCCGATTTGTGTTGCCCATGTGCATTGGGGTATGTGGCACTTGGCTAGCTGGCATGGGGCCACTCTTCTAAAGAGTACTATCCTTCTACTAGAAGCTATCAGTTCCCCAATAGTTCCTCAGCCAGAGGTGAGACATGGTGTCCACTTTCCCTTTTTGTGCTTGGATTTTGTATGGCTTGAGATCACTCGGGTCTTTTCCATGCTGTCTTGACTGTTATGAGTTCACATGTTCAACTGCCTCTTGGATCTGGGTTACATTGTTTCATTAGAATCATTCACCTCTTCTGGGTCTTTCAATTTTTCAGTTCACTCTTCTTTGAAGATACATGAACCTTAGGAGTAGAGTTGGGTGTTTGATTTGAAACTTTAGACATATGTGTTTCATTTAGTATAGCCATGGAGATCAGGATCCACATGGGGGGAGGGTGGGGGGAGGGGAAGGAACACATGTATGGAAATATAGAACCCAGTTGTGTAAATGGGTTAAGAGGACTAATGGAATGTGTGTAAATAGGCTGAGGAATAAGAGGGTAAAGGTACAGGAGGGTTGGATAACTTACACTATAGACTTTTTTTTTTTTTTGGTCTTTTTGAGACAGGATCTCCCTTTAGTACCAGCTAGCCTGGAACTTGCTATGTAGACCAGGCTGGTCTTGAACTCACAGAGATTCACCTGCCTCTGCTTCTGCCTCCCAAGTGCTGGGATTAAAGGCATGCACCACCAACTAGACTTTAAAAACATCATATGGAAACCTACTTACCACTGTAGAAAACTTCCTCGTGTGTGTGTGTGTGTGTGTGTGTGTGTGTGTGTGTGTGACTTTAAACGGAGCTATCCAGTAATGGGGGACAATATTCCAAACTTGTCCCCACAGGCAAACCAATAAAAAGCCCATTGCCAGGAATGAGTTACCTCTTTAAGGGTTGTTGGCTAATGAAATCTTATAGAACCCCAAAATGATAGGCTGGTATTCTTTCTTACCCTTTATAATTTGATCAGAAGACTATGTTACTGAACACACCATATATTGGAACCAGAGAAGATGGAAATAACAAGTTGGTACTATACTCAAAGCTTCTTCCTTACTGGTTAGCTTTCAAAGTTCTGCAAGATGCTATGCATGCTATCAGATTAGAAAATTAATCAGCAGTGTTACCTGCCTGTGATCTCTGCAAGCTACGATAATGATTGGCTTGTTAGGAAGTGCCCACTGGTGCAATAATGGCTGCACTGCAAAAGGAGCCACCATTCCTTTTCTGAATGGCCTTAAGACCAGCTTCTCAGGATCTCAACCATGCTCTGCACTGTCATTAGTAGTAAGGTCCTGTGTCTTGGTAGTTCATAGGCCCCAAGGGAGAACTTGATACTATTATTCTGCTAAATGTACATAGTATTAAACTGACACTTAATAAAATCATTATAATCATGGACTAGTGCATTTCCCAGGTCTCATCATAGGACCTATGGTAATTTTTTATTATTATTTTTATGTGTATGAGTGTACTGTCTGCATGTAGGTTGGTGCAACTGTGTCGTGCAATGCCGCGGAAGTCAGAAGAGGGAATCAGGTTCCACTGGAACTGGAGTTAAAGACGGTTCTTAGCTGCCATTCTTAGCTGTGGGTGCTGGGAATCAAACCCGGGTCCTCTGCAAGAGCAGTCGGCAATCTTAACTGCTGAGCCATCTCTCCCGCCTGATAATTTCTGCAAACTATGTAGGAGAGTCTTTAAAATTCTTACTGGTGGATTAATCTCACTTTGGAGATTAAAAAGTTGTAATAGATTTGGGGCCTTATTGAATATAGGGATTTAGGTTTCATCTATGAAATCTCCTGCACAAATGTTTCTAGTTTAAAACAAATACAATTATGATTAAAATGTTTGTATGAAATGCACAAAATTCAATAAAATTATACAAAAACATGAGCATCAAAAATTCTTGTCTTAGGGGCTGGATAGATGACTCAGCAGTTAAGAGGAATGGCTACTCTTGCAAAAGACATGGTTCAATTCCAAGTACCCACATGACAGATAACAACCATCCATAACTCCAGTTCCGTATTATGGATGCCCTCTTTTGACTTCTGCAGGCATTTCACAAATAAAAAAATATATATATTTTTTAAAAATAGTTATCTTAGTATTCAAAGTATCTTATTAAATCATCATATACAATCTCCAGTAATAAACTAAATTGCACATACCAAGAAATCTAGTTACAGAAGAAAATACCCAATGAGAAGCCTGAATTCATACAAAATCAATTCACATTCTGTGTAATTTTTATTATAAAAAAAATCATAGGGCTTGAAGACAGCTCAGTCAGTAAAGTGAGGATCTGAGTTTCATTTCCAGAGCTCACATAATTTGTCTGGCATAGTAACAAGCATTTGTAATCTCAGTGTGAAGCAGGAAATTACAAGTAGATCCTTGAGTCTTGCTGGTCAGTAAACATGGCTGAATCTGAGTTCAAGGCCAGGAAATACAAGAACCCATTTCAATAAAAAACACCTGAGATTGAGCTGTCACCACCAACATACACACAGATGTACTGGCACCTGCACGCACATGTACGACCTGCAGACAGTTGAACATGTACATACATGTGCACAGAGACATACACATACAAATTACTTTTCCTGAAGAAAAGATGGCAAAACATTAGTTAGAAGTGCTCTTTCAACCAAGAGTTGATTGCAATTCACTAAAACACTTTTTTGAACTCACCTTTTTCCAGTGTATCTCATATGGATGATCCACAGTCATTACACCAAAATACAAGCATCTTCATCAAGTAGGATTTTTGGAGGAAACTGAAAGAAAAATAAAAGGTACTGTCTGCACATTTAGAAATCAATGCAAAAACGAGTGAGAATTGAGAGTGAGGACAGCACACATGGGGGATAGCAGGGATGGGAAGAGATCTGGATATCCAGAACAAGGCGAGGCAGAATTCTTTAAGCAGCATTGTCTTCTCTGTTGACCAAAGAGATTTTAAAATTTCAGAAATTACTTCTATCTCTACCTTCTACATCATCCTGCTAAGACTTTTGCAACAGAGGCAGCTTCCTGGCTCATGACTAGTAGGATTTTCACATTAGAAACTCTTTTATTTAAGTGCTAAGAGCTTTCCTTCTATATAAACTCCTCTTGAGGGCTGCCAAGCTCTCCTGTTTTATTTCTTACTCATTTTCCTATCCATAACATATTCAAGATCTGCATATAAAACTCTCTATATTTCTGCAAACTACAGTTTCAACACGATTTTGAAGTCAGGTAATACTAGACATTTTGTTTTTGCTTTGCATAATTGCTGTTCTGACTCTGACCCAGATCTAATGTTTTCTGATTTTATTAGATTATTTATTTTTACCTTACCTGAATATGCATGCCTATAATCCCAGACTTCTAGTGGAGTAGTCAGATCCCTTGGTTTCAGTATTGTCCTTTAGTGGACTTGGCCTACAACAAACCTGAGAAGTTTTGACAGAAACCAAAACATGAAATATTATTACACAGATACAAGTTTACAAATCTCTGAGTGAAGGGCTTGGCCACTTACATAACACAAATACTGGACATTGGTAAGAGAGGAAAGTCACCTAGGAACATCCTGTATTTTCTTGCCATGTCTGTTCATGATGATTTCGGAAATTGTCTCCCACTGACTAAGGAGTTTGAATGCATCTTGCCAAAAGCCTAAATTAAAGAGGGATTCCAAAGGAAAAATGAAAAGATTTTTGTCTAGTTTACTCTCATCCAATATGCAAATCATCCTAATCAAAAACACCTGAGCCCTGTAGTCTCTGATTCAAAACAAATCCATTTTGTCCTTTCATCTGGATTGTGAACAAAAAGTAACGAAGGCATACTAACAATACAAATATATCAAAACTCAGATAAACAAAAGCCAAACAGAAATACCTACTGGTCAGCTAACCAATAAAGAACATCCATGTGCCCATATGGCAGCACAAAACACAAATAATATGGAAAATCAAGGTTTGTTCTAGCCTGTCGCTTCTTTCATCTTCCTTTTTCAATGTAGATGTCTATAGTTGCAAGTTCCACCAATACAGAATATTGATTTTCCCAAATGAATTGTGCCTTGAGTCTCATACATATCAGATTAATGAACTATGTAGAAGAGACTTTGAACTTATGTGTTGAAATGGATGCTAGAACAGGACTCCAACCTATTGAAATGGAATGAGATGTTACAGTATAAATATTTATTTCCTCTCCAAATTCATATGCTGATATGAATAGTCCTAGGAGCCTTGGCCTTCGGGAAGTCATTAGTTCATGAAGACAGACTCTTGAGTAGAACTACTTCCCTTATAAAAGAGGCTCCAGAAGGATCTCTTATCCCTCCCCCAACAGAAGTTAGAGAAAGAAAATGGCAATCCAGAGAAAGGGGTTCTCATGTGACAAAAGTGTTGGTGGAATGATGGTATTCGAGTTTACAGACTTGAGAGCTATGACTGAGAAAGGCATTTCTGCTGCTTATGAGCTACTTAGACTAGGATATTTCATTAAAGCAGAGCAAGTTTATATAAGACAATTAACACTTATTTATAAATTTCCCAGGAACATTTCTAAATAATTGTAAGTCTCAGCAGGTGTTTCTAGGGCATGGTTAAACAAATTATGACAAATGACCCAAATGGCCAGGAGCCTGTTTTAATTATATTTCACTAGAATTCAGGCATACAAATATCTACATGTTGCCTATAGCTACTTTTATGTTGCAGTGGTAGCAGCACTTGAATATGAAACACAAAAATAAAAGTATCTTCTATTGGTCCCTTAACAAAATGTTGGGTGAACATTCACAGAGTTAAATGATTGGCAAATAGGAATACAAATATAAATATATATTATATGAAAAATGAAATATCCTTGTAAGTTTTATGAGCCTATTATAGGTTTAATCAAAATGAGAGAAGAGTAGGAAATATACCATATACTTTTATCAACTATGAAGATACTTGTTAAATTTTCTGATATAAACTTTCTCTTTAACAGGCAGAAATATTCTAAGAGCAGAGGTGTTGGATAACCATAAAAAAGGAAAGAGGACTTTCTGAACAGCCAGGGGATTACTCATATGAACTCTCAGTAATGAAGATAGATAGTTCTACATAAGCTCATGCTAGACAAAATCCCAGCATAAATATGGGGAAGTGAATGACAAACTCCAACCACACCTGCAGAACTATTGACAACTGAAGATTCCTGGGAAAGGGAGATTTAAATCTCATTTAAGAGTGAGACTCTTGGTAGATTGACCAGGTTTCAGTGGATAAAGTCACATGCAGGGCATTTGAGAACACAAACTTGACTCTCTGTTTCTATAGATATGAAATTTGGTGAGGTATTTTTGTAAGGACTATGATATGGGAAGAGATTGAAATATGATCAACATAGATTATATGAAATTCATAAAAATTAAATCACAATAATTTTAAAATAAATAAAATTGTATTATTGAAATATTTTATAATGAGCATAATCTCCACTTGTTTATAATATTTTTTATAACACAATGAAAGATTTAATCAGGGTTATCTCTAGATTTTTAAAGTTTCATATTGTGTTCATCTCATTGTGACATTAGGCTTGCTGCATGGGGAGATAAGTGATCTGTAAATAGATAATATTTCATGTTACAAATACATCCTACACTGTCTGAGTGAATTGATTAAACAAATGTTCCTGAAGTTTCACAAGCATTTTGCAGCATTTTGATATCTCTTTACAGTTTCTCTCTGCATATTCAATCTAGTCCATGGACCTTGAATTATTTTGTAATTTTCTAAAATATATTTATCTCATCTAGTTTTGCAAATCCATTAACAAATTATCATATATAGCAAAGGTCATGTACAGATGTTGCCACCAGCAAGCCATGGAAATTATATTTCCTGACAACCTGGTTAATGCTAAGAGATTGAATTACTAATTTAAAATTTAAAATTTAAAATGGTACATCACTATGACAGTAATTTCTTTCTCTCTGTACCCAAGAAGGTTAACGTATCATATATTGAGAATTGGATTTCCTTTTGTGTGAATTTTTTTATACCCTTGAACTGCTTTTTCTTCGAGTTACTTTCTTTCTTTTTTTCTTATGAATTTCTAGGTAAATTTTTCATAATCCGTAAAAGAATAATTTAACCATTAAAGTAAGCATAGTGATTATAGTAATCTTTCAGTCCATTGTCTTTTAATATGATTCATAGGTTTTAGAAGTGTGTGTGTGTGTGTGTGTGTGTGTGTGCTGCATATTCATGTGGGTGAGGACAGGTGTGTGCATGTCACAGCACGTGTGGAGGTCAGAGGATAGCTCAGGGTGTCGGTCGGTCCTCATTTTCCTCCTTCTTGGGAGCCGGGCTCTCTGGACGGTCACTTTTGCCTATGCTGGACCATCTGGCCCACAAGCTTTTAGGACTCTCCCGTCTTTACCTTCAGTCTTGCTGAAGAACTGGGGTTACAGAAGTGAGCCATTGGGACACATATGACACTGTCCCAGAGATCCCAACTCAAGTCCTCTTGCTGGCTTAGCAAGTGCTGTACACATGCTACCACTTCCCCATTCCATGGTGTATTGTTTTAATGTGGAGTCAGTGTGGCATGGGAGACAAGTTACTTCAAGTTCATCTGTGGATGGCCAATTTCTAAATTTCCCAGTGAATCCAATTTTACCTTTTATAACACATAGGCTACAGAGTCTCCCTGTAATTGGGATGAAGGTCTCACCCAGGCTCCTGAGACTCTGATCACTTCTTGTCATCATAGTTTCAGGTTTCAACCATAATCTAAAATGGCTTATCTCTCTTTTTTCACTTTAGTGATGTTTTAATCTTGTACTTCTAACTTTTTTAAATCTTTTTGGGATAGGGTGCCCTATGTAGACCAGGCTGGCCTCGAACTCTTAGAGATCCACCTGCCTCTACCTCCCAAGTGCTGGGATTAAAGGCGTGTGCCACCACGCCTGGCTACGTATCTCTAACTTTTAAACATGTAATATATCATTTTAATGTTTAAAATAGAACAGAAACACAAAATATGGTCAACTTTTAAAGTCATATTTTCTACTTTTCTTAAATCTTTAATTTGTAGTCTACCTTATTTTCATGTACAGTTTTCCATCCATATCTATGAGTACACATCTGTACTGCTTATGTACAAACTATTTTCTTTCCCATTACTATTAAATGGTAAATAACTGTAAATGAAACTAGATGTATTGTAGGAAGCTTCTCTTTTTATGCTGAGCAGGGGAGCAGGGGCGGCCCTGCTAGGGGGAATGGGGACACACAGCGGGAGATGGCCCCTTGGATGTGGGAAATCCAGGTTGACTGTGGGCTGGATTCCCAACTAGCACCGCATGGCCAACAGTCTGGCTCCACCCCAGGGAGGAGCAAGCAACATGGCCTAAGTGTGTGATGCTGGGTGGAGCCAGGTGTGCAGTGGCACAGAGTTGGGGGGCTCATGATTGGTCCTGGGAACTGACGTCATTTGGTTTATAAAAGCAAGCTGTGGCAACCAGTAAATCAAATACCAATTAACATAATTACAGAGTTTCTGACCTATATTTTTATTAATTATTGCGCGTGTACAGACTAAGGTAAGCCTGCATTTCGTTCTGGTGGCCAGTGTGGTTGGAAAGAGGTTCCCTCTGCAGACCACCAACCTGGGTAGCTGGTGTTGTGAGTGAAATTCCTGTCCTGGCTCTGGGCAAGTGGGAAGTCATGGCCAAGAGTGGAGCACGTGTCTCGTGGGTCCAGGCTAAAAGCCTAAGTTGGAGTTTCCACTTAGGTTGGGTTGCGGGAAGTAGTCAGCTGGTCTCTGGGCCAGCTCCCCACAGGGTCTGCAAAGCAGGCGGTGTGTCCCTATTCCCCTTAGCAGGACCACGTGGTCCCTGCTCAGCATAAAAAGAAAGCCTTCCTACAATGTATGTCTTAGATTCTATGTAGATGCTATGCATTTTATGTCAGCAGCAATTTTAATCATCTAGATATATTCCTCCTCTCTCTTTCTCTCTCCCTCATACTTATCCATCATTTGCTTTAGTGATGAGGTGAGGACATGGATCCTTAGATATTTTAATTCCCCTTTCTTAAATGTCTAATGAATTGTTTCTACCACTATCCTTTAGACTAGAATATTCAAATTTTAATTAATTTTTCTAAATAATACTATTACCATTAATATTTTAATGCTATATTATTGATCTGAAAAATTACAGTTAGTTGTATATTAATTGTACTGTTAAGTTTCATCCTGGCTTATTGAATTTTTATGAGATTATAACAAGTGAGCTTTATGTCCTTTTATTTACTGAGTTAAGATAAGTATAATTGTCTGTGTGTGTATGTGTGTGTATATAAATACACATAGGGACGTGTAAATGACTGTTTCCTTGTAAATGACCTTTGATTTTGAATTTGAAGTCCCATAAGTACAAGGATAGACAAAGGCTGAGCCTCAGACAGCCAACCACAGGGGCTGGAGCAGAGGTGAGAGTGACAGTGTGGGCTCCAGGCTCTTCTTTCTTATTTGCTTTCTCTTTCACTTTCTAGTACGAAGTAAACCATGAGACGAGGAATGCAGAAAACAGAAAGTATAATTCCTTATCTCTTTCTTCCCCTTTTATAGATGTGAATTTGGATTTTGGAGGACTTAAGGGTCATCAAAATGGTAATCATCTCTTTGGTAGTAGCTTCATCATGAAAACACTATGCTGTTAACCATTATTTCATTGCATATATGTGGTATTTCTTTTGTATTAGTCCTTGTAAATTTCATACATGTATACAATGTATCCTGATCATACTTACCCCTCAACTCTGCCCCTGGAATTTCCTCCCAGAACCCTTATGACATGTCCCTCCCAACTTCATGTCCTCCTTTTATATTATTTATTCATAATTTATTTATTTATTATTTACTTCCTTACTGACTGATTTTCTTACTTAAAATAGTGTTACCCACATGTGCCTTGGTGTGAAGAACATACCAGTTGCCACACTCCTAAAGAGTAATAAGTCTCATTCACCCACCATTCATCTACCTTCAAATAGCTCCTCAGCTCAGGCTGGGGACACTGGAATACATTCACAGTCCATGCTGGAATTTTGAACTGGCTTGACCTTATTCAAGTCTTCTGTAGGTGACCACAGAAGTTATGAAATCATGTGTGTAACAGCCATGTCATATTCAGAGCACAGCATTTCATGCAGTCCTCCCTGCCCTTCTAGTCTAACATTCTTCTCCCACACCCCTTCCTCCCAGATGTTCCCTGAGCCTTGGAGAATGGAGTAATTTGTCCGGTCGATGGATGAGCACTCACAGTCATTTGTTTTCAGCACTTTGAGCTGTAATGCATCTCTGCTTCAATTATTGCTCATTGCAGTAAGAGGAAGCCTGTGCTGGATAGCTTTAGTGTCAACTTGACACACCTGGGTTGAGGGAGCCTCAAATAAGGAATTGGCTCCATTGGACTGGCCTGTGGCCACGTCTGTGGAATATTGTCTTGATTGTTGAGCAATGTGGGAGGGCCCAGCCAGTATGGGTGGTGCCACCCTGGACAGGTTGTTATGTACTGTATAAGAGGTCAGGCTGAGCATGGGCCAGGGGAGCAAGCCAGTGAACAACATTCCTCCATGGCCTGTGCTTCAGCTCCTGCCTCCAGGTTCCTGCCCTGAGTTCCTGCCTTGAGGTCCCTGAGTGATGAACTGTGACCCAGGAGATGTAAGCTGAATAAACCCTTTCCTCCCCAAGTTGGTGTTGGTCAGAGTGCTTTGTCACAGCAATGGAAGACAAAGTAGAGCAGAAATTGGTACCAGAAGAGTGGGGTATTGCTGTGACAGACCTGAACTTGGTGTTTTGGGGAAGGATTGTGGAGGCGTTTGGAATTTGGGCTGGGATGATCATTGAATGCCTAAAGATCATTGCTGTGGAGCTTGGAGCAGTTTTGCTGAAGGATTTGTAGAAGATGGAGGCCTGGCTTGTGAAGTTTCTAGTTTCAAAGGGGAGCAGAGATCATCAGGACTGTGTAATCTGTGGGTTCTGGTCAGCTGGGGCTGAAGAATCAGCTGTAAGTAACAAGAGACCAGAACCTGAAGTGAAAGCTTTGTTGTACTGGGACAATTGATGCTGGTTAGCTGGGGCTGAAAAATCAGCTGTAAGTAATGAGACCAGTATCACTGTGGTGAAATCTTCTGGGAAGAATTTATTCAGGGTCAGCACGCAGAAGCTATGATCCAGAAGGGGCCTGAGCCTCCATCTCAAGCCAGAAGCAGGACATGGTAACGTGTAAGAGTCTCCTATATGGTTCTGGTGTTGAAATTTGAGGGGGTCACAGAGAGCAGCCGAGGCTTGGCACTGTGAGAGGTCAGGAAAGACCATTGGTGGAAGTGCACCTCGGTTGCAGTGAAGACCCCAGGATTGCAGGGGTCATGGAGAGAAGCTGAGGCTTCGCACCAGGAGAGGTCAGAAGAGACCATTGGTGAAGGTGCTGCCTCAGTTTCAGTGGTGACCCCAGCATTTTGGAGATGCCAGGACCGTGGGACGACCACCAAGAGCAGCAGCAGGTGAGGAATGGAGTTGGCCTGGGCCTTCGAGCTGAGCTATGTGTGGCATGGATGGCAGAGTCAGAGAGGGGGAGCTGCCGAAACCCTTTGGAGCCCAGAAGATTGTGAGTCCCAGGTGTCCAGCCTTGAGCTACTTTGCTGGACTTAGGTTTTGTTTGAGTGTGCCTGATTCTTCCCTTTGAAATAAGACAGTAATTGTTTTAGATTTTACAGCAGCCCACAGTTAAGAGACTTTTAACAGACTGTGAACTTTTAAGTATTTGGACATTTTATGGTTGTACTGTCTTAGGTTGTGATTAATGTTAACAACATATTTTGGGGATAAGAACTAGAAAGGTGATGGTTTAATAGCGATGTGTTTTGTGTGTCAAGTTGACAAGGGATCAACGCGCTGGATAGCTTTAGTGTCAACTTGACACACCTGGGTTGAGGGAGCCTCAGTTGGGGAATTGGCTCCATTGGATTGGCCTATGGCCACATCTATGGAGTATTGTCTTGATTTTTGAGCAGTGTGGAGGACCCAGCCCACAATGAGTGGTGCCACCCTGGGCAGGTTGTTGTGTACCATATAAGATGGCAGGCTGGGGATGAGCCAGGGGAGCAAGCCAGTGAACAGCATTCCTCCATGGCCTGTGCTTCAGCTCCTGCCTCCAGGTTCCTGCCCTGAGTTCCTGCCTTGGGCTCCCTGAGTGATGAACTGTGACCTGGGAGCTGTAAGCTGAATAAACACTTTCCTCTCCAAGTTGGTGTCGGTCAGAGTGTTTTGTCACAGCAATGGAAGACAAACTTGAACAAAGCCCAAATACATGAATAGGAAAGTAAGTATTTAGAAGGCAGTTTGAAAGTATGGGCATTTAGAAAAACAACATTAATATGTTCTCCTCCAGCATCTATGACTCCCTAGCCATGTATTTTTTGCCACGTTTACAGTACCATCTATGAAATTTCCCTTCTGGAGCAAGCCTCAAATCCAATCAAGAGAACAGTTGGGTGCCTCCATATACAGTCTTGTTTTTGCACCAGTATTTGCATCTTGCCTCGAAGGTCAGCACTATCGCACACAGGTTCCACGGGTGGAGAACATCATGATGTCCATTCTCCCCAGCAACGTGCCTGGCAAATTCCAAATTATGAAAGCTATCTGGCAAGGGAAGTCTCTTGATCAGTTTAAGACTGCTCATTAGTTGTCCTTTAGCCAAGTGTACAGTGTCTTCAGCAATAGAGTTTTACCATCTGGTTACTGTATGCATGGGAGAGCAACAGCAACCACCTGTCATGTTTCAGATGCCTCTGATGTTGATTTGATGATATGTAATGAAGTAGCCTGTGCCTGGCATTGAAATTTTTGTTTAGTAACCAATGTTTTCTGGGAGTACCATTGTTCAGTAAGGTGAGATATTTCTATAATATTTCTTTTAAGTTATCTCACAATTTTATAGTTTGGGAAGAATAAATGTCTAGCTTAATGCATTTGAAATCCTTAGTAGGTGTCTGAATCAAATATGTTTTTAATAGTCTACTGTCAAAATAGCTGATTTTCATTTAAATAGTTATTTATTTATTAATTATGTGTATGAATGTACTGTCTGCATGTAGGTTTGTGCACCTGTGTCGTGCAATGCCGCGGAGGTCAGAAGAGGGTGTCGGATTCCCCTGTAACTGGAGTTAAAGACGGTTCTCAGCTGCCATGTGGGTGCTGGGGATTGAATCCGGGTCCTCTGCAAGAGCGATCAGCGCTCTTAACCACTAGGCCATCTCTCCAGCCCCCATTAAATAGTTCTTAAGATAAGTACAACATCAAATCAAGTGTGGAAAAAGAAATCTGTTGTGTTCTCCCACTATGGTATATTATTAAACTTCAACACATCATAAAGTACAAATACAGAACATCATTTCAAAGATATCATTCATATTGTCTTTTTGAATGAATGAATGAATGAATGAATGAATGCAGTTTGAAGGTGTTTTCTCTAAACATGTACCAGTGATCATCATACTCAGGACTCTATGTGTTCCATAAAGAGGATCATAAGTCACATATGTGGAGCAGAATACACAAATAGTGTGGATTTGTAGTTTCTGCTTTGATTATCTTTTCTATTCAGAGATCTCATATTATGTGCCATGAAATAGCAAAGGTATTGGCAGAACACTGAACAATATGACAGTGCTTTCTCAGGAAAAATTTCCCTTACAAAGAAAAATCATCTCTGATACATTGAGTCAGACATACATATTGTTTTCATCTCTACTATTTACTTATATAATACAATTTTCTCAGTCCCATGGCTTCTGTGAATATGTGGATAAGAAAAAAAAATCAGGCAGACATAAGAACAGCACAGGGTGTGGCTGGAGTCCAGAGCCCCTTGCCTACATGACCAGCAAAGTTTCATATATTCAGGGGAGGGAATTTAAGGATGAGTAGTATAAAACGTACCTGTGGACTCAAGGAGAAATTTGAAGCTCATTACTTTTTTCTAAGCCACTGAATAGAAACTAATTAGGTTTAGGTTTTGAATATTGTTTTCCATTCAGACTACTTGAAGTTTCAGAGCAGAGTGTGACCAAAGTTAAATATGCAAAGGTTTTAACCTAGTGATACCTGTTAGACTATGTGGAAACATAATGATTTTATTGTGAATCTTGCTCTCTGTTATTCTGAGTCAGTTTTAAAAACTGTGATTACTGATTATTTTACTCAGCACCCCAGGGAACATTCTTTTGTTACATTCTTAAAATTTCATAATGACTGCTTCTTCAAAATGAAATTCTTCCATTCATTGTAAATGCCCCACTGCATAGCATGAAAATATTTTTAACTTTTACTTTGTTTTTAATAGTCATACTTTTATCACTTTGTTGTGCCATCATTTACATAGAAAATCATCTTTTCACTTTTATGTTTCCTATTTTTTCTTTTCTTTTTTTTGTTTCCTATTTTTAAACATTGAGATATGACCTTCATAAGTAGCTGGGTTTGATTTTCTTTTTCTTTCTCCTAAATTTGAATGACAGGCACAGTAACGACTGCCATCACCATTTATTTATTACCACTAGGAGTTGCTCTATGAGCTAAAAACGAAATCAAAGATCCAATTCAGAGAACATTGTGTTGTATGAGAGACTTGTTCTGGGGAGACACAATATATAGACACAGACAGACAGACAGACAGACAGACAGACACACACACACACACACACACACACACATGCTCAATCCAGATGGTTATTCCATGAAAGACCAAGTCCAACTTGGTAAAGAAATGAGTTGTTGATTGTATCCGTAAGTGGGGTTATTTACAAGCGTAGGAATGGACTTCATTTCATACATCATTTCTCTGTCCAATTTAGACTCATTTCCCTTTCCATACCCCCACCCCACCCACGTTCATGCATTCTGCCATACATATCATGTATCTTTTCCTGAGTCTTTTCTTTTCAAGTATCACAATGTTTATTCATAGATACAAGTATATAAATTCAGGGCATGAACATGACTTGATAAATTAAGTAGACTTTGATGAATTTTTGTACGTTAGGAATCTGTTATTAATTCCACTTAATTTCTTGAGCCATTCTTTCCATATGGTGTGAGATCAATTTACCTCCAGAGACTGCAACTTAACTACTGCATTCCTTCATGTTCTTGGCTATTTCTGTTTTTCCGTGGATATTTATTTTGCTCTGAAAAGACACTCAGAAGTGTATTAACTCCATGTCACTCTAACATACATACTTTATTATAAATATAATATAATAATGTAATATAGGGATAGAAGGTCAGCCAGGGGCACACACATTCCGTACCCAGCTGCCCAGGTGGGTTTGTGCCATGCAGGCCTTTGGTGGCCCACCTTGGCAGCTGCCACCCAATGCTAGAACCACAGAGAGGAACTGCATGCATGGATAGAAGGTTAGCCAGGGGTACACACACTCCATACCCAGCTGCCCAGGTGGGGATCGGTGCGTGGGCCAAAGAATTCAAAGCCCCCACCCCCTCCCCACCACTCAAGCTACTGATACTGTGGTGGAAAGTATAAACTGCTGGTTCTGCGGTTTACTGCTAGTGAGAGGATTCAGCAGTGTCAGTGATTTGAGGTTGCATAGCCAAAACTGAGGAAGAAACCAACAGGAAGCAAACTGAGTGACCACTCAGTCCTCCATATGAACATTTGAGATTAGCAACAGAAGGCAAACAAATAAACACAGGGGGAAAAACAACAACAACAACAAATACACGTGCCAAAAACACAACGGAAAAACATTATGGGAAACGCTCAAAATTAATCCCCACTGAACTCAACCAATCCTGTAGAAGATCCCAACAATGAGAGCTCCCTGGAAGGAAACCAAGACACTAACCTTAGAAGAACAGTTGTAGACATATTCAAAGACTATAAAGAACAAATCAGAGACTAAAGGGAGAGAATGAAAATCACATGAAAGAACTGGAAGGAGAGAATGATAAACTCCAGAAAGAACTAATAGGAGAGATCAACAAACTCAGAAAAGAACTAGAGGAAGAGAAATACAAATTTCGAAAAGAACTAGAGGGAGAGAATTAAAAACTCTGGAAGGAAGTGGAAACATTGAAAAGATCTCAGGATGAAAGGAGAAAAGAAACTCACCAACAAAACAAGAAGCTACAAGAAGAGAATGAAAAGCTCCAAAAGGAAGTAAAAATACTGAAGAAATTACAGGACAAAATAAAAAGGAAATTGAACATTCATCCAATCAACAGAAAAGGATAGGAAAAAGCCTCAGAAGCAGAATGAATGAAGCAGAAAAAAGAATATCAGACCTACAGGATAACACAGCGCAGGTAGAAACCTCAAGTAAAGATTATGAAAAATTTAAAAAACATAAGAGTGGAAGAACCAGGAAATGTGGGACACTATGAAAAGACCACACCTCCACATCATAGGGATAGAGGAAGGAGAAGAATCCCAAAAGAATGGTATTGATCAGATCTTCAACAGAATAATAGAAGAAAACTTCCCCAAACTGAAAAATGACAAACCAATAGAAATACAAGAAGCACATAGAACACCAAATAGACAAGACCAGAAAAGAAATTCCCCATGTCATATCATAGTTAAAACACTAGATGCTCAAAACAAGGCCAAAATACTGAAAGCCACAAGAGAAAAACAACAAGTTACATATAAGAGGAAACCCATCCGAATCACACCTGACATCTCAGGGTAAACTATGAAAGCCAGAAGAACATGGGCCAAAGTATTCCCCAGTGCTAAATGACTTTAGATGCCAACCCACATTACTTACTATACCCAGCAAAAATGTCAATTATAGTTGAAAGAGAAAGAAAAATCTTTCATGACATAGACAAAATGAAAGAACACATGTGAAAAATACCAACACTTCAGAAAATGCTCGAAGCATTTCAAAGAACAGAGGAAAGGAGGAACTGTCCTTAAGCAACCCAAGAGAGAAATTACCAAAAGCATAACAGAGTAAATAAATACCTAGACAAGGAATTCAAATGAAAAATAAGTTGAAAGGACACACACATCTCTCAATAACCTTAAGTATTAATGATCTAAACTCCCCAATCAAAAGACATAGACTGGGAGAATGGATTAGGAAACAGAATCCTTCTATATGCTGCCTCCAAGAAATCCATCTCACCCTCAAGGACAGACACCACCTTAGAGTGAAAAGATGGAAAAAAATATTCCAAACAAATGGTACCAAAAAGCAAGCAGGAGTGAGTGGCTATTCTAAGACAAAATAGACCTCAGAGTAAATTAATCAGAAATGACAAAGAGGGCCGTTATATCCTGACTGTAAGGTTATGGCATGCTCCCCCATAAATGAAAGCCCATGAGGTTTAGGCTCTCTGGAGCAAAGTTTAATTCAGGGTAGCCAGGGCTAGGCTCAGGGCAAAGATAGAGCCAGCACTGAATAGCGTCTGGCTTGGGAATTTAAGGGAGAAGGTTGGAGTGAGATTCAGTGAGAGTGGGGTGGGTAGCACACTTTGCAGGAATCTGGCTTTCGAAAGACTGACGATTCCTGAGTAATTGGTGATGGCGCGTTTTAGCATAGCCAAAGGCTATTAGATGTCTCTGCATTCCAATGGGCTTCTGGAACTCACACCCTGGCATTCCAGCCTTTTGTTTCTATAGGAAAAAGGACGGAGGTCTGTCTTCTGTAACTGCTTCAGAGCTGAACAGGGGCAAAGTCTTGGGGGAACAGCTGTCAGGCTGGAGGGTTAGAATCTTGTTTCCCAATTTGGCTGCTTGGGGTGCTCTGCCTGGTGGGTTTGGTCCAGATCGATAGTGGCCAGTACTTAGTGGACATTTTCTCTGCAACTGAAAAGACAAGCTCGTTGAGTCTTACATGAGTATACCAGTGCAGGGAATTCACAGTACCAACAGGGTCTACTGGGTGCATTATCAATTGGAGGGTCCCTGTCTAGGGAATGCAGAGGGATAAAGGATGTGTATCCTGGTTTGAAAAATTGGAAAACGTTTTAGTACATAGAGGTCTAGAATGAGGGCCAGCTTTAATACACAGGGCTCCAGAATGAGAGCCATAACCAGGAGAATATAAAATGTGGTATTTTCTGGCATGGCACACTAAATCTGTCACCTCTGAGATATTTTACTTATTACAAGGTCTGATGTGAATTCAGGCTTCTTGCCACGTGGTCTTGTTGTGGCTCAGCAGAAATGGGCAGCCTCAAGATGGTGGCTGAGGAATGAGCATGGCTGCCGCTCCCTTCTGTTTGAAAAAAGCCTGCAGTAGTGGCAGGAGAGCGTGGTATGGCAGTGCAGAGGAGGGGGGAAAAACTGCATGGCAAGGCAGCTGTGTGACAGACTGGGGAGAGGAGAGAGCTGTAGGAAGGAAGTAAAGTTTTTTAGCCTCAGAAGAAAGGGGAATGGCATGGAGGATGAGTCCTCTAATGGGAGGCGGCATGGAGGATGAACGTTCTCTAATGGGCCTGGTCAGAGACTCCAGGTCTGGAGTGTCTCTGAAGCAGAATGGAAGGCTAAAATGAAGGAAGAATTGGAGGGAAGACAGGCAGAGAGAATGAGGGAGAAGGAAGAGGGAGGGAAGCAGGAGAGTAGGAGGGAGCAGAGAGCTGTACCGCCTTTGTATGGGAACCCAGTTCAAGCCTGTGGATTCAATACAATGAAGGGATAATGCTGAAAGAAACAGAGGGAGAAGGGAGGAAGTACAAGGGGAATGAAGTGGGGAGAGAGAGAGAGAGAGAGAGAGAGAGAGAGAGAGAGAGAGAGCTGCTAGGGTAGCCACAGCTGGAGCTGTTGGAGGAGGGGTAGGTAGAGGAGAGAAAACTGCTGGGGTAGCCATGGCTGGAGCCATGGGAGGAGGGGTAGGTAGAGGAAAGAAAACTGCTGGGGTAGCCATGGCTGGAGCCATGGGAGGAGGGGTAGGGTCCAGTGGAGAGCCTGGGTCAGCCACATCAAGGTCAAAAGCAGAGGTGGAGTTCTGGTCTAGTGTTTAGGGAGGGGGACGGGAGGCTTCCTTAGTTGTCTGTGACACGAACCTGTGTGTTGCTGATTTGACAAGGAGAACCTGATGAGGGTGGGAAGAAGAATAGAGGGATGTGAGCAAAGGGCAAAGAATGCCTGTACATACAGCATTCTGACCATTTACCAGAGTGCTGGCAGAAGTCTCTTAAAGCTGTGAGAATTTGGGGATCTAAGGTACCCATCTCAGGCCAAACAATATTGTTAGCTAATTGATATCTTGGCCAGATGGTAGAGCAGAGTCTCTTAAGGATCTTAGGGTTAATTTCCTTGGAGAGGTTGAGTTCTCTTCAAGAGTGTAGGAGACACTCCAAGGGTGTGAGGCTCCAAAGGGCCTCTCCTTTAGAGTGTGAGGCTCCCATATTAGGGGTTAGAGGATAAGGAAGAGGGTACAGGAAGAGAGGGAGAAAGAGAGAGAGAAAAGAGGTCTGTGAAAACAGTAGTTAGGACAGGAAATGTCGAGGCAGAGGGGGCAGCTGTGTGTGGGGGGGGGCAGAACACATGCAGGGTTACATGGAAGGTAGGGGTGGGAGATAGAATCTCCCTTCACTCAGCTACCCGTCCAGCCCGCCACCCTCGAGGCAACTTAGGACGTCATACCATGAGGGCCACACGTATAAACCCCATGCTCGGTCATCATGAGTGTGATGAGTGCCCGATGAAGTTAAATGACTTCAGTGGAACTGCAGGTTGGGGCCCAATCAGATTCCGTATCCCGAGAGCAGTGGAACCATAACACTCGCTCTTTTTTTTTTTTTTTTTTTTTTATTATTTATCTTTGTATGTGTATGAATGTACTGTCTGCATGCAGGTCTGTGCACCCGTGTCGTGCAATGCCGCGGAGGTCAGAAGAGGGTCTCGGTTTCCCCTGGAACTGGAGTTCTCCTGGAATTGGAGTTACAGACGGTTCTTAGCCGCCATGTGGGTGCTGGGGATCGAACCCAGGTCCTCTGCAAGAGCGTCCGCGCTCCTAACCGCTAGGCCATCTCTCCAGTCCCATAACACTCGCTCTTAACTCTCATGCACAGTCACATAGGAATAGAGTAGGGTAGGATAAGGAGAGGAGAGAGGGTACCTTTGGCTGAATGCTGGTGGGTGCTGTCTTTAGCCTGTGCTCGGTATCTGGCATATCAGCTACCCCGAAGCCGCCCCAATGGTCAGGGAGGCGGGCAAAATGGCAAGCCAAGTCACAACACCAGAACATAAGGTTATGGCATGCCCCCTGCCCCCAAAATGAAAGGCCACGAGGTTTAGGCTCTCCATAGCAAAGTTTAATTCAGGGTAGCCAGGGCTAGGCTCAGGGGATAGAGCCAGCACTGAATGGCATCTGGCTTGGGAATTTAAGGGAGAAGGTGGGAGTGGGATTCAGTGAGAATGGAGTGGGTTGCACACTTTGCAGGAATCTGGCTTTTGAAAGGCGGACGATTCCTGAGTAATTGGTGATGGCCCGTTTTAGCATAGCCAAAGGCTATTAGATGTCTTTGCATTCCAGTGGGCTTCTGGAGCTCACACCCTGACAGTGACCAATGGAACAATTAACCAAGAAGATTTCACAATCTTAAATATTTATGCACCAAACTCTGGTGCACCAAACTTTATAAACACAATCTTTCAGGACCTCATGACATAGATTAATCCCAGGATGCTAATAGTGGGGGACTTCAATACCCCACTGAGCCACCTGGATAGGTCAACTGGAAAAAAAAAAAACTAAACAGAGAGACATCAGAACTGAACAATACAATACACCAAATGGACCTCACAGATATCTACACAATATTCCATCCAAACACCAGAGAATATACCTTCTACTCAGCACCCCACAGAACATTCTCCAAAATCGAACACAGACTGGGACACAAAAGAAATCTCAACAAATACAAAAGGATTGAAAATATTCTATGCATTCTATCAGACCACAGTGAAATAAAGCTCAATATTAACACCAGTGTAAGCCCTACTAACTAAAAAAACACATGGAGACTAAACAACACAATCCTGAACAATGAGTGGGTCAGAGAAGAAATAAAGAATGAAATAAAAGCATACCTGGAGCTAAACAAAAATGACAATACAACACAACAAAACCTGTGGGATATATTAAAGTCAGTCCTAAGAGGGAAATTTATAGCCCCAAGTGTCCATTAAAAAACAGAAAGAGAACAAATAAATGATCTAACACTGCAGCTAAAAACACTTGAAAGACAACAACAAAAGAACCCTAAACCCAACAGAGAGGAAGAAATAACAAAAATCAGAGCAAAAATCAATGAAATAGGAAAAAAGGAAACAACACATAAAATCAATGAATCCAAACTGGTTCTTTGAGAAGATAAGCAAAATAGACAGACCACTATCCCAGTTAACCAAAAAGAATAAAGAGCAACTCGAAACCAATAGGATTTGTGATGAAAGGGGAAATATCACAACAGATAAAGAAAAGATCCAGACAATCATACAAGAATACTTCAAAAACCTATATTCTACTAAATTTGAAAACCTAAGAGAAATGGATGAATATCTGAAATCCTGGGAACCAAGAAAGCTTGACCAAGAAGAGATTGACAGCTTAAACAGATCCATAATACTTGAGGAAATTGAAGATGTAATAAAAAGCCTCCCAACTAAAAAAAGCCCAGGACCATATGGTTACACAGCAGAATTCCATAAAACATTTAAAGAGTTCTTACAACCATTACTGCTCAAACTTTCCAGAAGGATACAGAGGGAAATATCCCAAATTCCTTCTATGAAGCCAGCATCACTCTAATACCAAAACCAGGCAAAGACACAAATAAGAAAGAAAACTATAGAGCCATATCATTAATGAACACAGATGCAAAAATTCTCAACAAAATACTTGCAAATTGCATACAGACCCACATCAAAAAGATCATCCATCATGAACAGGTTGGATTCATACCAGAGATGCAGGGATGGTTTAACATATGTAAATCAATAAATATCATAAAACACATAAATGGACTTAAAGACAACTACCACGCAATCATCTCAATTGATGCAAATAAAGCTTTTGACATAATCCAGAATCCCTTCATGCTTAAAGTCCTAGAGGGAATTGGACTTGAGGGATTATTTCCTCAATATAATCAAAGCCATATTCAAGAAACCCACACCCAACATCATCCTAAATGGAGAAAAGTTGGTACATTACCCTTAAAGGCAGGAACCTGGCAAGGCTGTCCACTATCGCCACTCCTCTTCAATATAGTGCTTTAAATGCTTGCTAGGGTAATAAGGCCAGAAAGTGAAATTAAAGGAGTACTAATTGGAAAAGAGGAAGTAAAATATCTCTTTTTGCAGACAATATGATAGTTTACCTAAAGGATGCTAAAAACTGCACCAGAAAACTCCTAGAAATGATTAAAAGTTTTAGTTAAGTGGTGGGATACAAAATAAACCTAGAAAAATCAGTAGCCTTCCTTTTCACCAACAATAAGCAACTGGAGAAGGAATATAAGGAGACCTTCCCAATCACAATAGTCTCAAAAAAAAAAATACCTAGGAATAAGCCTAACCAAAGACACCAAAGACCTCTACAACAAAAATTTTAAAACCCTGAAGAAGGAGATTGAAAATGACATCAAAAGATGGAAAGATCTCCCATGCTCATGGATTGGAAAAATTAATATAGTAAAAATGTCCATTCTACCCAAATTAATGTACAAATTCAATGCAATCCCAATCAAAATCTCCATGAGCTTTTTCACAGGCTTAGAAAAAAAAAAATCCTTAAATTCATATGGAAAAGCAAAAGACCCTGAATAGTTAAAGCAACCCTGAGTGAAAAGTCCAATACTGGGGGGAATTACATTACCAGACTTCAAGCTATATTACAGGGCTAAATTCATAAAGACAGCCTGGTACTGGCACAGAAACAGAACCATTGACCACTGGAACAAGACTGAAGATCCAAACTTGAGCTCATATAACTTCAGCCACCTCATATTTGACAAAGGGGCCAAAAAAGCTCAATGGAGGAAAGATAGCATCTTCAGCAAATGTTGTTGGCAAAACTGGATCATCATTTGTAGAAGAACAAAATTAAACCCCTACCTCTCACCCTGTACAAAAATAAACTCCAAGTGGATCAAAGTTCTCAACCTAAAACCTGAAACCCTGAAGGTGATAGAAGAAAAAGTTGGCAGTAACCTAAAAGACATAGGTGTAGGAAAAGACTTTCTAAATTAAACAGCAGCTGCACAGGAAATAAGGAAAACAGCTGACAAGCGGGACCTCATCAAATTCAAAAGCTTTTGTACAGCTAAAGTAACAATCAAGGAAGTGAAGAGAAACCCCACAGAGTGGGAGGAAACCTTCACTACTGATACATCTGACAAAGTATTAACATCCAGAATATATAAGCTACTTAAAAAACAAAGAAGTAAGAAAACAAATGACCTACTCAAAAGATAGAGCAAAGAGCTGAGCAGAGAGTTCACCAGGAAGGAAGTAAAGATGGCTGAGAAACATCTTAAAAAGTGTTCAACATCATGAATAATTAAGGAAATGCAAATTAAAACCACACTAAGGTATCATTTCATTCCAATGAGACTAGCCAATATCAAGAAAACAAAAATCACCAAATGCTAGAGAGGTTGTGGGGAAAGGGGAACACTCATCCACTGCCGCTGGGAATGTAAACTGGTATAACTACTGTGCAAAACAGTGTGGAGAACCCTTAAAAAACTCAAAATGAGCCTACCACCTGACCCAGCCATACCACTCCTGAGTATATACCCACAAGACACATCCAACTGCAAAGATACATGCACAGCTATGTTTATTGCACCTCTCTTCACAATAGCAAAGAGCTGGAACCATCTCAAAAGCCCCTCAACTGATGATTGGATAATAAAAATGTGGTACATGTACACAATGGAATTCTATGCATCAGTAAAAGAAGATGACATCATGAGCTTTGCTGGTAAATGGATGGCACTAGAAGCAATTATACTAAGTGGAGTAACACAGTCCCCACCAAGAAAGGTGAATGGTTTCTCTCATTTGTGGATGCTAGCACCAAACCCCCAGTTGGCAGGTAAACTGAGCAACTTTATTATTATATTTCATTGTATCTGAAAACAACTGTGCTATTGCAATGTGAAGCTCTAAATGGGCTCTAGAATTGTCCTACCACTTGTATTCATACATTGTAATTACCATATATGGATGAAAGACATGTAGTCATATTCTAAAAAAAAATGTAAAGTTACACATCTTTATACCTGCATGCAAATTTACTTTAAAATGTGAATCTCTAAATGTGCTTAGGAATCAACCTATAGTTTATTTTCAGAATTTGTAATTTTGAGTTATGTGTGGAGTGTATATATGCATATTTTGGAATAATATAAAATAAAAATTATTAAAAAGATCATATTTAACAATTAAAAATATTTTGTAAAATATTTTCTTTTTATTGATACACATTACAACCATTCATAATTCATCCTTATGTAATCCTATGGTGTGATCTATTATATTGGAATATTAATATTCATATTCTAAATAAAGAGAGAATGTAAAGTTATACTTTTTACCTGCCCGCAACTTTACTGTTAAAATGTGAATCTCTAAATGTGCTTTGGAATTAACCTATAGTTTATTTTCAGATTTTGTAATTTTGATTTTTGTGTGGAGTGTATATATGCATATTTTGGAATAATATAAAATCAAATGGGAACAATAAAAGAGAGAGAAAAAGCTACTCAAATACTGACCAAAACAGTAAACCTCTGCACCAAAAAGCTTATAAAAGACTGAAAAAAAAGATGCAAGACAGGACTTGTGTATGACAGATTCCATGAGCTCTGATGGGGGGTGGGGGGGCATGAGGGATGTGCATGGACAGGGGAATGAGTCTAAATTTGATTAAGAAATGTATGAAACAAAAAAATAATATATAAATTATATAATTTATCATAGTATATTTAGTTTTGTGCTATAGCTTAGATATGTAGATTCTTGCAATGAGCTATACTAATTTAAGGAGTTATGTCTGTTAAATTCACATACTACAATAATGAGGCTTTAGAACAATCATTTTTAGAGGCTGATCACTTATATTTGACATGCTATGAAAACTCAGAAGACAGAAAATATCAGGAATAATTTTACTTTACATAATACTGAAGAATTTACATATAACCAGCTTGCAATTAGCCTAATTTGCCATGCTTTTCCCAGCTAAGTGATTATGTACTTTTTAGTAGAATAATCTGGAAATATACCTGCTTTGATGGAACTCCCCTCACACAGACATAATACATGCACATACACAAAAAATGTATACACACAGACAGAGGGAGAGAGAGAGAGGAAATATTAAAGGGATATCTGACTCAATTTCTCTTTTGTCCACTAACCAATGATTCTTATCCTAAAGGCATTATAAATGAAATGAAATGGAGCAAATACTTAGTAAACATGTCTGTGTCAATATGATGTTTATTTTTTCATTCATATATTCTTGAGTACCTATTTGTGAATGTTTATGTATAAATGTATATATAAATAGATATTTTAATGTTCATACATATTATATTTTTTCCACTGAGTTCCCTACTTATATATATGTCTGGCAAAATTATAGATAATAAAAATTTGGACCAGACATTTCAATCTTCACAAAAATGCACTGAATATTTTTCTCCAATTTATAGATGAACGACCATGTTCAGCAGAGACACAATGGTGACAGCCAAGCCTCAGAATCTCCAAGAATGTATATTTCTTCTAGTATTTACTTGCTGTTTACATATGTGCCAAAGGAAAGGACACAGGGGCTGGAGAGATGGCCTAGCGGTTAAGAGCGCCGACTGCACTTGCAGAGGACCTGGGTTCGATCCCCAGTACCCACATGGAGGTTGAGAACCTTCTGTAACTCCAATTCCAGGAGAACTCCAGTTCCAGGGAAATCCAGTGCCCTCTTCTGACTTCCGCGGCATTGCACGACACGGGTGCACAAACCTACATGCAGACAATACATTCATACACATAAAATAAATAAATAAATAAAATATTTAAAAATCAAAGAAAAGGACACAAGATACCAAACTTTTGTAAGTTTCTCAGACATGTGGTCGGTGAATTTCAGAACCTTTAGGCAGGATTGCCATTTTACCACTCATTGAAGGGTCTCAAAGTGTTTTTGTTTTGTTTACAATTCAGATGGAAAGACTGAAAAGACATTTCATCAGTTATTACTGGAGAAATTTTTCTTGTAAAACTGGTTTTTACTCTAATATCCTTAATCAAATGAAAAAAAAAAAAGAACTTGACTATTTAGAGATCTCATCATACATTTTTAAAAGTTTGAGATTCCAGCTGACACTACTGCTTGGGGTTACTGAGAACTGATAATCACACAGAATCTATCAGAAAGTTATCCCTTCAAGTCGAAGAAGTCCTCACTAGCTTAACAATAACTACTTCTCCTTTATGTTAAATTGCTCAGGACTTGGATTATGCTAAAAGTCCTTGGGGAGCTGATACTTTCCTGGAGACTTCTGAAACCAAAGCAGCTGTTTTCCAATTAGAAACTCTTAGTATGCATAGGATTAGTCAAAAAGGAGAAAGCTATGAATAGTGATACCCCAAGTCACAGCAGCCAAAGGAAGGCTTCCAGTAAATTCACCCTTGTTCTCACAAGCTGAAGTCAACTGTCTGAAGGTCCTGGAGAGATGCCAAGCATATTTAAATCACCATGTAATTTAAACTGCATGCAATATATTTTTCTAGTGAATGATAGTCATCTGTCTGCAGTGAAAGACGATCACGCCACACCCTCTGTATTGTTTTTTGTTTTGCAACTAGCCCACTTGCCTGCTTACTTGGAATGCAGGGTGGTGCTCTAGAAAATTAGAGATAAAAAAAATCTAAGAGGTGCCTAAGCTAATGAGACATCTGTCACACATTTCCTTTGTGTTGTGGAGAATTTACCACCTATAAAATATCTTAAATCCCTCTTTTTAATTGCTGTTGTTACAGAGCTAATGTGCACTCCTCTCCATCTGGTAATCTTTAGCTACTTTTTGTATAAAGCCTAATTTATAAAAGGACTTTGATGCTACCAAAACCACACTGTCTTTTATTAGTTTAAAGCTGATAGTTGAAAATTATTAATCGAATTAAATGTTTAGATAAATTTCATTAAAATCTTCACATTTGAGAAGGGGTATATTATAAAAAACACACTTTTACTCAATTCTCATTAAATTTTTACAAAAAATATTTTGAAGTCAAACACAACAGAAAAAAAAATTCCTTTTGTATTCCTTTCAGACCCTTGATAACTGTCTTATTCTTAAAGTTAGCTACTGTATAAAATGTCTTTGGCATTAAACGTTTCCATAGTGTATTATGTTTGTACATTGCTGTGAACAATATTTGCTGTTACTTGGCACATCAATCAATCAGTTATATCAGGATATCATACCGGATTTCGCTTATGCTACCAGCATAAAGTCTTGATATTTTCTTTACTTGAGTTGCCCTGCTATTTTCTACCTTATGGATATGTCATCAACTACATTAACATCTTCTTTTGAAATATATTAGTATTAATCAGTAATTTAGTATGGTAAATAGTTCTACCTTTAGAACATAGTCTCGGCATATTGAACCTGTTTACAGTGACTATGATTTAAATTACATTGTGAGTTCAAGGCCAGCCTGGTCTACAGAGTGAGTTCCAGGACAACTGGGACTACAGGGAGACCCTGTCTCGAAAAGACCAAAAAAAAAAAAAAAATAAATAAAATAAAAAAATAAAATTACAACTTTCAGTACTTTTTAATTACTATACTTCCCTTATTTCCTTTTTCAACATTGCACATATAATAGGATCTCCTGTTGCATGATAATGAAGTGACTTCTATCCACTTGTTTCTTGTCTTTAGTTATGAATCTGATGTCTTCTTATGTAATGTCTTTGGTGGAAAGTTGATATTATCTAGTCACTTTTTAGTGAAAGCATGCCTTTCGATTGTGTGCTCAATTCAAACATTGTTTCATATTTTTTAAATTGAATTTTTGCAAATTTCATAAAATATATTTTGATCATATTTAGATCCCCTCCCATATCTGAATGCAACCTTTTTATTTTATTTTAATTTTTTTAATGCAACCGTTTTAAACTTCATATATCTAGATCTAGGTCTATTTCTGTCTCAAATGCTCCTTTGGTGTGGGTTCATCCACTGGAGTCTTATCAACTGACTAAGAGTCTCACCTTTTTTTTTAATGTAAAAATTTATTAAGTCAAAGTATGCAACAAATAAAACCTATTGAAAATCAATTTCCCCATCCAGTCTGTTTCTTTACCAAATAATATTCTGAAAACACATTCCTTCAGTCAATATAAAGTTCTTAAAATACAAGAGAAACACAATCTGTAAGAAAGTCCAGTAGACAGATGCTGTGGTAGATTCGTGTGCTGGTTTTGTTTTCAGTACATGCCACCACGCCATCCATGTCCACTCATGCCACCTTGTCCATAGTAAACCGCCACTGCCGCCACCACCACAACCATAACCACCTAGGCCATTGGGAGTGCCATATCCTCCGCTATAGTTTTTCCGCATTCCCATTCTTCCAACAGATCTGTATCCTCCTTGATTATCCTCTCCATCTCTACCATAGCCTTCCATTCCAGAGCCTTCCATTCCAGAGCCTCCTCCAGGGGTAGAATTCGAGAAGAGCTCAATGTATCGATGTTGCATGTTATTTTATCTTTAGACATGGCAGCTACTGCGTCTTCATGTGTCACAAACTCTACATCTGCTTCTCCTGTTGCTCTGCCATCGGCTCCAGTATCAATATGAACTCGTATTGGATTTAGTGGTGAGAAGAAATTAGCAATGTCATTTTCGGTTGCACAGAAAGGAAACCCTCTCATGTGTACAAAATGAACACCATGAAAACCTGAACTTGCATCGCCAGCTCCCCCATAGCCGTGTCCTCCCGTACCTCTTCCATCTCTCATTCTGTCATCAAAGCCATCATTTCCGTAGCCGTAATTATTATAACCACCTTATTCATCAAAACCCCCGTAGCCACCATCATATCCATCACCTCCTCGCCGCATTCTGTCATACATACTTCCACGCCCAGCTCCATAATAAACCCCTCTTCCTCCTATTGGTCTATCATATGGTCCAGTCGCTGCTGTCCCAGCAATCTTCTTGGTGGATCATAACATCCTTCGCTTTCACGCCTGCTACTCCTGAAGATCTCAGTACAGCTGTGCCCTACTCTTTCCTTGTGTTTCCTCAGAGCATTTTCTGCTGTCTCCTTTGAAGCAAACTGCAGGAAGTCCTCCCCTGTGCTTTTCCCCTGGTAATCCATCATCATTGTGATCCCATTTGGCACTATTTCCAACCCTGGAAAGAACTGAACTATTTCTTCTTTGCTGCAACCAAATGGTAGTCCACGAAGTAATGCTGTCCCATCACTAGCGTCATTTGGACCATCATATTTCATAACCCAATCCATCTCAATACCGTTTGATTTAAATGCTTGAACTCAGAGCAGTCCTCGAGTCTCACCTTTTAACAATGACCCAGCAGTCATTGGCTGCCAGTAGTTCCTCAAGTAGGACTGAGGTTTCTCACCCCCTCACCCACGTCTGGGCTGGAATTTTGTCTGCTTTGAGCTTACATGGACTTCTCTGTGATGTCACCATTGCTGTGATTGTATCTTAAGTATTACTGCTTTCTCCATCAAATTATTATTTTATCCAATATATTAATATATTTTACATTTATATAATGCGTTTTGAATCTTATTAAGTACTATTATCCCCATTAAGCTATAGTTTTATGCATTACATTGTTAAGACAATTTAGTTACATGCTGAAACATAATGAAATGTATTGCTAGATTCTGGGTTAAAGCCAGTTTGTTCCACCTATGCTGAATAAAACAGAGTAAAAGTTAGTTTGCAAATTATTTACATATTTGTTTTTGTGTATTTGTTTGGTTTATACATCTTGAGTAAACTAAATGTATTTGTCAAGATTATCTAACATTATAGTATTAATAGGATTATTTCTCTTATTCCATTTATATTTTAAAGGAATATAGGCACTTAAAACTTATAAAAACTATATGGGACTAGTTCTTAAGTTCTGTGGATTTGTTTTTCTGATTATTGTTCATTTCGCATCTCCTTCTTTCCCCTAATTTTATTTTATTTTGGTCTCTTTTTTTTTTTTTTTTTTTTGAGACAGAGTCTCCCTTTAGTCCCAGCTGGCCTGGAACTCACTCTATAGACCAGGCTGGCCTTGAACTCACAGAGATCCGCCTGTTTCTGCCTCCCAAGTGCTAGGATTAAAGGCGTGCACCACCACACCCAGAGGTTGTTGTCATTATTATTAATATGAAAACTAATCAAAGCAGGTCGGTGCTCTCAACTAGGAAAGGAAAAAAAAAAAAGCTTGTAGGTCTGGATTGGCTGTTAAACATTTCCAGGATTTTTTACAAGTGGTTTAGCCTGTCTGAATTACTAGAAATGATTTCTGAGGTTCTTTACAATTTCGCTGATGGAATGAATGACTACCGAGTTTAAATGTTGTTTAAGACCTTAGTAACTGACATCTAAAATAAAGCAGTGCTTCAATGAAAACTAAGAAACCAACTTCAAAATTGTCTATAAAATTCTGACTAAGCCTACTAAATACCTTCCTAAATAAGGTTTCCTATAGAAAGAAAATTAGCCCTTCCCTGAATGGTATTTGGGTGAAGTGAAAAATGTTTAGGTATATCATAAATTAAAAAGGGGAAGGACATAAAAGAATAAGCAAGACAGCATGATGTTCTCAAGAAGGCAGGGAGTTCATAAGTGTTAACAAAGCACTGGAAGCTAACTTTTATGGAGAACACAAGATATTTGCTAAGAGAAAAAACATAAAAAGAACAGAAAGAAAATCAAGGATATAACATATTATTTATGGCCACAAGGAAATCAATATTTTTTGTATGTTAATCTAAAAATAAAAAAATCGTCCAGGCATGGTGGAGCACGCCTTTAATCCTAGCACTTGGGAGGCAGAGGCAGGCGGATCTTTTTGAGTTCAAGGCCAGTCTGGTCTACATAGCGAGTTCCAGGACAGCCAGAGCTACAGGGAGACCCTGTCTCAAAAAGCCAAAAAAAAAAAAAAAATCACTTAAGGCAGGGCTGATGACCTATTTGGTAAAGTGCTGGTTGCAAAAGTATGAGGATCAGATTTCAGATTTCCAAGAACCCACATAAATGTCATGTGGGCATGGTAGCCCTCTATAATTCTAGCTTGGAAAGCAGAGAGAAGGAATAGCTCAGAGCAAACTGGCTCATTAAACTAGCCTTATCAGTGAGTTCTGCATTCATCTGAGAGTCCCTGCCTCAATGAATAAGATGAAGAGCAACTGAAGAGGACTCCTGACACCAACCTCAGATCTCCACACACACATGCCCACCACACACACTCAAATACATGTGAACATGCATACACACATGTATACCACAAAGAAATTAAAATTATTTTAAAAAGAAATTAGAAGGGCTGGCAAGATGGTTTAGCAGATAAAGGAGCTTGCCACCAAGCACGAGAACCTGAGTTTGAGCCCCAGGACCCATATGACAGGAGAAAATAGACTCCCATAAGTTGTTCTTTAACCACACACACACTCCCATAAGTTGTTCTTTAACCACACACACACCTCGACAGATATGTGCCCAAATGCATACAGACAATGCTGTTTATTTATTATTATTATTACTATTTTTTTGGGGGGGGTCTTTTTGAGACAGAGTCTCCCTATAGCCCCAGCTGTCCTGGAACTCACTCAGTAGACTAGGCTAGCCTTGAACTCACAAAGATCCACCTGCCTCTAAGTCCTGAGTGCAGGGATTAAAGGTGTGAGCCACCACGCCCGGCCAGACAATGCTATTTAAAATAGTAATATAGCCGGGCATGGTGGTGCACGCCTTTAATCCTAGCACTCAGGAGGAAGAGGCAGGCAGATCTTTGTGAGTTCAAGGCCAACCTGGTCTACAGAGCCAGTTCCAGGGAAATCCTGTCTCAAAAATACCAAAAAGAAAAAAAAAATAAAATAAAAAATAAAATAGTAATACAAACACATAATAGTAACAGAACATTTTAAAAACTCTATTCTAAAACTGACAGACAACAATTTACCCTCTTCCTTGGCTGACCAGTCTTTACTCATTTCCCCTTTCATGGGAAGAACTGGCAAAAATTAATGGCAGTAATTAAATTCCAACTTGCCAGTTGTATTTGATAGCAATTCTATTAAAAAAAATCTTGATTTTATAAAGGGACAAATATTGCCCTTAAGTATGTACAATAATGTAGAATAAAAAAAATATGCTTAACTGTTTAGACTATCTATTATCCGGCGCTGGAGAGATGGCTCGGGGGTTAAGAGCAGAGGCTGCTCTTGCAGAGGACCCAGGATCTAATCCCAGCACGAACATGGCAGCTAACCACCTTCATAACTCCAGTTCCAGAGGATTCAACTCCCTCTTCTGACCTCCGAGGGCATTGCACAGCATGGGTGCACTTAACATGCCCATGCCCACCATACACTCATTCACATAAAATAAAAATAAAAATAATTTTTTTTGGTCTTTTTTGAGACAGGGTCTTCCTGTAGCCCCAGCTGTCCTGGAACTCACTCTGTAGACCAGGCTGGCCTTGAACTCACAAAGATCCTCCTGCCTCTACCTCCGAAGTGCTAGAATTAAAGGCGTGCCCGACTTAGATAAAATATTTTTTAAAAGATACCTATTATCCAATAACTTGTCTTTTTTCTATGATTGATGTGCGCCTGTAGTGATACGTGGTCAAAGCTTCTGCAAGGTGGATGGAGGACCACTCCCTGTTGTGCTCCATACCTTAATAGGGATTTGAGTTAGAAAATATATGTACAAAACACTATGTGTTGCCTAAGGGATCCCATATAATAACATTGTTCTTCATGCTTGTAAGCTTGGGTCTCGGTTTTCACACCTTTAAAATGAGGAACCACTATTACATTATCCCTAAGAGAACTTTCTTAGAAGGTTGGATAAGGATAAAAGTCACAAGAAAGTGTCTGGGAGAGGAGGAAGTGCGGGGGGGGGGGGGGNACAATTTTATAGTTTGGGAAGAATAAATGTCTAGCTTAATGCATTTGAAATCCTTAGTAGGTGTCTGAATCAAATATGTTTTTAATAGTCTACTGTCAAAATAGCTGATTTCATATTAATAGTTATTTATTTTAATTAATTATGTGTATGAATGTACTGTCTGCATGTTTAAGTAGGTGCACTGTGTGTGCAATGCCGCCCGGAGGAGCGTCATGAGCGGGTTGTCGGATTCCCGTAACTGGCGTTAACGACGTCGCGTTCTCAGTGCCATTGGGTGCTCTGCGGTATTGAATCCGAGGTCCTCTGCAAGAGCGATCAGCCGCTCTTCTTAACCAATAGGCCATCTCTCCAGCCCCATTAAATAGTTCTTAGCTAGTACAACATCAAATCAAGTGTGGAAAAAGAAATCTGTTGTGTTCTCCCACTATGGTATATTATTAAACTTCAACACATCATAAAGTACAAATACAGAACATCATTTCAAAGATATCATTCATATTGTCTTTTTGACTAGAATGAATGAATGGAATGAATGAATGCAGTTTTGAAGGTGTTTTCTCTAACATGCTACCAGTTCGATATCATTACTCGGACTCTATGTGTTCCATAAGAGGACTCATACGTCCCATATGTTGGAGCAGACTAACAATAGTGTGGGGATTGTTCGTTTTCTGCACTTGATTATCTTCTATTCCGCTGATCTTCATCTTCTGTGCCAGAAATAGCCAAGGTATGGCAGAATACATTGAACCAATGTCTGACAGTTGCTTTTCAGGGAAACCTTTCCCGCACAAAAGAAAGGAAAATTCAGCGCGCGATAAGGGAGTCAGACATACATATTGTTTTCATCTCTACTATTTAATTAATTAATACAACTTTTCTCAGTCCATCGGCTTCTTGTGAATATTGGATATAAGAAAAAAACATCAGGCAGACAGAAGAACAGCACAGGGGCTGGCTGGAGTCAGAGCCACCGTTTCCTACATGACCAGCCAAAGTTTCATATATTCAGGTGCGGGAAGGGATTAATTTAAGGATGAGTAGTATAAAACGTACCTGTGGACTCAAGGAGAAATTTGAAGCTCATTACTTTTTTCTAAGCCACTGAATAGAAACTAATTAGGTTTAGGTTTTGAATATTGTTTTCCATTCAGACTACTTGAAGTTTCAGAGCAGAGTGTGACCAAAGTTAAATATGCAAAGGTTTTAACCTAGTGATACCTGTTAGACTATGTGGAAACATAATGATTTTATTGTGAATCTTGCTCTCTGTTATTCTGAGTCAGTTTTAAAAAAACTGTGATTACTGCTTATTTTACTCAGCCCCACCCCAGGGAACATTCTTTTGTTACATTCTTAAAATTTCATAATGACTGCTTCTTCAAAATGAAATTCTTCCATTCATTGTTACTGCCCCACTGCATAGCCATGAAAACTATTTTTACTTTTACTTTTTTTCATAGTCATACTTTTTTATCACTTTGTTGTGCCATCATTTACATAGAAAATCATCTTTTCACTTTTATGTTTCCTATTTTTCTTTTTCTTTTTTTGTTTCCTATTTTTAAAATTGAGATAGCCCTTCATAAGCTCGCTGGGTTTGATTTTCTTTTCTTTCTCTAAATTTGAATGACATGCAACAGTAGTAACGACTGCCATCACCATTTATTTATTACCACTAGGAGTTGCTCTATGAGCTAAAAACGAAATCAAAGATCCAATTCAGAGAACATTGTGTTGTATGAGAGACTTGTTCTGGGGAGACACAATATATAGACACAGACAGACAGACAGACAGACAGACAGACACACACCACACACAACACACCACACATGCTCAATTTCTCAGTGTATTTCCATGAAAGACCATAGTCCAATTGGTAAAGAATGATGTTCGTTGATTGTATCCGTTAAGTGGGGTCTTTCAAGCGTAGAATGGACTTCATTCATACTCATTTCTCTGTCCAATTTTAGACTCATTTCCCTTTCCATACCCCCCCCCCACCCACGTTCATGCATTTTGCCATACAAATCCTGTATCTTTTCCTGAGTCTTTTCTTTTCAAGTATCACAATGTTATTGATAGATACAATTATAAAAATCAGGACATGAACATGAATTGATAAATTAAGTAGACTTTGATGGAATTTTTGTACGTTAGCGAATATGTTATTAATTCCACTATTTCTCGAGCCATTCTTCCATTATGGTGTGCGCTCAATTTACCTCCAGCGGCGGCAACTTAAACTACTGCATTCCTTCATGTTCTTGGCTATTTCTGTTTTTCCGTGGATATTTATTTTGCTCTGGAAAAGCCACTCAGCATGTGTATTAACTCCATGTCCTCTAAATACATACTTTATTATAAATCTAATATAATAATGTAATATAGGGATAGAAGGTCAGCCAGGGGCACACACATTCCGTACCCAGCTGCCCAGGTGGGTTTGTGCCATGCAGGCATTTGGCCACCTTGGGCACCTGCCACTCAATGCTAGAACCATATAGAGGAACTGCCTGCATGGATAGAAGATCACTCAGGGGCTCACACACTCCATGCCTAGCTTCCCAGGTGGGGGATCGGTGCGTGGGCCAAAGAATTCAAAGCCCCCACCCCCTCCCCACCACTCAAGCTACTGATTACTGTGGTGGAAAAGTATAACTGCTGGTCTGCCCCGGTTTTTACTGCTAGTGAGGAGGATTCAGCTAGAGTGTCAGTGATTTGAGGTTGGTTGCATAGCCAACAAATGAGGAAGAAAGAAAACAACAGGAAGCAAACCGAGTGACCACTCAGTCCCCTATATTAACATTTGAGATTACAAACAGAAGGCAAACAAATAAACACAGGGGGAAAAAGGGAAGAAAAACATACAACAACAAAAAAACACGTCCCAAAACAACGGAAAAACATTATGGGAAACGCTCAAAATTAATCCCCACTGAACTCAACCAATCCTGTAGAAGATCACAACAATGAGATCTCCCTTGGAAGGAAACCAAGACACTAACCTTAGAAGAACAGTTGTAGACATATCAAAGACTATAAAGAACAAATCAGAGACTAAAGGGGAGAGACTGAAAAGCACATGAAGGAACTAGAAGGAAAGATGATAAACTCCAGAAAGAACTAATAGGAGAGATCAACAAAACTCTAAGAAAAAGAAACAGAGGAACGAGAGAATGACAAATTCGAAAAGAACTAGAGGTGAGAGAATTAAAAACTCTGGAAGGAAGTGAAACATTGAAAAGATCTCAGGATGAAAGGAGAAAAGAAACTCACCAACAAAACAAGAACGCTACAAGAAAGGAATGAAAAGCTCCAAAAGGAAGTAAAACTCTGAAGAAAATTACAGACAAAATTTAAAAAGGAAATGAACATTCATCCAATCCCCAGGAACAGGATAGGAAAAAGCATCAGAAGTCAGACTGAATGAAGCAGAGAAACAGACTACGACCTCCAGGATACCACAGCGCAGGTAGACGAAACCCTCAAGTACCTATTATGAAAATTTAAAAAACATAAGAGTGGAACAACCAGTAATGTGGGACACTAGAAAAGACCACACCTCCACATCATAGGGATAGAGAAGAACGAATCCTAAAAGAGAATGGTATGATCAGATCTTCAACAGACTATAGAAGAAAACCTTCCCCAAACTGAAACATGACAAACCAATAGAAATACAAGAAGCACACTAGAACACCAAATAGACCAGACCAGAAGAACAAGAAATTCTCCCATGTCATATCATAGTTAAAAACACTAGATGCTTCCAAACAAGGCCAAAATACTGAAAAAGCCACACGAGAAAAAAACAACAACAAGCTTTACATATAAGAGGAAACCCATCCGAATCACACCTGACATCTCAGGGTAAACTATGCACGCCAGAAGAACATGGGCCAAATTATTCCCAGTGTGCTACATGACTTTAGATGCCAACCCACATTACTCCTATACCCAGCAAAACATGTCAATATAGTTGAAAGAGAAAGAAAAATCTTTTCATGACATAGAACCAAAAATGAAAGAAAACATGTGAAAAATACCAAACACTTCAGAAATGCCTCGAAAGCATTTCAAAGAACCGAGGAAGGAGGAACTGTCCTTTAAGCAACCCAAGCAGAGGACCGAAATTACCAAAAAGCATAACAGAGTAATATAAATACCTAGACAAGGAATTCAAATGAAAATAGTTGAAAGGACACACACATCTCTCAATAACCTTAAGATTAATGGACTTCACTCCCCAATCAAAAGACATTAGACTGGGAGAATGGATTAAGAAACCGAATCCTTCTATATTCTTGCCTCCAAGAAATCCATCTCACCCTCAAGACAGACACCACCTTAGAGTGAAAAGATGGAAAAAAAATATTCCAAACAACTTGGTACCAAAACGCAAGCAGGAGGTGAAGCCTGGCTTATTCATAAGACAACTCGACTTCAGAGTAAGGTCAATCAGAACTGACAAAGAGGGCCGTTATATCCTGACTGTAAGGTTATGGGCATGCTCCCCCATAAATGAAAGCCCATGAGGTTTAGGCTCTCCAAAACAAAGTTTAATTCAGGGTAGCCAGGGCTAGGCTCAGGGGATAGGTAGAGCCAAGCTCAGAATGGTGGTTGGCTTGGGAATTTAAGGGGGAGGCTTGGAGTGAGATTCAGTGAGAGTGGGGTGGGTAGCACACTTTTCAGGAATCTGGCTTTCGAAAGACTGACGATTCCTGAGTAATTGGTGATGGCGCGTTTTAGCATAGCCAGGCTATTGATGTCTCTGCATTCCACTGCGGACTTTGGACCTCACACCCTTGGCATTCCAGCCTTTTGTTTCTCTAGGAAAAGGACGGAGTCTGTCTTCTGTAACTGCTTCAGAGTTGAACATGGACGGCGTGGGGTAGGAATTTTAGGTTGGAAGGTCAGAGCATGACTTTTCAGCTTTGACCACTTTGGGTGTCCAGTGCCAAATCTGGGTCAGCAGTGGCCAGTACTTAGTGGACCTTTCTCTGCAACTGAAAGGACAAGCTCGTTGAGTCTACATGAGTATACCAGTGCAGGGAATTCACAGTACCAACAAGTGGCTACTGGGTGCATTTTCAATTGGAGGGTCCTTGTCTAGGGAATGCAGAGGGATAAAGGATGTGTATCCTGGTTTGAGAAATTGGAAAAACGTTTTAGTACATAGAGGTCTAGAATGAGGGCCAGCTTTAATACACGGGGCCTCCAGAATGAGAGCCATAACCCTGAGAATATAAAAAGTGTTATTTTCTGTCATGGCACACTAAATCTGTCACCTCTGAGATATTTTACTTATTACAGGTCTGATGTGAATTCAGGCTTCTTGCCACGTGGTCTTGTTGTGGCTCAGCAGAAATGGGGAAGCCTCAAGATGGCGGCTGAGCAATGGGCGTGGTGTTTCTGTTTGAAAAAAGCCTGCAGTAGTGGCAGGAGAGCGTGGTATGGCAGTGCAGAGGAGGGGGGAAAAACTGCATGGCAAGGCAGCTGTGTGACAGACTGGGGATGCGGAGAGAGCTGTAGGAAGGAATTAAAGTTTTTTAGCCTCAGAAGAAAGGGGAATGGCATGGAGGAAACAATCCTCTAATGGGATTGGCGGCCCCCTGGAGGATGGACCGTTTCTCTAAAAGGGCTGGTCAGAGACTCCAGGTCTAGAGTGTCTCTGACGCAGAATGGAAGGCTAAAATTGACGGAAGCATTGGAGGGAAGACAGGCAGAGAGAATGAGGGAGAAGAATAGGGAGGGAAGCAGGAGAGTAGGAGGGAGCAGAGAGCTGTACCGCCTTTGTATGGGAACCCAGTTCAAGCCTGTGGATTCAATACAATGAAGGGATAATGCTGAAAGAAACAGAGGGAGAAGGGAGCAGTACAAGGGGAATGAAGTGCGGCGAGAGAAGATGAGAGAGAGAGAGAGACGAGAGAGAGAGAGAGAGAGAGCTGTAGGGTAGCCACAGCTGGAGCTGTTGGAGGAGGGGTAGGTAGAGGAGAGAAAACTGCTGGGGTAGCCATGGCTAGAGCCATGTGAGGAGAGCTGTAGGTCATGGAACGAAAACTGCTGGGTAGCCATGCTGGAGCCATGGAGGCGGGGTAGGGTTCAGTGGAGAGCCTAGGTCAGCCACGTTATGGTCGAAAGCAGAGGTGGAGTTCTGGTTTCTCGGCTTTAGGCGAGGGGGACGGCGAGGTCTTCCTTAGCTTGTCTGTGACACGCACATGGTGTTGTGATTTGACAAGGCGAACCTGATTGATAGGGTGGAAGAAGACTAGAGGGACGTGAGCTAAGAGCAAAGAATGCCTGTACATATAAGCATTCTGACCATTTATTGGAGTGCTTGCAGAAGTCTCTCAAAGCTGTATTTGGGGATCTAAGGTACCCATCTCAGGCCAAACAATATTGTTAGCTAATTGATATCTTGGCCAGATGGTAGAGCAGAGTCTCTTAAGGATCTTAGGGTTAATTTCCTTGGAGAGGTTGAGTTCTCTTCAAGAGTGTAGGAGACACTCCATGGGTGTGAGGCCCAGGGCCTCCTTTTAGAGTGTGAGGCTCCCATATTGGGGGTTAGAGGATAAGGAAGAGGGTACAGGAAGAGAGGGAAAGAAAGAGGAGAGAGAAAAGAGGTCTGTGAAAACAGTAGTTAGGACAGGAAGTGTCGAGGCAGAGGGGCCAGCTTTGTGGGGGGGGGGGGCCAGAAACCATGACAGCAACAGAGCTAGAACATATGCAGGGTTACACAGAAGGCAGGGGTGGGAGATCGAATCTCCCTTCACTCAGCTACCCGTCCAGCCCGCCACCCTCGAGGCAACTTAGGACGTCATACCATGAGGGCCACACGTATAAAACCCATGCTCGGTCATCATGCGGTGATGAGTGCCTGATGAGGTTAAATGACTTCAGTGGAACTGCAGGTTGGGGCCCAATCAGATTCCGTATCCCGAGAGCAGTGGAACCATAACACTCGCTCTTTTTTTTTTTTTTTTCTTTTTTTTATTATTACTTTGTAGTGTATGAATGTACTGTCTGCATGCAGGTCTGTGCACCCGTGTGTTGCTCCGCGGAGGTCAGAAGAGGGTCTCGGTTTTCCCTGGGAACTGGAGAGTTCTCCTGGAATTGGAGTTAACAGACGGTTCTTAGCGCCATGTGGGTGCTGGGGACTCGAACCCAGGTCCTCTGCAAGAGCGTCGCGCTCCTAACCGCTAGGGCCATCTCTCAGTCCCATAACACTCGCTCTTAACTCTCATGCACAGACACACAGGAATAGAGTAGGGTAGGATCAGGAGAGGCGAGAGGGTACCTTTGGCTGAATGCTGGTGGGTGCTGTCTTTAGCCTGTGCTCGGTATCTGGCATATCAGCTACCCCGAAGCCGCCCCAATGGTCAGGGAGGCGGGCAAAATGGCAAGCCAAGTCACAACACCAGAACATAAGGTTATGGCATGCCCCCCCCCAATGAAAAGCCACGAGGTTTAGGGCCTCTCCATAGCAAATTTTAATTCAGGGTAGCCAGGGCCAGGCTCAGGGGAAAGAAAGAACCAAGCACAGAATGGCATCTAGCTTGGGAATTTTAAGTGATAAGTTGGGAGTGGGATTCAGTGAGAATGGAGTGGGTTGCACACTTTGCAGGAATCTGGCTTTTGAAAGGCGGACGATTCCTGAGTAATTGGTGATGGCCCGTTTTCGCATAGCCCAAAGGTATTAGATGTCTTTGATTCCAGTGGGTCCGGAGCTCACACCCGACCCCCCCCACGCGACCAATGGACCAATTAACCAAGAAGATTTCACAATTCTTACATATTTTTATGCACCAAACTTGGGTGCACCAAACTTTTATAAACACAATCTTTCAGGACCTCATGACATAGATTAATCCCAGTATGCTAATAGGGGGGGACTTCAATACCCCACTGAGCCACCTGGATGGTCAACTGGAAAAAAAAAAAACTCACTAACAGCGAGAACATCAGAACCTGAAACAATACCAATACACCAAATTGACCTGACAGACATCTACCAATTATTCCATCCAAACACCAGAGGAATATACTTTCTACTCCGCCCCCCACGGAACATTCTCCAAAATTCAACACAGGACCCCTGGGGACACAAAAGAAATCTCAATCAATACAAAAAAGGATTGAAAATCTTTATGCATCTTATCAGACCACAGTGACATAAAGCTCAATTATTAACACCAGTGTAAGCCCTACTAACTACTAAAAGAACACATGAAGACTAACAACACCATCCTGAACAATGAGTGTGTCAGAGAAGAAAAAAGCTGGAAAAAAAAGCATACCTTGAGTACAAAAATGACAATAAACACAACAAACACCTGTTGGATATATTAACGTCCGTCCTAAGAGGACTTTTATAGCCCCAAGTGTTCCATTAAAAAACAGAAAGAGAACAATAAATGCTCTAACACTGGCAGCTAAAAAACACTTGAAAGACAACAACCAAAAAGAACCCTAAAAAACCCAACAGATAGGAGAAATACACAAAATCAGAGCAAAATCAATGAAATAGGAAAAAAGGAAACAACACATAAAATCAATGAATCAAACTGGTTCTGTTGAGAATCATAAGCACATAGACAGACCCACTATCCCGTTAACCAAACAGACTTAACGAGCAAATCGAAACAATAGGATTGTGATGACAGGGAAATATCAAAAGATAAAGAAAAGACCAAGACACTCATACAAGAATACTTCAAAAACCTATATTCTACTAAATCTGAAAACCTAAGAGAAATGATGAATACCTGAAACCTGGGAATCACCGAAGCTTGACCAAGAAGAGATTGACAGCTAAACAGCTCCATAATACTGAGGAAATTGAAGATGTAATAAAACGCCTCCCAACTAAAAAAGCCCAGGACCATTGGTTTCACAGCAGAATTCATAAAACATTTAAAGAGTTCTACAACCATTTACTGCTCCAAACTTTCCGACGAATAACAGAGGGAACTATCCCAAAATTCCTTCTATGAAGCCAGCATCACTCTAATACCAAAACCCAGGCCAAAAACGACACAAATAAGAGGAAAACGATTGAGCCATATCATTACTGAACACAGATGCAAAAAATTCCCCTCAACAAAATACTTGCACATATTGCCTTACAGACCCACATCAAAAAGAGTATTCAGCATGACCAAGTTGGATTCCTACCAGCGATGCAGGACTCGGGGTTCACAGATGGAAAGCAATGAAATATCAGAAAACACATAAATGGGCTTACAGACAACTACCACGGGCAATCATCTCACTTGATGCAACTACAGCTTTTGACATAATCCAGAAATCCCTTCATGCTTAAAGTCATAGAGGGATTGGGACTGAGGGATGATTTCTCATTATATAATCAACGCCATATTCAAGAAAACCCACTGCCCACATAATCCTAAATGGAGAAAGTTGGTACATTACTTAAAGGCAGTAACCTGGCAAGGCTGTCCACTATCGCCAATCCTCTTCAACAATATAGTGCTTTAATGCTGCTAGGTAATAAGCCAGAAAGTGAAAATTAAAGTAGTACTAATGGAAAAGAGGAAGTAAAATTATCTCTTTTTGAACAATATGATGTGATATTTTACCTAAAGGATGCTAAAAAACTCCACCAGCAAAGCTCCTTAGAAATGATTAAAAGTTTTAGTTAAGTGGTGGGATACACAATTAACCTAGAAAAAATCAGTAGCCTCCTTTTCACCAACAATAAGCAACGAGACGGAATATAAGGAGACCTTCCCAATCACACTCGTTTCCAAAAAAAAAAATAACCTAGGACTAAGCCTAACCAAACACACCAAGTACCTCTACAACAAAAATTTTAAAACCTGAAGAAGGAGATTGAAAAAATGACATCAAAAGGAGGAAAGACTTCCCCTGCTCATGGATTGGAAACATTCTATAGTAAACTGTCCATTCTACCCAAATTAATGTACAAATCAAGCCAACTCCCAATCAAAAATTCCATGGCTTTTTTTTCACAGGCTTAGAAAAAAAAAAATCCTAAAAAAAAACCAATCCTAAATTCATATGGAAGCCAAAGACCCTGCATAGTTAAAGCAACCTGAGTGAAAAGTCCAATACTGGGGGGAATTACATTACCCAGGGATTTCAAGCTATATTACAGGGCTAAATTCATAAAGACAGCCTGGTACTGGCACAGAAAAAAAAAAAAAAAAAAAAAAAAAAAAAACCTGACGATCCAAACTTGAGCTCATATAATTCAGCCACCTCATATTTGACAAAGGGGCCACCAAAAAAAAGCTCACTGGAGGAAGCTAGGGCCATTCTTCAGCAAATTGTTCTGGCAAAACTGGATCATTTGTAGAAGAACAAAAATTAAAACCCCTACTCTCACCCTGTCCAAAAAATCAAATCCAAGTGGATTTCAAAGTTCTCAACCTAAAACCTTGAAACCTGAAGGTGATAGAAGCCAAAGTTGGCAGTACCCCCTAAAAGACATAGGTGTAGGAAGGACAAAGACTTTCTAAATTAAACAGTAGCTGCACAGGAACTAAGGAAAACAAGCTGGAACAACGGGACTCATTCAAATTCCCAAGCTTTTGTCAAGCTTACCGTAAACAATCACGGAAGTGAAGAGAAACCCCCAGAGTGGGAGGAAACCTTCACTCCTGATACATCTGACAACGTTTCACCTCCCCCGCATATATAAGCTACTTAACAAACAAAGAAGAAAACAAACTTGACTCACTCAAAGCTTTTAGAAGCAAAGAAGCTGAGCCGAGCGTTCACCGCGAAGGAGTAGAGATGGTTGCGAAACATCTTAAAAAGTGTTCACACCTTCATTGAATAATTAAGGAACTGCAAATTAAAACCACACTAAGGTATCATATAACTCAAATAAGACTAGTCAAGATCAAAAAAACAAAAGAAAAAAAAAAAAAAAAAAAAAAAAAAAAAAGGTTTTTGGGGGGGAAAGGGGAACACTCATCCCACTGCCGCTGGGAATGTAAACTGGTATAACTACTGTGCAAAACAGTGTGGAGAACCCTTAAAAATACTCAAAATGTGCCTACCACTGACCCAGCCATACCAATTCATCATACATGTAAGCATAACACACACATAAAAAAAAAAAAAATACATGCACAGCTATGTTTATTTGCACCTCTCTTCACAATAGGCAAAGAGCTGGAACCATTCTCCAAAATGCCCCTCCACTGATGATTGGATCATAAACATGTTGTACATGTACCACAATGGATTTTATTGCACAGTAAAAGGAAGATGACATCATGCGCTTTTGCTGGTACTGGATTGCACTCGAAGCAATTCTACTAAGTGGCGTAAATCACCGTCCCCACCAAAAAGGTGAATTGTTTCCCTCATGTGGATGCTAACACCAAATCGTCAGTTGGCAGGAAAACTGAGAACTTTATTATTATATTTCATTGTATCTGAAAACAACTGTGCTATTGCAATGTGAATCTATAATTGGGCTCTAGAATTGTCTTACCACTTGTATTCATACATGGCAATTACCATATATGGATGAAAGACATGTAGTCATATTCTAAAAAAAAAAATGTACTAGTTCACATCCTTATACCTGCATGCAACTTTACTTTTAACATGTGGCATCTCTAAATGTGCTTATGAATCCACCTATAGTTTATTTTCAGAATTTGTACTTTTTGAGTTATGTGGTTGGAGTGTATCTATGCATTATTTTGAAGAATATAAAATAAAAATTATTCAAATAATTATTTAACCAATTAAAATATTTTGTACACTATTTCTTTTTATTGATACAACATACAAAAACCATTCATAAGTATTCCGTATGTAATCCTATGGGTGGATGCTATTATTAGTGGAATATTCATATCATCTTCTAATAAAGAGAGAATGTAATAGTTCTACTTTTTACCTGCCGCAACTTTACGTTAAATTGAAATCTTCTAAATGTGCTTGGGGGAATTAAAACTATAGTTTATTTTCAGATTTTTAATTTTGAATTTTTGTGTGGAGTGTCTATATGCATATTTGGCAATATTATAAAATCAAATGGGAACAATAAAAGAGAGAGAAAAACACAAAAAAAAAAAAAAAAAAAAAAAAAAAAAAAAAAAAAAAAAAAAAGCTTATAAAAGACTGAAAAAAACGATGCAAGACAGGACTTGTGTATGACAGGATCTATGAGCTCTGATGGGGGGTGGGGGGGCATGAGGGATCGCTGCTATGGAAGGTGGAATGAGTCTAAATTTGATAAGAAATGTTGAAACAAAAAATTAATAGATAAATTATTAAATTTATCATCGTATATTTAGTTTTGTGTTTTGTGTTATAGCTTAGATCTGTTAGATTCTTCAATGAGCTTATAATATTTCAGGTTATGTCTGTTAAAATTCACCTTCCTACAATAATGATGGCTTTAGAACACTCATTTTTAGTAGAGGCTGATCATTATATTGACTTGCTAGACAAAACTCAGCAGACAGCAAATCTAAGGAATACCATTTTTCTTTACATACATACTGAAGATTTACTTATAACCAGCTTGCAATTAGCCTAATTTGCCATGCTTTTCCCAGCTAAGTGATTATGTACTTTTTAGTAGAATAATCTGGAAATATACCTGCTTTGATGGAACTCCCCTCACACAGACATACTACATGCATACATACACAAACAATGTATACACACAGACGAGGGAGAGAGAGAGAGGAAATATTAAAGGGATATCTGACTCAATTTCTCTTTTGTCCACTAACCAATGATTCTTATCCTAAAGGCATTATAAATGAAATGAAATGGAGCAAATACTTAGTAAACATGTCTGTGTCAATATGATGTTTATTTTTTCATTCATATATTCTTGAGTACCTATTTGTGAAATATGTATGTATATAATGTATATATAATAGTCTATTTTAATGTTCATACATCTTATATTTTTTCCACTGATGTTCCCTACTATATAATGTTGGCCCAAAAATTATAGATAATATAAAATTTGGACCAGACATTTCAATCTTCACAAAAATGCACTGAATATTTTTCTCCAATTTATAGATGAACGACCATGTTCAGCAGAGACACAATGGTGACAGCCAAGCCTCAGAATCTCCAAGAATGTAATATTTCTTCTAGTATGTACTTGTGTTTACATTATGTGCAAAGGGAAAGGACACAGGGGCTGGAGAGAGCCTAGCGGTTAAGATGCGCGACTGCACTTGCAGAGGCCTGGGTTCGATCCCCAGTACCCACATGGAGGTTGAGAAACCTTCTGTAACTCCAATTCCAGTGTAGAACTCCAGTTCCAGGGAAAGTCCAGTGCTCCTCTTCGGACTTCCCTGGCCTTGCACGACACGGGTGCACCAAAACCTTTACAGCAACAAACATTTCATACAATAAAATAACTAAATAACTAAATATTTAAAAAATCAAGAAAAGGACACAAGATACCAAACTTTTGTAAGTTTCTCAGACATGTGGTCGGTGAATTTCAGAACCTTTAGGCAGGATTGCCATTTTACCACTCATTGAAGGGTCTCAAAGTGTTTTTGTTTTGTTTACAATTCAGATGGAAAGACTGAAAAGACATTTCATCAGTTATTACTGGAGAAATTTTTCTTGTAAAACTGGTTTTTACTCTAATATCCTTAATCAAATGAAAAAAAAAAAAGATCAACTTGACTATTTTAGAGATCTCATCAACATTTTTAATAAAAGGTTTGAGATTCCAAGCTGTACACTACTGCTTGGGCGTTACTGAGGAACTATAATCACACAGGAAATCTCATAGAAAGTTATCCCTTCAAGTCGAAGAAGTCCTCACTAGCTTAACAATAACTACTTCTCCTTTATGTTAAATTGCTCAGGACTTGGATTATGCTAAAAGTCCTTGGGGAGCTGATACTTTCCTGGAGACTTCTGAAACCAAAGCAGCTGTTTTCCAATTAGAAACTCTTAGTATGCATAGGATTAGTCAAAAAGGAGAAAGCTATGAATAGTGATACCCCAAGTCACAGCAGCCAAAGGAAGGCTTCCAGTAAATTCACCCTTGTTCTCACAAGCTGAAGGCAAACGTCTGAAGGTCCTGGAGATGATGCCAAGCACTATTTAAACTTCAGTCCATGTGTAATTTAAACTGCTATGCAATATATTTTTCTAGATGAAGATATGTTCTCATGTCTGCAGTGAAAAAGTACGAGTTCACTCGCCACACCTCTATTATTGTTTTTTGTTTGCAACTAGCCACTTGCCTGCTTTACGTTGGAATGCAGGGTGCGTGCTCTAGAAAAAGATAGTAGAGCAAATAAAAAATATAAGCAGGTGCGCTAAGCTAATGAGACTATCTGCACACATTTCCTTTGTGTTGGTGGAGAATTCTACACCTATAAATATTCTTAAATCCCTCTTTTATAAGTTGCTGGTCACAGAGCGTAATGTGCACTCCGCTCTCCATCTGGTAACTCTTTTGCTCTTTTTGTATAAAGCCTAATTTATAAAAGGACCTTTGATGCTATCCAAACCACACTGTCTTTTTATTAGTTAAAGCTGATAGTTTGAACATAGTTATAATCGAATACAAGTTTAGATAAATTTTGCCGTAACATTATCGGCACATTTTAGAGGGGCGGGGTTATTTATAAAAAAACACACTTTTACTAATCTCATTAACTTTTTACAAAGAAAATATTTTGCAAGTCAATACAACAACAGGAAAAAAAAATTCCTTTTGTATTCCTTTCAGACCCTTGATAACTGTCTTATTCTTAAAGCTATAGTACTGATAAAATGGTCTTTGCATTAAACGTTTCCATTAGTGATTATGTTTTGTACATTGCTGTGAAAACATAATATTGCTGTTACCTTTGGCACACAATCAATCAGTTATATTCAGGCATATCATACCGGTATTTCGCTATGCTCCCAGCATAAAGTCTTTGATATTTCTTCTTGAGTTGCCTCTGCCTATTTTCTCCACTCATTTGGATATGTCATCACAATACATTACATCTCTTTTTGAAATATATTAGATTAATCAGCAATTTAGTATGCGTAAATAGTCTACCTTTAGAACATATGTCTCGGCATTATTGAACCTGTTTAACAGTGTGATGATTTTAACTTAGCATTTGAGTTCAAGGCCAGCTGGGTCTACAGAGTGAGTTCCCGGACAACTGGGATCTCAGGAGACCTTTGTCTCGAAATAAGACAAAAAAAAAAAAAACATTAAATAAATACAAAAAATAACATTCCAACTTTTCAGTTACTTTTTAATTACTTATACTTCCCTTATTTCCTTTTTCAACATTGCACATATAATAGGATCTCCTGTTGCATGATAATGAAGTGACTTCTATCCACTTGTTTCTTGTCTTTAGTTATGAATCTGATGTCTTTCTTAGTTAATGTCGTTTGGTGGGAAAGTTGATTATTATCTAGTCCACTTTTTAGTGAAAGCATGCCTTTCGATTGTGTGCTTCAATTCAAATCCATTTTTCAGTATTTTTTAAATTGAATTTCTTGCCAAATTTACGTTAATACTATATTTATTGATCATATGTTAGATCCCTCCCATATTCTGAATGCAACCTTTTTTTATTAGTTAATTGTTGTTAAATGGCACACCGTTTTAAACTCGATAGTCTTATCTAGATCTAGGTCTATTTTCTGTTCAAAATGCTCCTCTTGGTGGGGTTGCATTCCCTGAGTTGTATTCAATCTGACTAAGCAGTCTCACCTTTTTTTTAATGTAAATAAATTTATTACGCTCAAAGTATGCCAACAAATAAACCTATTTGAAATCAATTTTCCCCATCCCAGTCTGTTTTTACCAAAATATATTCTGAAAACAGCATTCCTTCAGTCACATATAAAGTTCTTAAAAATACAAGCGAACACACAATCGTAAGAAAGTCCAGTAGACAGATGTCTCTGTGTATAGATTCGTTGTGCTGGTTTGTGTCTCTTCAGTAATGCCACCACGCCATCCATGTCCACTCATGCCTCACCTTGTCCCATGTAACACCGCTCACTGCCTAGCCACACGCTACAACACCCTATAAACCACTAGGCCATTGGGAGTGCCAATCTCTCCGCTACCTAGTTCTTTTCCGCATTCCCATTCTTTAAACAGATTGCGTTATTTCCTCTTGATTATCCTCTCATTTCATACTACATTAGCTTCCATTCCAGAGCCTTTCCATTACCAGAGCCTCCTCAGGTAGGAATTCAATGAAGATGCTCAATGTACAGATGTTGCGATGTTATTTTTGATCTTTAGGACATGGCAGCTACTGGTGTCTTCATGTGTCACAAACTCTACATCTGCTTCTCCTGTTGCTCTGCCATCGGCTCCAGTATCAATATGAACTCGTATTGGATTTAGTGGTGAGAAGAAATTAGCAATGTCATTTTCGGTTGCACAGAAAGGAAACCCTCTCATGTGTACAAAATGAACACCATGAAAACCTGAACTTGCATCGCCAGCTCCCCATAGCCTGTCCTCCCGTACCCTTCCATCTCTCATTCTGTCATCAAAGCCATCATTTCCGTAGCCGTAATTATTATAACCACCTTATTCATCAAAACCCCCGTAGCCACCATTCATATCCATCACCTCCTCGCCGCATTCTGTCATACATACTTCCACGCCCAGCTCCATAATAACCCCTCTTCCTCCTATTGGTCTATCATATGGTCCAGTCGCTGCTGTCCCAGCAATCTTCTTGGTGGATCATAAAATCCTTCGCTTTCACGCTGCTACTCCTGAGTCTCAGTACCGCTGTGCCCTACTCTTTCCTTTTTTGGTTCCTCAGAGCATTTTCTGCTGTCTCCTTTGAAGCAAACTGCATGAGGCCTCCCCTGTGTCTTTCCCCTGGTAATCCATCATCATTGTAGATCCCATTTGGCACTATTTCCAACCCTGGAAAGAACTGAACTATTTCTTCTTTGCTGCAACCAAATGGTAGTCCACGAAATAGTGCTGTCCCATCACTAGCGTCATTTGGACCATCATATTTCATAACCCAATCCATCTCAATACCGTTTGATTTAAATGCTTGAACTCAGAGCAGTCCTCGAGTCTCACCTTTTAATCAATGACCCAGCAGTCATTGGCTCCAGTAGTTCCTCAAGTAGGACTGAGGTTTCTCACCCCCTCACCCACGTCTGGTGTGGGAATTTTGTCTGGCTTTGGAGCTTACATGGACTTTCTGTGATGCACCATTGCTGGATTGTATCTTAAGTATTACTGCTTTCTCCATCAATTATTTTTACAATATTTAATAATATATTTTACATTTAATATAATGCGTTTTGAATCTTTACTTAAGTACTATTATCCCCATTGAGCTATAGTTTTATGCATTACATTTTTAAGACAAATTAGTTATGCTGAAACATAATTGAATGTATTGCTAGATTTCTGTTGGTTAAAAGCCGTTTGTTCCACCTATTGCTGAATAACAACAGGTAGTAAAAGTTAGTTGCAAATATTTACAATTTGTTTTTTGTGTATTGTTTGGTTATACATCTTGAGTAAACTAAATGTATTTGTCAAGATTATCTAACATTATAGTATTAATAGGATTATTTTCTTATTCCATTTTATGTATAAACCGGACATATAAGGCATTCGTTAAGAACTTATAAAAACTATTTTTTTTTTTTTTTTTTTTTTTTTTTTTTTTTTTTTTTTTTTTTTTTTTTTTTTTTTTTTTTTTTTTTTTTTTTTTTTTTTTATTTTATTTTGGTTCTTTTTTTTTTTTTTTTTTTCTTTTTGAGACAGGGTCTTTTTGTATCCCCAGCTGGCTGGAACACACTATATAGAAGAGGCTGGCCTTGAACTCATTTTTACACATGGGTGTTTCACTTCTGAAGTTGCCACGGTGTGGTGTGGTGATGTTTTAGAGTCAAAGGCATTATGGTCCAAAGACTGTTCGCTGTTCTAATAAGGCAAATTGAAAAAGCTTGACTGTTAATATCCTACACATAAAGCTGTTCACCCATAGATAGATTGATGACAATACTAATATTGATCTAGAGGATATTGCTAACATTTCAATAAGTTTCATAGACATCTTCTTTAGATGCACAGGTCAATTAAATGGCATGGTTATTGGAAAGAATTTCTCATTAAGATTAATCATTGAATTAAAAAATTATTTATTTTTCTCTCTGTGTATGAATGTACTGTCTGCATGCAAGTCTGTGCACCCGTGTCGTGCAATGCTGCGGAGGTCAGAAGAGGATGTTGGATTTCCCTGGAACTGGAGTTCTCCCGGAATTGGAGTTTCAGATGGTTCTCAGCCCCATGTGGGTGCTGGGGATCGAACCCGGGTCCTCTGCAAGAGAGTTGGTGCTCTTAACTGGTAGGCCATCTCTCCAGCCCTAATCATTGACTTTTAACTAAAGATTGTAGTCTTAATTAAACTAAATATTTCTCAGCACCTAATCCATGTGGAAGAAAAAATAATAAATGAGTAAATACACAAGGGGCTTGTGGACTAGTTAGTCATTGACTTTTAACTAAAAATTGTAGTTTTAATTGAACTAAATATTTCTCAATACCCAATCCATGTAGAAGAAAAAAATAATAAATGAGTAAAGTACACGAGGAGCTTGTGGACTAGTTAGTGTCTGCTGAAGAGACTATTTGAGCTTTTCTACTATCTTTCTGAGAACTAGGTAATAGTGGGCTCTTGAATTGTGGAAACTGGCTCGAGGGAGGAGTTTTCGCAGTCTGTCTAACCTGGCTCTGGTCCATCACTATGTTTTTCTAGCATAACCTGGCCAAATTACAGGTGTGTCACAATGGTTACACAGCACTGATGTGATTATGTACAACCTCATAGGGTTAAAGCATCAGATATAATATTTTGTAATATGTTTCAGCTTGAACACTGATGCTTTAAAAGGGAAATACTTGCTATCTTAGTGGCTTGCAGTGAGCAGAGAATGCTTAAAAATGCTTTCAGGAATAATATTGGCCTAGAAAATATGGAAAATAAAGAATTGTCAGAGAAAAATTACAATCCCCCACCAACATATGTAATCACTTCTAAGTAGTTATTCCCAATTAGGTTCACTCAATAGGGACACTGTGTAAATGAGTATGTGTATTATTTTATTCAACAAGTACTTAATAAGTACAAATTCTAGTCTAGTAACTGTTGTAGTTGTTGGAGATACATTAATAAAAATAAAAACAAAACGTCTGTCTACCGAAGTCTAATTTCCTTTGTAGTGAAACATAAAACAACATAAATATGAAAATAGATGATGTTCTGTAGACAGAACATATTAAAAAGATAAATAGATAAATGGAAATAAGAATTAAGTATGCAGAGTGGAGTACAGGTGCAGAAGATTCTTTTCATATTATAGCATTATTTTCCAGAGGTTTTCACCTAAAATTCTAGAATATTTTATTAGTTTCATTTCATCTCTTGTGTATCAGAACTGAATGTCAATGTTAAGCTCACTCTTCTGCACATTCTTATATTTTTTGATGTATTAGGCCTATATACACTCAATGCCCAAGTAGCTTTCCAATTTCAGATTATACATTTCCTTCTCTTTTATGAGTGTGTGATTGGGTGCATAAAAATTATTCTATGTGCTAGCTTCGGCAGCACATATACTAAAATTGGAACGATACAGAGAAGATTAGCATGGCCCCTGCACAAGGATGACACGCAAATTCGTGAAGCATTCCATATTTTTTAATATTTTTAATTAAAAAAATATTATTCTATACCAACTGATGTGTCATCATTAAACAGAGATATAAAATCTTTTAAAATCTGTAATGTTAGGAATGATTTTACCACTTCTCAAGTTGTCTATTTCCAGTCTTCCTTTTTTTTCTTTTCTTTTCTTTTCTTTTCTTTTCTTTTCTTTTCTTTTCTTTCCTTTTCTTTTCTTTGATATACATTGTCAAGGGTGTGTATGGTGTGCATGTGTGTAAGGCAGATTTGCACCTGTTTTTCTCACAGATGTATGTGAGAGCATGTACATGTGGAGGACCAAGACTACCACTAACAATGATGTCAGGTAACATTCTCAAATGTTCTTCCACATTTTTCAATGATGCAATATCTCAGTCAAACCTAGAGTTCACAGAAACAGCTAGTCCTGTCACCCAGCTGCACTGGCTCTCTCCTGCCCTTGCCTTCAGAGGCTGGTATAACATCCACCTGCCATGCTCACCTTGCATTTTAGTGGGTTCTAGGCCTTAGAACTATGGTCTTCTTGCTTGTGTGAGAAGTAGTTTAACTACCAAGCCCATCTCTCCAGCCCTGTCCAGACTTCTCTAGACTTAAATATTCAGAGTGGCAATAGACAATCATCTTCCTGAAAGAGGTGATTATAAAAGTAATGTCCCTGGGATCTAAATTGGTCTCATTGAACTCAGTCTTCAGCTCAGCAGTCCTCCTGGCTGAAGTTCTCAAGTGTGTGCAGGCACTTACTCCTCTGAAGACCTTTGCTTTCCTCACTTCATCCCATTTATGAAGCCAGATTGTAGTCGCTCTTATATTTCAATGTTCATACTTTGCCTTCTCCAAAATGGAATATTTGTTTCACTTCTTTAGTAGTTGTCTAATTGAAGTGTGGACAAAAAGTGGTTAATGGAACTGGAGAGTTGGCTCATTAGTTAAGAATGCAAGTTGTTATTTTTTCATTTTGAGAATTTCATGATTATTGTCTTTGCATTATCTCCATGTCTCCCCATTCCCATCCAACTCATCCCATGCCCATTCCATCTCAATTTTTTTTGTTCTCTTCTTCAATTATTATTGGTACATATGGATACATATATGTATAAATGTGCATAATACACACATACGTACATACATACATATAATGCACAGAGTCTGTTTAGTGGTGCTCCTGTGTATATGTGCTTAGGACTGCCCACCTGGGATTAGGTAAGTGTTTCAGGTGTTAGACCTGGGAGAAAACTGATTCTCCCTCCCACAGCATCCACTGATTACCTTTGGCACTTAATCTCGAGACAGGACCTGTGTCATTGTCCCCGTCCACTTTGGCATTTTAATGATACAGTGAAGATTTCATTGATGTAGCTTCCCTATCATATCCAGAATTTTAATGGGAAATACTTATGCCACCAAACACAATTAAGACCTCAAACACACAAGAAGACTAAGTTTATATATTTATATATTTATATTATATGGTTTCTATTTAGAAAAACACCCAAATATATGATATCTAATCCACAAGGAAAATGTATACAAATATTCCCTAAATGAGAAAATTATTCCACAAAATGGTTTCTGGGTGAAGTTTCAATACACTAAAAGTCAAAACTAATTAAAGATAATAACTGTGATTAATTCGCAAAAATGTTTTAATTTAGAACATTATGTTGAAATTAATATTGAATAATATTGAAAATAATATTAATATTGAAATTATATTAATTTCATTGAATTATATTGAAAAGACCTTATGCAATAAGTAAAATAATTAGTACAAGGGCAGATTATTTCATCCCTCTAAATATTAGCACAGACCATTTTTAAAATATTATATGTATTATTTTTATTTTATGTGCATGAGTACATTGCCTGCATGTATGTAAGTGCACCAGTGTCATACACTGTCTGTGAATGTCAGAAGGGGGTCTTGGATCCCCTGCAATAGAGTTACAGATGGTTGTTAGCTGTCACATGGGTGCTGGGAACTGAACCTGGGTCTTCTGCTAGAGTGGCCAGTGTTCTTAACCACTGAGCTATTTCTCCAGCCCCACACAAGCTTCTTTTAAAATGATAATGTGGTTGTGGTATGCACCATACCTTGACCATTGTAAAATATAGTTTGTCCATCAAAAATAATTTATTTCCTTAAAGGAAAACAGGAAGATTCTTAAAAAAGAAGAGAAGAGAGGTGAATATTTACATAGAAATATAAGCATGTCAAAGTCAAATTGACTGCAGACCTTGCTAAATGAAAGCAGTGACCATGACAGCATTCGAGAAGGAAGCACTGTTTTGCTGGTACACTTCAGATGCATGTCATGGGAGTACCCCAGGGCCTGAAGCAGACAAAAATACCACTTGCTAGAGTGGAGACAGAGTTTCCAAATGTTTATCATAACTGTCATATTCACAATTCTGTGAAATAGGCAAGAGAAGTCACAGATTCTTTACAAATACTTAATGAGTCTTTGAATTGTGTCCCAAGTATTGTGTTAATTTTCCTACAGGTGTTGAGTGACTTTGGTTTTTGGTTTCTAAGCATTTATGTGGGTTAGCTCCTTTGGTATTCTTTTTTTGTCATTGTTCTTTTTTGAGAAAGGGTCTGCCTTTAGTCCCAGCTGGCCTGGAGCTCACTATGTAGACTCACAAAGATCCACCTGCCTCTCCCTCCCAAGTGCTAGGATTAAAGGCATTCGGGGCTCCTTTTATATTCTTTATTGTCTTATAAGGCGGGCGGTCTCAAGTGATTGAGTGTTCAAACCATAACACTGGACTCTAGAATTTATGCTTTCATACTTGAGTATCAAATATCAATCAAGGACCCAGAATTCTGTTTCACATTTATGAGTAATAAAGCATCCTTTAGAAAGAAGGCTGGATTTCAGCTACCTGAACCCACATCAAACAATTCACCCCATCTGTAACTTCAGCTCCAGGGGATATGATGCCCTCTTCTGGCCTTCATGGGTCCTGCACTCACATGCCCATAACAACATATATGGACACATAAATAAAAAGAAATATTTAAAAATTGAACTAGGATAAAAGATTTATTTAACATGCTAACTTTACTGCAAAATAACCCAAACGTGCATCTGCTCATGCATTGACCATATTCCTGGAAGATAATGTAACAGTGTTTCTTTTCAGGGCACCGTTGTTTCTGTTACCTGAAAAGGGACTTGACCATGAGCTGTCTTTTGTGGGTTTGCCCTACCTGCTTCCATGTTTCAGGTTTGATTCTGTGCATATAGACAGCACAGGCCTGGCCCCTTCACCCTTTCCATTCGTGATTTATTCTAAAACAGTATATGGAAATCTATAGCTATGCACCAATTTCTCTAGGTGGCTTATCCCTTGTATATAGTGAATGGATTTTCTGTAATATCTACCATTTCAGAGATAATCTCCATTTCTGCACTTTACGTTTATCACCACTGTCTTAATCTATCAGCCTGATTTATTGTCTCTCTTCTGTACATGGCTAGTGTCCTTCAAGTTCCATCCTGGGTTGTTCAGCTCATCTGCATTGTCTATCATGATTCAATCCACTTTCATCTTCCAGGATCATGCCAAATCTCTATGCCACTGATGGCCTCAAGTCCCTTTCTTGGTATATATAGGTATTATCTTTAAGCCTTCTTATTTTCTTTTCAGAGGAATTTTTGGAATAAGCTCAGTAAATATTTTATCTTTTAAAAATGCTACATTCAATGTCTGAAGCAAATCAAGAGATTTGTGGTTTCTTAGAATCGAGTGTCTAGGCTATGTTTTGGTTGTTTTATGTTTCTTATTTTTGTTATTTAATTGCATAAAGAGTGAAATTTATGCTAGTGTACTCTAAAAGATAATGCTATAAACTCTGCTTTAAAAATAGATATGTGCAGCAGACGCAGTCATGTGCCTGTATATCCCAAATCTAATTGGCTATTGGCTCTCTCCTTGGTGGAATAACCCATGGCTGATGCCACAAGCCTACATCCTCTACAGGTTAGGAGATGTTATAAGCCACAGTAAGACCCTGTCATATTTATCAGGGGGTAAAAATGTAATTCATGGATTAACATATCATCCAAACATATGTGTCTATGCCAAAGTAACCTACCATAACTATTAGTGTTGCTTAAATACCTATATATCTAATTGCTTGTGCTTCATTAGTAGGATCGAAAGGTTACTCCTGAACAAACTGTCAGCCCATGAAAGAAAACAGCCAGAATTGACCAGAATCCAAGTCAACAGCTCCAGAGAGAGAGGACAGTTTTACTTCTCATCCACCTGTGCCCCTTTTCTGAGCCTAGGGAACAATCTGCAGAAGAGGGGGCGTGGTAGAATGTAAAGGCTGTGATTGGGGTGAACGGTGAAACTACAGTGATGTAGTCTGGATACTCATTTGATCAACTTGATTGAACAAACAATCTGTCACCCCCCACTGAATGGTGGGACTGTGGGGGTTTGGGCACAACAGTCTGTAGATTGGTTTTGCACGAAGGATGCTTATACTCATGGATTATCACTTATAGCTAAAAAATGAAAAAAAAACTGAAAGATGCAGGACAGTTATGGCAGAATACATGATCTGGGATGGGGTGAGGGTGGGGGGAAAGGGAAAGGGAAATATGCCTGATCTGAATTGGAAAATAATGTATGAAATGCACAAACCATCAATAAAAATTAAATTAAAAAAATAGATATGAAATCAGCCCAAGAACCTTTATGGAGTCATTCAATCTTTCTCCTACTAAATGGACGATCACTTTAACATAGTCTAGTCATTTCAGAGCCTTCTGTACCTAAAGCCTAAGTACCCTTCTCAGGGTGTTTTTCCTATATTGTTTACATATTTTCTTCCACTGTGAATATTCCAAAGTCAGTCACTACAGGAATCAATACTGAATGCACCCACCTGATACTACTTCAGTACTCTTTCCATCACTCTGCAAATGACCTGTTTTCTCTGCTCTCCAAATTGTATGCACTAATTCTAGAAAGGCATTATCTGTTGAGCATGCCTTTGCTCCTTTTCAGGTACTGTGGAAATACACACAGGAAATGAAGTTTCACTGTATATGCAGCTTTGTTATACAAGAGGTCTACCTTAAGAAGACAAACAAAAGGCTTCCAGATGCTATGGATCTGCCTATTGGATTCATTGTGTTATGAGTAACAAAGAGCACTAAAGATCATTAAGCATGTAATAAGCTTGATTTCCACTGAAGATAATTGACAACTCCTATTAAACACATCGTTTGGAAGCCCCTGGGCCTTTTCTCTATTTGTGAAAACAGAATTCTTATGAATTAAAAACCTGGGAGTAAGCAGTAGGCAGATTCAGAGTTTATCTGGAAATGAAGAGCATACAGTCTTCAAAGTGAAGCTCATTGTCAATTGACTAAAGAAAATGTGAGCTGGATGATGAAACTCATTTATACATGTGGTCAGACTCCAAAAGAATACTCCCTGTCCATGGAAATAGAATGTTCTAATTAACCTTAGAACCCAGGGCTTAGAGAGTCAAATATTTGTACATCCAATTCTTGTCTTTGTTCTAAACCAATTTTTGATGCTTTGTATTTTATCAAATCTAAGATTGCACTGTTAAAAGTACTATATTCTTTATGTATACAAATGACGAATTTCCTTATAAAACCTTAATGTCACCATTTTGCAGATGCATGTCAATTTTCTTAAATTTAAAATATCAGAATCAAAGATAGAGAAAAGGCTTAGCAGGTGAGATTGCTTGTTGCTGTTTCGCAGGAACCACATTCAGTTCCTAGCACCAATGCTTGGTGGCTCATAGTCTACTGTAACTGTAGCTCCAGGGGATCTGATGTCTTCTTCTGGCCTCTGGAGTACCTGCACTGATGTGTGCTAATATATATGCACATAAATAAAATAAAAAATAAATTATTATATTTAGGGAGAAACAAAGAAATCCCTTTATTCCTGATCAAGTTGACAAAAGTATTGTTATTTGTGATGATGATATTTAAACATGAACTCCAGGAACAGTGGACTTCTGCACTATACAACTGAACGATGGCTTCAGCCTTGATAGATAGACTTCTTTCAAGAGGAAGGCAAAGATCTAGCTGATGTTGCTGCCTGAGCTCAGGATATAGTCCTCAGAGGCTGAGGGCACTTACCAAGTTACTCCTCAGGGAAGGACTTAGCATGATGAGCTAGCAGTGTGGTGATTAACCTTGGTTGTCAGCTTGAGTGGATATGGAATCAAAATGTTAACTTCTGGTAAGGTCTGCCAGTCAACAGAGGGGAAACAGCCCTCCCCCAAACAGAGATTATCTTACTTTAGCACACCAGATGAGGTTTAAGGTACTGCTTTTTGTTTGCTTCCTGCCGTTTCTTGCTAATGAGGTACCTGTTTTGTTTCTGCCACTGTGGCTGCTTCTTCTGACAATAATTGCTGACATAGGAACCTAGTGTTTTGGCTTTCCAATGTGGACTGAAGATGAGAGGCTATTTAAGAATTCTCCAAGTTTTCAGTACTAGACTGTGATTGCTGGCAGCACCCAGCCTCATGACTGAGGAGCTACAAGGTTCACAGCCTCTCCACTGTAAAGATAAGCCATTGGTAGACTACCCAGACTGTATCATCTGAGGTAATATAGTGAATTTCTTTAAACATAAGTTGTTGCTTCTATCAACCAAATCCTCTAATATAGGCAGAAAGGGTTGCCTGGTCTCTTCCTAACAGACAGGTAGAAGAAGTAGAAAGTATTGTAAAAACAAGCTATTTTCCTTTTAACTTTGCTCACATCACAACCATCTTAACTCACTGTTAAAATAACTGGTTAGAAAGCCAGACATTGCATGAATGTTTTACATGGAAAAGGGCAAAATTCTCTATCTGCATAGAATTTTCCTTCTGCATAGAAGACAATGAAGGACATAAAAAGCATTGCATGTCAGAAGGACACTATACACTTGTTATAAACAATAAGACTTTTGTACCCCACTCCTCCAAAGGTAGATGATCTACACAGAGTCACACTTATAGAAATCAAGATCAGAGATGAAGCTCAGAGAAGTGAGTGCCAGGGTTTATGCCAGCAAAACATCCACAAGTTTGGAAAGTAACCATTGCACTTTTCCTGGGAAGCTCACATTTTCCAGGTGCTTCTGATTACATAAGAAAGCTGTGCTTCGCAAGGAACAAAATGTACTGAGGAGGTGGTAGCCAGGCTTCATGGACATCTATCTCCTGAGCTGCTGAAAGTTAGTTCTCTGGTTTGCATGAGCCTCTCGTCTCTTGCCCCCAAGCATCTCCTTTCAGAGTTCTGTGTTTATTTGGGAAATCCCAGTTGCCTGAGATTGACAAATATGTCACTTTGAATCCCCAAAACATATAAATAATATTTTGGGTTGGAAATTACTTTAGACTTTTTAAATTTTATTTATTTATACATATATTTTTTATCAAATCTAGACCCGTATACCCCCATCCTCCCACCCCTCCAGAGCTCATGCATTCTGCCAAACATGCTTTTCATCTCTTTCTCAGTCTTTCTCAATATTCTCCATGGGGAAGTTGACTGTTTTGAGCAGAAGTTCACTATTTCAATCAGTTCTTTGATGCAGTCCTTTCTGTTGTTGTTGTTGTTTCCAATATGCATCACTCCCAACTGCTTTGGACAAAAGCTCAAGGGGCCATGCACAGGAAATACTTACAACTGGGTAATTGGCACTAGCATCCACAGATGAGGGATACCATTCTTCGTTTGTTTTTCTGGGACTGTGTTACTTCACTCAGCATGATGTCCTCTAGCTCCAACCATTTTCCTGCAAAGCATGATGTCGTCTTTCTTTACTGCTGCATAGAACTCCATTGTGTAGATGTACCGCATTTTCTCTATCCATTCATCAGTTGAGGGGCATTTGGGTTGGTTCCAGCTCTTTGCTATTGTGAAGAGAGCTGAAATAATCATGGCCGTGCATGTATCTCTATGGTGGGGTGAGTCTTGGGGGTACATGCCTAGGAGTAGTATGGCTGGGTCGGATGGCAAGTTCATTCCAAGTCTTCCAAGGGTTCTCCACACTGCTTTCCTGCCCCGAACCCTTGGGGCACACAACGGAGTTCGACGGCCTAGAGGAGAGGATAAGGGGACAAGAGACACAAAGAACGGACAGCAAGATAGGATTTCTGATCAAGCTGACCACGTTTTATTTTTGAGCAGGGTTTATATAGGATTTGGACGGGGGTAGGGTCAAAGGAGGAGGAGGCAGCTTGTGTGAGATGGGCGACTTCTGGTGTAGCCAATGGGCTTTTGCCACATCACAAGTCTCTAGGCAGAGTCCCATTTTGACCTAGGTCTGCTGAGTCACTCAAATGCAGAAGTGACTCTGAAGACAGGTCCTGAAACTCTAGTCAGGCTCAAAGGCCTAAGAAAAGGAATTCCTTGGCTCACCACATCTCCTCCCTTTCTGTATAGTAAAAAAGAAATGACAGGCCCAAGGGAGGGGGATAGAGGCCCGATCCCCGATAGGATTTGAGTGGTGTGCTGGGCAAGGGACCTCCCCAGATTTACCTGGGAGGGGGCCCTCCAGCCTCTCAAGGTGTCTTTTTTCTGAGGAGAGGATATGAATGACACCAACCTCTATGCAATCAGGCATTTCCCTGAGGGAACCCAGAATGGGCCACTAGTGCCTTTCCCTTGCAGTACCTTGTCTCGCATTCCCATGGGTGTCATTTTTACTCAGTGGGCCTCTGGGATGCTCACGCTGGAAATATCATTATTGGGAGGAAAGGCTGCACCATCATATGGACGATGCTGGGAGTAAAAGGAGTCCTCCTGGGCCAACTGTTGATAATGAACCTGGATGGGCCATGCCATGAGATCATCAATGCGGCACTTAATGAATTGAATAAGTCAACTGAAGAGGAAGGGACCCAGAGATAAGACCAGGAGCAGCCCTAACAACGGGCCAATAAAGGGGAGAAGGAAGGGGAGAAGTCCATTCCAGGTGGACCACATGGGATTGTCAAAGAGTGCCTTTCATCTTCACTCTAGTTCTTGTTGGTGTTCTTGGATGCGTCCTCTGATGTATTTGATACCCGGTTTGTTAGCGTGGAAACAGCATCTCTCCTGTAGGGCTAAGCAGATTCCTCCCTTGGCTGTCCCTTATGGGAACATTCAGCATAGGTGCCATAGCAGGAGGTGTGCATCTCATGGACAAAGGTACAGTCGCTAGGACATTGTCCGTCTGCGGGTGGGAGGAGAGGCTTTGGATGATGTACACATTCTACATAGGGTGGCAGTTGCCTGTCAATCCAGTCCAGCAAACGTAATAGGCAGAGAACATGCCAGAGTCAACGGAGGAGAAGTAGGCACCCATAGGGGCGGCCACATACCCGCCTTTGCATTGACAGGCAGTGGTAGCCTGGAGAGACTGCCCCCCATGGGTTTCTTGGAGACCTGCATGGATGTAGGGGGAATGAAAGACAAACCAGAAGGCAGCCAGTAGGTAATTAAGTCTTCATGGGGGACTCATCGTCAGCACCTATTTTCTCTGATAATAACCTATTTCATTTTCTTTAGATTACTGTTTCCTGTTGGGGTGTTTAAAACCACACAGTTAGCTCAGATAAATGAAGTTTGTTTTTGTGTTAAGGTCAGTTGAGGTTCTGGTCCTTAAGTGGTCACTCAGGCCTTGTGCCTGGCTCTCTTCAGTAGTTCCATCTATGTGAGGACAAAGTCAGGCCTTGCTTGACCAGAGCTTCCCTTTGAAGCATGAGGAGTCTCTCCTCTATATGGACTTTCCTCCTTTGACTGGACACTGGCCGGATGAAGTCCTTTTAAGTGAATCTCCAAGACTTCCCTGGCTCGGGATGACTGGTGACTCGCTGCCACAGGACATGCACAAAGTTGCGGAAGCAGGACCCTAGGACCCAAGTCGACCTCAAAGGGTAGGGGCCAAAATATTGTCCCATCAAATCCCTCTTGCCAAATCAGATTGGAGCTTTAAGTGTGGTTGCTAAACCTCCAAGAAGATTGTTTGAATTAATTTGGTACATTAATTACCATACAACTCCTAAGTAAAGCTTGAACATTGACTTAAGCACTGTTAATAAATTCTTAATTGCTGTGGCAAAAATATTCTGACTAATAATAAAAGATCATGGTAGGAGCCTGGTAGTGGCTGCAGCACAGGCTAGGAAAGGATGCTATTTACTGGCTTGTGTTGCTGGCTCGTATTCAGCCTATTGTATACAATATAGAAATATCTGGCCAAGAATGGCATTGCCCACAATGGGCACAGTCCAGTCCAATGAAGGCAATGATCGACGTTTCTCATCTCAGTTGTATCAAGTTGACATTAAACCTATGCAGTAAGTCCTATAATTTGTTCTTTAACGTCTATGAAGCTCATTTAGGTATTCAAAGTACAATGATTTAAACCATGCAAGGCAAAAGTTTCTAACAACATAGGTCATGAAACAAACCCAAGATAATAAAGGGGTTAAAAACAGTACCTTCTTTGGTCTACAAAGTGAGTTCCAGGACAGCTGGGGCTACAGGGAGACACTGTCTCGAAAAGACCAAAAAAAAAAAAAAAAAAAAATCAAAATTGCCATGTCACTTGTCCCCAGATTTTGAATCAAGCTTTGAAAAGGAAAAGGAAGGAGGGGGCAATTTTCACATACCAGCAGCAGGTCAGATAATACTTAGGGCTCACCCAAATTGGTTACATTTGGACGTCCGTGTGGTCACTGGAAGTAAAACCTAGTTTCTCTTAAAAATATTAGAAGTAACATGTGCAAAGTATAACAGATATAAAAAACAATTTTAGTATGTATAGGGTAACTCTATATATCTGTTTCACTTGAGGCTGTAACTAGGTATATAGTACCTGGTAGGTGGAACATAGAATTCTTAAAAGTGAACAGTACATCATGCATACACTCATAAATAAGGTTCTAATAAATACATTTGGCGATGACACTTTGTAAAGCTGTGCTAAGCAAAGGCACATACATTGTAATCATACACAGAGGTCTTAATATACTGTTAACATGTCATACACACACATTTATGCACACATTCCTTTAAGAGATTTTATAAAAACACCTTTAAAACATTATTTAAAACATGCAGCTCTGAGTTAATTGTGCTGCCAAGCTGAGATGACATCTTTCACCTTTGGTTTTAAAACTATGATCTTCATTGAAATACTTTAACAAGTGATGGAAAACAGAATTATATAATAAATATAAGATCAAGGGTCTTGGCAAGCAGGGTCTTATTGCCCGCCTCCTGTAGGTATCCCAACTGTAGAGGCAAGGAGCCCTTACCTTTTGTGGGGCCTTGGATCCCCTGGCCAACATCCACCTGGTAGAACAATCCATTGCTGATGTCAGAGCTCCTGTTTAATATATTTTTGCCTGAGTGCATAGCCTAGGACTTTAGTATTATATTTGGTTCTGAACAGAGAATAATCCCTTCCACAGTTCCCATGTCTAGTAGTCAATTAAAGAAAGCATTTACCGGTTTTTATAAGAGATTACCTCTACAATAGTTGTGTCTCAATTTACAGTTGGGGAGCGACCTCATCATTGTCATATTTCTCCTTGTTCTATGGGTGGAAGACCTGATGTTAACATGGGAGGGATGTATTGGAGACCACACATGCAAGTGTACATATGGGCCTCTGGAATGCCAGAGAGTGTTACCAAAGGCCACAAACCAATAAAGCAAACATTGGGTCTCCTGAGTCAAGCAAGACTCCAGCTCACCCACCAGCTACACCTCACCTGCCTGGAAATACTGTGCAGCAGAGGCAGCCATGTGCCTGTATATCCCAAATCTAATTGGCTATTGGCTCTCCCCTTGGAGAAATAACCCATGGCTGATGCCACAAGCTTACATCCTCTACAGGTTAGGATATGTTATAAGCCACAGTAAGACCCTGTCATATTTAACAGGGGGGAAAATTGTAATTCATGGATTAACATATCCAAACATGTGTCTATGCTAAAGTAACCTACCATAACTATTAGTGCTGCTTAAATACCTATATATCTAATTGCTTGTTCTTCATTAGTAGGATCGAAAGGTTATTCCTGGACAAACTGTCAGCCCATGAAAGGAAACAGCCAGAATTGACCAGAGTCCAAGTCAACAGCTCCAGAGAGAGTGGACTGTTTTACCTCTCATCCACCTGTGCCCCTTTTCTAAGCCTAGGGAACAACCTGCGGAAGAGGGGGCGTGGTAGAATGTAAGGGCTGCGATTGGGGTGAATGGTGAAACTACAGCAATGTAGTCTGGACACTCATTTGATCAACTTGATTGAACAAACAACCTGTCACCCCCCACTGGATGGTGGGGCTGTAGGTGTTTGGGCACAACAGCCTGCAGATAGGTTTTGCATGAAGGATGCTTGTACTCATGGATTATCACTTATAGCTAAAAATGAAAAAAAAAACTGAGAGAAAGATGCAGGACAGTTATGGCAGAATGCATGATCTGGGATGGGGTGGGGGTGGGGGGGGAGGGAAAGGGAAATAAGCCTGAACTGAATTGGAAAAAATGTATGAAATGCACAAAGCATCAATAAAAACTAATTTAAAAAAAAAATAAAGAACTGACAATATCAAAGGTACTTAGGCTGTTTCATTGGAGGGAAGGGATTGCAGGGGAAGCAATGTGCCACTGTCCAAGTACCAGAGTATGAATGAATCCAGGGATTTTTTTAAAAAAGTGGTCTCTGGTCAGAAGGACAGTTACATAGCACAGGAGGAAAAAAAATCTGTTAGTGAACCTGTAAGGGTCAAAAAATCAGGTCTTCAGACGTCTGGAAACAAGAAAAAAACTGGAAAAGAAAATTTTTAGTTGAAATACCTGTGGAAAAATGATTTGGACGAGAAGAAATAAAACCTTCAGATAAACAGTGTAGAAACCTAGGAACCCGGGTTCAAATCAGGCCTTTGAAAAAAAATTTAAGAAGCATGCCAAAAGTAAACTTAATTTTTGTGCGCAACATAGAATAAAACAAGTTTGAAGTGGCCACTTTGTTTTGACAAAAAACACAGAACATGGACACATGACAGTTACAAAGACACATTGAAGAATGCTTATGACAAAGAGTTATAACACACCGACAGGTTTGGACAGACACATGACCTAACTGTATCCATTAACTCTGGACAGTGGGAAAATCCCCTTTTATCTAAAGTTGCCCTTCCTTGTCCAGGGCTGTAGACAATTATCACATTTACAAAGAATCACTTAGAGTTTAAGACATTTGCTTAAGTGGAAAATAGACTATGCTTTACTGTGCTTTGCAGTACAGCCTGTTCTCATACACCTGCGAAAGATGGTGGACTGGGTAAGCAGGAAAATCTGGTGGCTTGTGCTTATTACCTGCTAATTTAATGAGAATAAATTTAGTTAGTGGAAAAATCAAAAGATCCCAGCCAAGTGAAAGATTACTCCCTGAGGGAAATGCTGGATGCTAGTGAGGCAGGGTGTGGTCGGCAGACCTTCTTAATCTCAGACACAGGGGCTTGTATCCTGAAGCAGACAAAATGGATTTCTGAATAAAATGGGGTTTAAAAGGAAAAAACAATGAAATGGAAAATGTCAAAATCTGAAAATAATCCCTTAAAATTTAGGCAAGTTTTGTAAACAAAATATAAAAAACAAAACACTGATTGTACAAAAGTAAAGAATGAAAATTGATTGTATTTAGAAATGGATGTAGTTATAAAGTCTGATGTGAATTTAGGCTTTTTGTCATGTGGGCGTAAACAGGAGCATGCACAGACAAAGACTCAAGATGGCGGCTGAGGAGTGGGTGTGGATTAGCACGGTTGCCATAGGAATAGTCTGCAGCACGTCTGTTTGAATGCCGGGCAGGAGGAAAAAGCTGCACGTGGTGCACGGCGACTGGGGCTCTTAGCTTCAAACATCTCAGGACTAAACACCCTCTATATCCACTGACCAAAGGCGGACATAGGCTGAAAGGGACTCCTTGCAGTGGTGTTGGAGTAAATCCTGGCAAACAGGGCTAGCATTCTCAAAAGCAAGTTGTTTAATGAACGGATTGTCAGGCTCCTGAATCCCAAACATTCTCTCCGTAGCCTCAGAAAGGCGATTAACGAATGAGCTATAGGACTCATCGGCCTCCTGTCTTATTTTTGTCAGGTTCATCGTGGAGGTGCCAGTCGACGGTAGCCTCTTCTAGGCTCCGACAGAAATTTGTCTTATTTGGGCCAGGAGGCCTGTGGGAAAGTTTCTTTGTGCCGCCAAGGTGTTGTAGGGTGCCTCACCCAACAATTTTTTTTTGCTGACCAGTCTTTGGATTCTCTACGAGTTAGGTTTTTTGCCTTGATAGTTTTTGCTAATTCCTGTAGCTCTGCCTTCCATAGAACAAAATCACCGCCACTTAGGGTGGCGCGAGCGAGTTGATGAAACTCCATTGGCATAAGCCAGCCCTCTGTGGTGGTCTCTAACAATGTGAGGGTAAAGGGGGCAGTTGGGCCATAATTAGATACTGCAGCTTTTAATTTTTCAAGGACCTTAATGTCCAATGGCTTGTAGTCTAAATCAGATTGACGGGGGCTCCCGCTATCCCCCACTTCCCCTTCTTCCTCCTCATTGGAGCCATCTGAAGGCAGTGGGACGGCGGTGGGGGAGGCAGTGGCAGGCATGGTGGCGCCACTCCTTAAGAGGAGGGGAAAGGCTTTAGGTGCCGTATATAGGGCTGAGTGAGTGTAAGGATTTGATTATCTAAATCCCGGAGGGTGTGAAGGAGTTGAACTTGTTGTTCCTTGATCTGAACTCTCTCGCATAGAGATTTAAAATAAAAGGAAGGGTATGGAGGAGGGGGAGTCGGAGGAGGGAAAGGGACAGGTGGGATTGGAATGGGCTCAGGGGAGTTTAGCGGGTAAAATGGAGTCGGTTGTTCTGGTGGGCTTGCGGGGCAAAATTGCGCCACCGATTTTGGCGGGTTTACAGGACAAAATGGCACCACTGCGGGAGTAGAGAGGGAGGGAGGCGGCTGCAATTGGCGGGAGCTGATCTGGATCATGGTAACGTGCAGCCTCTTCCTCGAGTGTTTCCTCATTCGAGGGGCTCAAACAATCAGAATCCTTTAATGTGGGCAAAGGGGGGGGGGGGTAAATGGGTTTAAGGCAGTTGTGATATTAGAAAGTGAAAGTGAGGCTATAGCTGTTGAAACAGTACCCGGAACATCGGGGGCTCCTTGTGACTTGGGTTTTGTTTCAACAGTCATTGCTGGGTCCTGTTCTAAATTTGTTTTTATTTGGTTCTCAATGCCGTGGGGGTTTGGGTCAAGAATCTGACTGGAAGCCCGTCTTTGTCTCTGTAGGGTCTTTTTGCCCTCGGAGACGACATTTTGCAAGTTTGGGCAGTCAGAGTAGGTCTGGAGGATATCATTAATGAGGCTCCAGTAATTAAAAGCAGAGACAGGGACCTTTTCTGGGCCGAAAGAGTGATAATAATCCTGTAAACAGTCACCGACCCTTTTCCATTTTTTGCATCTATAGTGCCTTCCTGGGGAAACCAGGGGCAAATATCAAAGACAAAGGTGAGGAAGTTTTTGAGATCCTTTTTCTTTACCCTAGTTCCTCGTGTCTTGAGGGACTCCTTAAGCCCTGTAACAAACAGGTCTTCCTGAGAAAATGCTTGTCCCATGACTTACCATACAGCCTGCACCGATGGACGATGTCTCCTGAGTCTGTCTCACGCCGGGTCTGAATGTGGTGACTGTGGCAGGCACCTACCGTGCCTCTGGAATGATCATCCTCGTATCGAGGATCGGCGTCCTGACTCCAGAAGGTAAGTCGAGCCCCACGATGGGCGCCAAGAATGCCCCGAACCCACGGGGCACACAACGGAGGTCGACGGCCTAGAGGAGAGGATGAGGGGACAAGAGACACAAAGAACAGACAGCAAGACAGGATTTCTGATCACGCTGACCACGTTTTATTTTTGAGCAGGATTTATATAGGATTTGGACAGGGGTAGGGTCAAAGGAGGAGGCAGCTTGTGTGAGATGGGCGACTTCTGGTGTAGCCAATGGGCTTTTGCCACATTACAAGTCTCTAGGCAGAGTCCCATTTTGACCTATGTCTGCTGACTCAACTCAAATGTGGAAGTGACCCTGAAGACAGGTCCTGAAACTCTAGTCAGGCTCAAAGGCCTAAGAAAAGGAACTCCTTGGCTCCCCACACTTTCCATAGTGGCTGCATGAGTTTACATTCCCACCAGCACTGGATGAGTGTTCCCCTTTCCCCACAACCTCTCCAGCACTTGGCATCATTTGTTTTCTTGATCCTATCCAGTCTTATTGGAGTAAGATGATATCTTAAAATGGTTTTGATTTGCATTTCCTTAATGATTAGTCATGTTGAACACTTCTTGAGGTGTTCCTCGACCATCTCTAACTCCTTACTTGTGAAGTCTCTGTTCAGCTCTTTGCTCCATCTATTGAGTGGGTCATTTGTTTTCTTTCTCCTTTGTTTTTTGAGTAGTTTATATATTCTGGAGATCAATGCTTTGTCAGATGTATCTGCGGTGAAGGTTTCCTCCCACTCTGTGGGATTTCTCTTCACTTCTTTGATTGTTTAGACTTGAGTCAAAAGATTGGAAAGAAAAGGAGAAAAGCAGTAGAGACTGCTGTGATAGGTTCTGACTCTTTTGATTCTCTGTTTTGTTCTATCTTTGATGACTATTACTACAGAGCATTGTGCCCTACAGCATACAGGATATAAATAAACTATCATTCCAATTATACTTACCACAAACAAACTCCCAGGGATTGCCAAACCATGTGCAAAATTAAGATTAGTGAAAGTGTGGCATTCCATCAACAACTAACCTAAAATTCCTATAAACTGTTAGAGATGTCATAGTATGTCAAATGAAGCTTGTAGAATGATCGTCCTTCCTACATTTCAGGTCATCTACAGTGGCTACAAAGGCAGAAATATGAGTAAGAGCCAAAAAGGTAGTGTGACCGAAAGAACTGCTGAGAGGAGTCCACTGTACTGGCCCCATGAGACTTTGCTCTTTCTTTCCATCTAAGTCAACAGCCTTCCTGTGATACATCTTCTTGCCTTTTCTCTCATTTCATCAGCCATTAAATAGAAGATAAACATCTTTCTTAATCTATATGCTTTTCAGTTTCCCCACCATAATTGAGAAAACTTTACATCCTGCATAGAACTACTGTGACTATTAAATGAGGTCACCAGCACACTGAAAACTATGTCTTAGAGCACAAAACTGAGTAATATATTGGTACTGAAATTACATAGATTAGCTAGTTAGTGTCTACTCACCTTTCATATGTAAGATAAAATGTGGATTCTTTAATATATATGCATATACATTGAACAAATTAAAGGGCTTTCCTTATCAAATTTGATATGTGTGAGTGTGTGTGTGTGTGTGTGTGTCTGTCTGTGTGATGTTCTTAGATCATGTCCACCCCTTCTGTTATCCTTTCTATTTCCCTCTTTAACCATTCCCCTTCTATATCCTCATTATTCTCTTGTTAATGTCCTCTTATCCTCTCACAGTTTTCACATATGAAAGGAAACATCTGAGTCTGGCTTATTTTGCTTAACCTAATGATATCTGGTTCCATGCATTTTTTCTGAAAATGACATAATTTCATCCCTGTTTATGGCTGAGTAAATTTCTATTATATATATAAACTGTATTTCTTTATCTATTGATAGAGACCTAAGGTGATTCTGAAATTTGGCTACTGTATATTATGGAGTAAATCCACAAATGAGCCATATATAAGAGAATATGATGACTTTTGGAAGTTAATCCTTAGTTAACATTCAGTATTTATGGTTTTGTGACATATATCATCATCCTAGGAAATGGAAAAACTAATCGATAAAAATATTCAGAACTTGTATGTATCTTAAATGTATGTTGGGGCATATATATCATTCTCTTAAGCCTCAAACAATAAGAAAAAAGTGAGTGCCCAATCTTATGCTGCTGGCAGAGCAGACTACTGTGGAGTTGCCTTCAATAAGCAGGATGATGATAAACATTTTATCAGGTCTTGCACACTGTAGGGACTACAAAGATGGATGCAAAGCTGTAGTATCACAAATCAATTCAAAGAGGGTGCTGGAAAGATTATTAGCTTTGATTGTGGGTAGAAGTTATACAATTCCATTCATTTGTCAGAACTCAGAGAGCTGCGCAGCAAGAGTAATTATTTATACTAAGTGAATTTAAGACCAAAAAAGCAAAGTAAGACATTAAATTTTTGTAAGATTCATCAATGCTCCATTTGCTCTGATAAAAGAAAAGCAACAGTTCAGAAACAAAGTGTTGTTGCTATGAATACCTCTGAGCACATTAGTGAAAATATGAAGTTCTCCTCTTTTTTCCAACTTCATGGTGAACTTGGTGTATAATGTGAATTTCTAGAACGGTATTTTAATTAACTTTCTCCCCTTATTTTATATCATAGAGCAACAATGTTTTATTGAAGTTGTTATTCTTAGAAACATGAAAAACAGTCATATGGGAAAACTAATATTAATGGTCTATGTATTTAGTGCCTAAGACAATGTCAATACTGGTCCACTCCTTAGTGTAGGCCCACATGGAAATGTATATGAGTTAATACTACACAGTAGTACAGTCATATCGAAGAACTGAGGTTAACGGTCTATCTATTTACTGCCTAAGACAATGCCGATTCTGGTCTACTCCTGAGTGTAGGCCCACATGGAAATGTATATGAGTTAATACTACACAGTAGTACAGTCATATGGGAGAACTGAGGTTAACGTTCTATCTATTTACTACCTAAGACAGTGTCGATTCTGGTCTACTCCTGAATGTAGGCCCACATGGAAATGTATATGAGTTAATACTACACAGTAGTACAGTCATATGGGAGAACTGAGGTTAACGGTCTATATATTTACTGCCTAAGACAATGTCGATTCTGGTCCACTCCTGAGTCTAGGCCCACATGGAAATGTATATTTAAGTTAATAGTAGTTAATTTTTCATTATCTCTTATGTAGCTATTTCTGCCCAAGCTGATATAGCAACACGCTTGGAGCTGGAGAGGTTGCTCAGCAGTTAAGAACATTGGTTTCTCTTCCAGAGGACCCATGTTTAATTCCCAGCACCCACATGGTGACTAACAACCATTCATAACTCTAGTTTCAAGAGAATCTGACTCCCTTTTCTGATATCGCTGGGTATTGCATGGCATGGGTGCACTTAAATGCATGCAGACAACATACTCATACAAACTTAAAAAATTATTCCCATTAAGAAAAACAGTTACTGGTCATTCTAGCCCTACAATAGACAATTTCTCTAAATTTCAATCTCACTTCAATTGCAAACTTTTGGAAAATCTAATTAGAACTAGAAATTATGCTACATTGATCTCAATTATGAGAGGTAAAATTTTATTCAGACTTTTAAATTAACCAGAAAATTAGACTTAGTGAACTCAGAAATTACTCAGTTTATCAAGGAAGATGGAGAATTATTGCTGACATACCCATTGGTAGTTGTGGGTAGATATCTGAGGTGAGAAAGAAAGACATCCTTGGTCCCTAGGTCTTTGCTTGGTCCTGGACCCCTTCCCTTCTTACCTGCATGCCCAGAGGCTCTCTTTGTTAGGGAGAAAGCTTGTAGCTTGTGTTTCATCCTCTAGTGACTTCTTGCTCTACCTTGGAACTTGTTAGTCATTCAGAACACTGGTCTCCTTTTTACTTACCAAGAGAAAACAGTTGGTATATGGATTCCTAACCAACTGAAAAAGAAAGACTATTATTCTAACCCTCCATGTCATCTAGTTATGGTCATGTGGCTAACTCTGAAGAATGAATACACAGGAGTATAATTTTAAAGAGAGAGAAATGTGCTTTTGCTGTTCATTTTCCTTATGATGCTTGGAGAAGGTAACTAATGCTTAAATAACCAGCAAATACTGAGTAAGAAGTCCACAGCAACAGATCATGAAAACAGCATTAAATTTGACAAAGCTTTTTTTCTGTAAAAGACCATGTAGTAAATACATTTGCCTTTGCAAATCATAATGTCATTGCATGAACTGCCTAACACCTGTGCTAGAAAAGAGAGTAAAAATTAGAAGAAGGCTGAGATAACAGCGGGGGGAAATGACCCAAAAATATTCCTCTTTCTTAGGTTGGGTTTTCCCATGTTAGCATCTGTCTTTGTTACATTTATCCTTGCTGTTAACAAATACCTAACCAGAAATAACTTAAGGAAGGAAGGGTTTATTTAAGAGGAGAAGTCAGGGAGGCAGGAGAGTGAGGCAGCTGCTTATACTGAATCTGTAGTCAAGAAGGAAATTGGGTTCAGGAACTGGTAGAGCTATAAAATCTCAAGATACTTCCTCCACCTCCTAAAGGTTCTACAGCTCACATTGAACTCACAACACCATCAGTTACTTCAATTATGTTTAATTAACTAGGCTTCTCATACAGCCATCCTTTATGTATGCTGTATATATCTAAAATGTCTTACCCACCAATGCCTCAAAAATGTCTTCTTGAAAAGGCTGCTTGACAATATAATATGCATTTTCTTTGGTCTTTTTGAGACAGGGTCTCCCTGTAGCCTCAGCTGTCCAGGAACTCTCTCTATAGACCAGGCTGGACTTGAATTTGCAGAGATCCACCTGCCTCTGCCTCCCAAGTGCTGGGCGCGTGTGGGCGCCTATGCATCCACCTCACACCTCCAACATTAATTATGGCCTTTTAATGACTACATAGATATATTATACTATAGTATTATATAGAATATTGTCAACGTATATTACTTTTTTATTATATTACATACTTTCTTTATACTTGACACAACACACACACAAAGAACAATACAAAATGACAATGACAAAACAAAGTGAAAAAGGGGAGTTTCCATTTCTTTCATTTATTTATTTATTTATTTATTTATTTTTATGTGTATGAATGTATTGTCTGCATGTAGGTTTGTGTACCCATTGTTGTGCAATGCTGTGGAGGTCAGAAGAGGGTGTCAGATTCCTCTGGAACTGGAGTTAAAGATGGTTCTCAGCCGCCATATGGGTGCTGGGGATCAAACCCTGGTCCTCTGCAAGAGCAGTTGACGCTCTTAACCACTAGGCCATCTCTTCAGACCACATTTCCATTTCTTTTCTGGTGAAATAAGGAATCAATCTACAGGACTTCATATGTAATTCTTCTCTCTCCCCCCCCTCCCTTTTTTTTCTTAGTCTTTTAGGGCTACCAGAAGGATAAATATGTACTGGCTGATCCAGGAAGCCTTGAGTTCTCAGATGAGAAAGAGTCTGGTTAATTTGAGGAAGGGGTCTCATCCCTAAACTGCCTACTCAATTTCTAGCTCTTCTTTAGTTATATTACCCTCTGAAAAGGGTCACCCCAATTGCCAGAAGGGAATCAGGACTTTGACTGCTCTGACTTCTTCCATGCTGAAAAGGGATGTTGGGTGTGGCAACTGGGGTATCTCCCATTCAGAGAGTCTATCTGAAGGATGCCCAAAAGGATAATTATAGATGGGATAAAAGTCCTTGACTAGTGCCCATGAAAGTGAAGTGAAGGCAGGAGTAGTTAGGTACATGATCTAGGCAAGGGACCAAGAGAACTAAGAACAGGGTGACTTCAGATGTCCAACTTAAAAATCCATTAGAATTTCTTGACAAGTGGTTTCAAAGTGTCCATTTACGAGGTTTCTCCTGTTAATTTGGACATGATGTCTGGACTCAGGATCTACTTCCCAGGTGTTTTAATATTCAAGATATGAGTTTCCACTTAGATAGCTACTAGAAAGAGAGAGGAAATTTTATTACTGAGCATCAATTGACAACAATTGTAGACTTGTCCTTTGGCTGCAGGTGACCCTACATTATTAATCAAGGCCAAGATCTAAGGCTTTATGCCTGTTTAAGACTATTTCATATAACCTTAAGTCTAAAATCTGGAGGGACAATTTTTCTGGCTTTAAAAGAAATATATTGACTATTTATCTTTTGGTTATAGTTTCCTTTTGGGTGTTTAAGTCCACACAATTATTCCAGATTAACCAAGCTTTGTTTTCTCAAGGTCAGTTGAGGCTCTGGTCTTCAGGAGGAACTCCGGTTTTTGAGGTGGGGAGCACCTGGCTCCTTCTGTTGATTCTTAGCCAATTCCTTCTACAGAAGACAAGGTTAGGTCTTGCTAGACCAGGCTTCCTTTTGGAGCATGAGGCAACATTGTTCTAAGTTGACCTTCCTCTTTATAGACTGGATGCTGGCTGGGGTTCTGTTAGCAGATGTCCAAGACCTTCTTGCACAGGAAACCTGGTGACTCACAATTGCAGAATATTTTAAGAGATGACCCCAGATAAAATCCCCTGGGACTAAATGACCACAGAGGGCAAGGAAAAAAATTTTCTCTTAAATTCCTTGGCCAAATTGATATGGGTGTTAAGTATGGGCATTAAGTATCTAAAAAGTAAAGGTACACCAATCTGATAATTTTAGTTACTATATCATAATTTAGCAGTTTAAAATTCTCACAAATAGTATGGAGATTAATTTGCACTTCCTGAAATAAAAAAATCGTAATCAACTTGGAAAGACCTTGGTTTTCAGTGTAGGGTGGATATACTTACATATTTTTTTCTCTCTCTTTTTTCCCTTTAATTTTATATTACTTCAAAATATGCATAGTTACACTCCACATATAAGTCAAGATTACAGTCTGAAAATAAACTATAGGTTAATTTCAAAACACATTTAGGGATTCACATTTTAACAGTAAGGTTGCATGCACATAAAAGAAATATAACTTGGCTTAAGTCAGGGACTTCCCAGGACCACGTGAAGCACAGAGTACTGGGATGCAGGCAAAGTCAGGGATATATGCCCACCCCCACCAACTGGAATTGCTGAGAAAGTGTCCAAGTGGATTTTTTGCAGAAACTTCAGAACAGAAAGGGAAGAGTGAATTAGACTTCCAATATATAAACAAAATTGAAAGGCTGAAAAATAGACAAGTCAACACTCCATAAACAAGGAGAAAAAAAAGGCATCTGAAGGAGGCAAGCAAAGCAAGCCTTCAACACAGTGAAAAGACATTTGTGATTTTGCAATATAGGCAAAAAAGGGAAACCCAAATTCCAGGGACACAACTAAAGGACAACATGGGAAAGGTGCAGGATAATTCCACATCAAGCTCTACCAACCCTGTAGGAGATTGCTACAGTTGGATCCCCCTGGCTGTGACCCACAAAACAGATCTAAGAGGAAAAATTGCAGACCTATTCAGAGAAATTAAAAAAAAAGAAGGGGGCCTGGAGAGATGGCCTAGCAGTTAAGAGCACTGACTGCTCTTGCAGAGGACCCGGGTCCAATCCCCAGGACCCACATGGTGGCTAAGAACCGTCTGTAACTCCAACTCCAGGAGAACTCCAGTTCCAGGGGAATCCGAGACTCTCTTCTGACCTCCACGGCATTGCACAGGTGCACAAACCTACATGCAGACAGTACACTCATGCACATACAAAGATAAATAAAATAAAAAAAAATATAAAGAAGAAGTCAGAGAACTAAGGAGAGAGAATGAAAAACTCAAGAAGGACCTAGAGGGAGACAATGATAAACTTTGAAAAGAACTAAAGGGAGAGAATGAAAAACTCCAAAAAGAACTAGAGGGAGAAAATGACAAACTCCAGAAGGAAGTGGAAACACAGAAAATGAAGCCAAGCAGTGAAGTAAGGAACATCAAGAAGAGACTGAGAAGCTCCAAAAGGAAGTGGAAATACTAAAGAAATCACAGGATGAAATGAAAAAGGAAATAGAACACTCATCCAATCAAGAGGAAAGGAATGGAAAAAGCCTGAAAAGCAGAATGGAGGAAGCAGAACAAAGAATACCAGACCTGGAAGATAACACAGAATAACTAAAAACCTCAAGTAAAGATTATGAAAAATTTAAAAATACACAAAAGTGGAACAACCAGGAAATATAGGACACTATGAAAAGATCAAACCTCTGCATCATAGGAATAGAGGAAGGAGAAGAATCCCAAGAGAATAGTAGTGATCTTATCTTCAACAGAATAATAGTTTCCCCAAACTAACAAAAAAGAAATCCATACAAATACAAGAAGCACCTAGAACTCCAAACAGACAAGATCAGGAAAGAAACTCCCCACGCCATATCATAGTTAAAATTCTAGACGCCCAAAACAAAGACAAAATTCTGAAAGCCACAACAGAAACAAACAAACAAACAAACAAAAAAACAAACAAGTTACGTATAAGGGGAAAACTATCAGAATTACAACTGACTTCTCAGCACAAACCATGAAAGCAAGATCATGGAACAAAGCATTCCCGGTATTAAAGGACTATAGATGCCAACCCCGGTTACTATACCCAGCAAAAATATCAATTATAGTTGAAGGAGAGAGAAAAATCTTCTATGACATAAACAAGAAGATAGAATAAATATCTGGAAAACCAACCTTTCAGAAACTACTTGAAGCAATTCAAATGACAGAAGAGAGGAGCAATTATCTCCAAGCACCTACAAAGAGAAACTAATAAAAATGTAACTGCAGAAGTAGAAACCGAGACTAAAATGCAAATGTATAATAAAATGAAAGGAAGCAACATGCACCTTTCAATTATAACCTTAAATATTAATGGACTAAACTCCCCAATCAAAAGACATAGACTGGGAGATTGGATTAGCAAACAAAACCCATCTATATGCTGTCTACAATAAACCCATCTCAATCTCAAGGATAGGCACCAACTTAAGGTGAAGGGAAGGGGAAAAATTATTCCAAGCAAATGGTACCAAAAAGAAAGCAGGTGTTGCTATTTTATTATCAGACAAAATAGACTTAAAAGTAAAAGAAATCATAAGAGACAAAGAGGGCCATTACATCTTTAACAAAGGAACAATTGACCGTAAAGACAATTATGAATATATATGCACCAAATTCTGGTGCAACAAACTTTATAAAGACAATTCTTCAGGACCTCAAGGCACAGATTAACCACAGCACACTAATAATAGGGGACTTCAATACCCCACTAAGTCCTTTGGACAGATCAACAGGACAAAGAATAAACAGAGAAACATCTGAACTGACTGATATGATACAACAAATGGAGCTCACAGACATCTACCAAATATTCCACCCAAATACCAGAGAATACACTTTCTACCCAGCACCCCAGGGAACATTCTCCAAAAAAGACCACATACTGGGACACAGAAAAAACTCAACAAATAAAAAAGATGGAAATAATTTCATGCATTCTATCAGACCACTGTACAATAAAGCTAATATCAAGACCAGGATAATCCTTACTACCTACAAGAACACATGGAGACTAAGCAACACTCTCCTGAATAATGAATGTGTCAAGGAAAAAATAAATAAATAAATAAAGAAAAGCATTCCTGGAATTGAATGACAATGATAACACAACACAACAAAACCTGTGGGACATTTTAAAAGAAGTCCTAAGCAGGAAGTTTATAGCCCTGAGTGTCTACATCAAAGAAACACAAAGAGCACAAGTGAACGATATAACACTGCAGTTAAAAACACTTGAAAGTCTCTCATATTAAAACCTTTGCAGCACCTAGAAGGTAAGTTTCGTTAAAACTCATAATAAATAGTTGTTACAAGTAGGATCCACAGAGGGGTTTGATGTTTGTAGCAATCTGAGGCTTTCTTTCCTTTCAATGTTCAGACAGGCCAACCTTTCTGTTGGCACTTCCTGGTACATCCTACTCAATGCAAAGCTGTATCTTTTCTTTCTCAGCCATTAAGTTGGTGACATTTTGACCTGTTGGAACATACAAATCTTTTCCCATAGTTAGTTTTAAGATTTGAATTGCAAGGTTTTTGACAAAAAGGTTTCATATCTATCTGTATCCCCCTTTTTTATTTTAGGATTTTGTTTTTTGACCCATGAGTCTCAAAAAGACAGTTGTATCATACATACCTATAGGGTGGAATCAAGGCCCATATTTCATCAAATTCACCCATGCTGTTTTGGGTGACTGTATGTGATTAACTTGGGAAGCAAACTTAATTTTTTTTAATTTATTTTTTTAAGGGATTCTACAATACAATGACACAGTTGTTTGCAGATAGCATTGATGTCACTCATTATGTCATACAATCAGGTAATCGGTGCATTTTGCAAGTATCTATGTCCAAATTTTGAACAACCCAAGGTTCCCATAGACCAGTTGGAGAAGCTTGTATGCACAGACAT